>RAHM01000082.1:484713-918767 GCA_003713295.1 Parotia lawesii | reverse complement strand
ATGGAGAACTGTCTCCCGTGGGAGGGACTCCATTGTCTCACAGGGGAAGGACTCCACACCCGGAGCAGTAGAAGAAAATCGTGGTGATGGACTGACCAAAGCCCCATGCCCTGTCTCCCTGCGCTGTCGGTGGGAAGGAGGGAGGGGCTGGGGGGTTGACGGTGTTCTAAGGGCTTATTTTACTTCTCATTATCCTCCTCTGATTCTGTTAGTAATAAATTCACTTTGCAACTTATGTTGAGCCTGTTTCGCCCTTGAAGTGTTTCTCCCAGTCCTTATCTCACTCATAAAGCCTATGTTAACTTTTTTCCCTTTTTCTTCCTCTGCCCAGCTGTGGCAGAGGAGGGTGAGTGAACAGCTCTTATGGGTGCCTGGCACTGGGCCAGCGTCAAACCACAACAACCTCATTTAAGATCTAAATATTCTGACCAGAGTGAATCTTCATGAAGGGTTTCTGTTCAGCTGCCCATGTACAAGAATGTAAAGCCATGTGTGATATGTGACATGGAGAAAAATGAAAACAAGGCAGGGTACCCAGGAGCATCTCAGATGGGTCTAAATGACTGTGAGCAAGGGAATCAGGTACAAAAGTCCCACCTCTACAGTCATCAAATATAAATGTGATAGCATGACTGTTCCTTCCATAAGAATATCTCAGAGCCCAGTTGTCTCTCAATTGTAAGCAAAGGAAATGGGTAGAAGTGTTTGAATGTTATTTTTCTTCATTTCATTTTCGCCTTTATGTGCTGCCTTGTTTTACTTCATTCTTTATTGTGGCATGGAATTTTAATTGTACTGTCATTAATTCAAAGGCATAAAAGCCTCAAGAAAAGTGTACATGGCATAATGCCCAGAATGTAAATACTCTGTTTTTGGACAGGCTTGTAAGTATCCAGGAATGGAAGCAAAAGGGAAAAAAAAAAAAAACCATATTCAGTGTTGTTTCTAACATAACATCTGGGTGTTTTTCTTTGGATGTGAGGGGTGACTGAATGATTCATATTCTGGTGAAATAATCAGATCTAATTGCAGATCCTTAGAGCAGGGTTTCACAAACTCTTGTATGCCTCCCTGTGCTACAGAGTGAAATAGAAAAGCTTAAGTATCTATTTTGCTTAGCACAATGATCAAATTTTGGTATTATAAACAGAAGTAATAAACCCACTTCTTMCTATGCCACCCCTGACCATCTGGTGTTTTTTATGCCTCATCCAGAGGAGCATGACCCACAGTTTTTGGAAGCATAATCATAAACACGTGTCTCTCTTTGATTAGAGTGTATTTTGGTTTTGTTGACGGCAGGTTGTTTATTGACTGTACCAATGAAATTGTGTTTTCCAAGAGATTTTTACCACTGAGGTTGGTGTTGCTTGATTGTATGACCTTCAGCTGCAGAAATCCATCTGACATATTGTTACTAAATTAAGCAGATGAAATAAACCGTTCAAGTAAATGAAGATCAGTACAAAATCTAATGGAGGATCATTTTAAAATAATTTGGTACTTTCTTATGCTTTTTTCATAAGCTTTTAAATGACAAAGGCACTATTCAGTTCATTGTTTTACAAGTCAAAATCTGAAGGTCAAGCTGTTGTAATTGCATGTTTTAACTAACACAATTCCTTTGGCTTTTATGGTATGATAGATATAAAATAATTTAATGTGCTTGAAAGCTTGATTTTTGTATGTTTAATTGTTGAAGTGTTTGTAATAATAGCTTAATCTTATATTCATGGATGTTTAAAATGGACATGGATGTTTAAGATGAGATTTCTCTCCATCACTGCTGCAGTATTTATTTTTTAAAGGAAGACTACATATAAGTTTTAAAAACGCAGTCAAAACATTGATCTGTTACAATTAGATTACTTTCATTGTCTATATAATTTTAATATTTCTGAAGAATTAATGAAATGTTTGCTATAGTGTTCATCTACCTTTGGTTAATTTTCCTTTTACTTAAAAGCACTAAAAAGGAGTTCTATGAAGCTTACTAGGATTGCCCAATTTCCTCTTCTTTCTTCCAACACTTTTTTTCCCACTGCATTCCAGTTTTTCATAAGACATTAAAAATTGCTTTTTACACAGGAATATTCCTTTATATATATGTGTAGAACTATTAGATCCCTCTTACTCTACTTTCTGTTGCAGCATATACTAATACTCTGCAGTAAGTGCATTTATCACCAGTAATCCTGAACCTGTTCTCCTGTTGTTTCAATAAACAAATCTGGATCCACGAATCTGGATTGTGTAAGTCCTTATTGAATGCAATCAGACCCATCGTATTAGATTTACAAACTGCACTATTTGTGCATCTGTTCTCATTATAACTCTAAATTGGCTATAATCAGAAATTAAACCCAGCCACGACCAGCCCCTCCAATCTCTGAGGACCAGCTGGAACAAAATGGGGGTTATTTTCTGCTAAATTCCTATACCATTAATGCAACACCAATTGATTTCTTTATTTTTCCTCTTTTTTCTTATTATGATAAAAAGTGAATATCAGCTTTCTATTTACTTCTTCAAACCATTCACAACTTTATGGACCTCCATCTTCTCTTCCAAGGACTGTTTCTTTTTAAACTCAGAAATACTTTTTCCACAGTGCCACTTCGTAGGTAAGTCATTTCATGCTTCTGAGCATCCTTTTCATCCTTCTCAGAACTTTATCCAAACCTGCTAGACTTTTGTTTTTTTCTGAGATGGCTAATTAGCACATTTTATTCAGCATGGAGTATACCATCCATTTCTATGACAGCATTTTTTTTCTTTTTTATTTTCATTCTATATTCCTTCACTCTTATTTTTTGACAAGATATTTGCCTATTTAGAGTTATTTTAAGGTGAGTTTTGAGAATGGTAATCCCTAATTCAAAGACTATCCTTCTGTCTCTTCAGTTAGGGTGATAGTTACATATGTTCTTTACACTGAATTTATGAGCACTGAATTATCTCTGATATTTTTTATCACTGAATACAATGCGTTCCTTGTGCAATATTTTGCATTCACCTCTATTTTTCACTTTGAAAAATGTTTCTCAACTGTAATATTTGGCAGGTCATTATTCACTCCCTTACATAAATACAGTGAATATCACAGGTCACTGCATAGACCCTTCTGGGACCCCAAGGGTTAGCTCTTTGCAATGAAGAATACAAACATCCATTTCTTCTTTTTTTCTTTATTTTGCTGTCTTCTTTGTTATCTCTAAAAATAAATGATCATCCATGGACGAATTTTCCTTGGTTTTCTTGTCTTTAGGAACATTTCTGAAGGATTATGTTTTTATTATTTTCTTTCCTCTTTCCATTTTCAGTTCTGTTTCTGTTTTGTATTTTTTCTCTTCCTTTCCTGCTGAGTTTTATTTTACTTTCCAGCCCAGTCTGTATTTTTTCTGATTATTTACTCTGCCTCTTTTAACCTTTTGTGTCCTTTATGCTGTTTCTTTAAAAAAATCCTCTTTTTTATGTTTAAAGCTAGATATCTTTTTCATTATTTTCTATATTATCTATTTTTATTTTATTTTCCCTCATACTTTTGATAGATAATATTTTTATTTGCTTCTTTTTGAAATCCATGCATATTCAAATCCTAGAATCATAAAATATCTCAAGATGGAAAGGACCCTAAGTTCAAACACAATATAATGTATGCACTTTGATATATACATGTGGATTCATGAAATCTGTAAAACCTACTTTTCTTCTTCTATGTATTATCACCAAATGCCTTCCACTTCAGATTCTGTAATTTTTATTGGAATCTCTGTCATTACTTATGGATGTGAAATAAATTGAAAAAAAAAATCTTCTTAAGCCTCCTATTGAACAAAATATATACTTGTGCCTTAGAAATTACTATAAATTGATTCCTGATAAATGCCCTATATATTGAAATCCCCATAGGAAGTCTATATGTTTTCCTTGTAAGATCTATTCATTAAACTCTTCTGCTTGCTGCAAACAGAAGTAAGACCAGCCATCTGGAAATGCCTTTCTTTCAATGAAATTTGCATTGTGGCATTAATATTTGAATCTAGGCAGTAAGTTCTCTTTCTATAGTCTATGAATCTGAATCTTTCATTTATAGCCCTTTACTCTATGACCTGTGTCAGTTTTCCACAATTTTTCAATAGATATTCCACATACATTGATGCATTTTATGCAATAAAATTACACACAGAAGAGAAACTGAAAATTCAGTCTCTAATGTAGATTTGAGATGAGCTAGTTTTCCCAAAACCAACTATATTTTGCCTGTGATGGTATTTGGAGTATAATCCCTCTGTTTTTACCTAGAAGGATATGTTTTCCATCTTATTTTCTTTTCTGAGCAGGTGGGCATCTGGCAGTCGACCAAGATCAACACACCATATCGGTTATGGCTTGATTATGGAGCTTACTGAAGAAAAGAGGAAAAAAATAAGGAAAAAAAAATCACTTATCACTTTATTTGGGACCCGAGATCTTATTATTTAATTTACCCAGTCAAAGAGCGTATTTTGCTACAGTACTTCTTCAGTACTTCCTTAAACTAGTTGAATTTTACTTGCATTTGACAATGTTACTACAGTGAAATAAAAGAAACCTGAGTTGAAAGGTCAAAAAGAACATGGAAGAACCCAGTTTAATAATATGAAGCTGAATAGTGGAATTTTACTGCAGATCTGATTTTGTGCTGTGAAACTGAATCTGAAGCTTTGAGTTTCTAATTTTGGGCACACGATACAACAGTGATCTTTATCCCTTTATTGGATTTTCCCCCTTCAAAATGTCATAAATCATGTTAATAATTTTAAATTGCATTTTTAAAAACATCTGTTTCTGACATACTTCTTGTGTTTACCTCTACTGTTCCCACATTACAGTAATTATTTTTTGTTCTTGTGTGGTGTATAAGTCAGTTTTGAGCTGATTTTCTATACCAAGTTTGCTATAAAATATTCATACAAATAAATATTTTCCTACTAAATATGATTCGGATGCTTGTTTGGGGCAACAGATATGGAGCCATCACCTTCAGTCACTACTGTTAATTTGGACCTAATGAAACCTTGTGGTTCAAGAATATTCTTCACCAAATGGGTAATAAAGTGCCCTACAAAGCAGAGAAGGATCATTCAATCCTGTTTTAATGATATTTAGTGTGCCCATTTATAAAGAGATTAGAGAGAGCTGGTTGTGCACACATACACATTCATTTACCTATATATCTCAGGTTTGCTTGCACACTCATTTCCTTTGGCTGATAATTTCTTTTTTTTTCAGTTCAGAATTAGTGATGCAGTTTTTTCCCCCACTTTTTTTCTCTTTTTTCAGACATTATCTTTGGTAAGTGGTCTATTTTGACAGTAGATTTGCATGGCTAGTCTTATCTTGCATATTATATATGTGTTAATACTTGGGAATGTAATGCATAGTTAGGATAAGCCTCTTTCTGTTTTCCTTTTTGTTTTTCTTTCTGTTCATTTATTTAGAGTTTCTATACAACTTCTCACTATAAGATGGGATGCAATGGATGGAGCAGAATACATTAAAACCATAATTTATGCACTAAATGTATTACAAAATATGACTATTATTTCTATGACCCTTTCGCATCTCTTCTCTGTCATGTATTTTCTTACCTCAAATTACGTCCTTCCTTAGATCACTCAAGCTCTTCAAAATGAGATTATTATATGTCTGAATATCAGATAAGCCATGAGCCTCAAATAGATAATGAAGCACCTGAAAGTTAATTAAATGTCCCACATAGGTGAAAAATAATAGTATTATGTGGCGATAAATAATATTCATTAACATCTTGTAATCCAGAACTTTGACTGTCATGAAAAAAATGAAGCGCCTGTGGATTCACATCTATTGCTAATCTCAGTTTCCTTACGTGGCCCAACCACTACGTGCATTGGCTCTTTCATTGTATCTCTAAATTTCATTTTCTGCTTCATATGTCAGGCTTTAAAGCCCATTATTAACTCCTTCTGTTTAATCAGAGCAGGACAGTACTTACTGAGGCGTTGTTGTCAGTAAATACCCATCTCTCCATAAGTGCTCTTCTGGTAGTGCCTAACCCTCAGAATATAATTCCTCTTGGCTTCTGAATTGGAGGAATATGAATAATCAAACAGCTGGCTCTGGCTGAAATGAAAGGTCTGCAGCAAGCTACATTGTAATGTCACGTTGTGCTGCTGCCCTTGTGCTGAGAGGTTACCCACAGCTATATGCATGTCTACAACTCTGTAAGGGGAATGAGAACAAAACAACTGACCTTTTTGTTTAAAACAGAAGTAAAAAAATTACTAATTTGTGTTCCCCTGATTCAATTTAAGCCTGGGGATTCATTTGCTATTAGTTGTTGCTAAATGTTATTATTGTACAGAGGGAAAGAAAGAAAACCCAACCAGCAAAACACATTAAGTAACTGCATGATTTTTGAAACTGTAAAGTACTGCTTTTTCCTGCTCACCTTGCATAAAACAGTAAAATTTTAAAAATGCTGAGACCTGAATGAATAGAAGCAATCTAAATTACCAGTCCTGAAAATTAGTTTCTAGCTCTATTCATGAGAAAAAAAAATATTTAAAGTGATTGGTAGATTTACAAATTTTCATTAATATAATACATTTTGTTTTGCTTTTCAATAAATAAGTTTTAGCCAGTCTTGACAGTTGAATGAGTGGCTTTGGAGAATGTGTTTTGACTATAAACTACTAATACATGATACAAAAAGTGAGCTCAGTGTTACAGATCTGAGCTGATGATTCTACAGGAGGCACAGGGTTGAATCATGCTGCAGCACATACTCATATTCAGTACATACACATTGCAGAAAAGAATATCTAATGAAAAGCATTTAAACCATCTTTGAGAAGAAATTTTGCTGCTAAATAGATGTAACAGACAACAGGTAAAATCTAGGAATTAGAACTGAGTGTAAATCTGGGGGAAGTATATCTGAAATGCAGTAAAGCCTAAAAACTGTTTAAAGAGAGCAACTAAAACAAAAACTTGATGGATCTCATTTAAAGCAAAAGATGGTGAAATCAGTGTCACTATTAGATTACTTACATTATGCATCTTACAGCTAAGTTGTTGCTAAAAACAGAACTGACTGGGCAACAATTTTAAATTCTGATTTTTTAAATTTTTTTTATACTGCAATCTGAATTTACTTTTGTTCTCCACAAAATATTTTCAATGCCATTTAAAAAAAAAAAAAAACCTTTGACAAAACAAAGCCAGGTTTTTATTACATAATTACTAAATAGTTGTAAATTAATTTAAAATATTTACAGAAAGTAATTAGAAATTCCAGACTTTTTCTAACTTTTGAAAAAGCAGTAAGGTCACTCTCATCAACCTTTGGTCTTAAAAAAGGTTTGCTTCCAGTTATTTTATTTTTATGAAAACTCTGGCCATCTGTAGATAACATAGATTTTTTTGTGGTACTTCAGACAAAAACTCCCATTTACTGAAAGCAGAGTATTCATTCTATGTAAACCTTTTAAAAGAAAATATTTTTGTATAAACTATACACATTTGAAACATCCAATCATTTCCATTGAAGTCACACATTTTTCCTCTTCTGACTTGTATCTAACAAGCTGACAAAATTTAAAAAAATAACACTTTGTAGAAGGACATTTAGAGCCCTAAAGTAGATTACTTTTATGTGCAGTATTCCCAGAGCTGCATCTTGTCTCCAGACTATCATAGGTCAATTCAGCAACAGACAAGCTGAATTTTTAAGTGCAATTTTTAGGTTTTTGTTAACACCGATCGTTGATATAACCCAGCTGAAATAAACATTACATTTTCAATACTAGGAAGCACCGGCTCATATGAAATTATTAAAAAAAAAAAAAAAGGAACATTTTCTGGTTTAAAATATAATCAACTTTAAGGCTCCTTCTGTTTTGAATATATATTTTTTTCCCTAATAAAATTATTGTACATTTCCAGCCTCAAATATTGGCAGTTAGTCAAATGGCTATTTTGTGTCATGGTGCCTCATTCATTGGCCTTAAATCCATAAAGAAACTATAAATGGAACAACATTTAAAACACTTCACTTACTCAGAGGTGAATTTTCAGTGTCCCTCTGAGAAGGAACAGTAAATTTGATTCATTAAGTTAATTATGTGTATATGTAAAGCATTTTCCAAAATGATTTCTAGAATCTACACAAGGTCATAACAGGCCTTTTTATTTAGGCATTAAGTTTAAAAACCCCAATGCTAAAAAAAGAATCACTATCATGTAAACATTCCCATATTATATAGTATATATTCACATACTCTTTATTCACCTTTTGCATTTCCATAATAACCCCAAGCATGCTATTCACCCATGCAGTATACATATAACGATTCCATCTAGGGCGTATTTTACTTTAGTAATAAAAARCCTGTTTATGTCTTCATCATAACTTCTAAAGCCAATTACGACTACATCTCTTGAAAATTTACTCTTATATGGTAGTTAATCTGCTTCAGTTTCTAGCTCAAGAACAAACGAGGTTTCAACAATGCAGCCACAAAAAGAAGCTCAGCAGCTTTCTTACCTCAAACAAGCTTATTTTCTTTGAATATTTTACCAGTATAATGAGAGCACATGCAATGACCATAAGGCAGAATTTAGTCATTTATAAAGATTATTATTTGCGATGTCATTGCTGCATTTTGCAGGAATTTTTCATATTCAGTAATCTGATCATACTCTAACAGAATGGGATGCAGCTCTATTAATAAAGCTGAAAAGCAGGTGTGAAATAAGGTTTTAACATAAGGGAGGTAAAACTTTTTAATTTCAAGTCTCAGGAGTCCAGTGAAGGGAGTAACAGCTGGAGTATCTGAAAAGATATTGGATATTGCTACACATATACTGCTTCTGGGTAGCTTGGCCAGAATCGCTTGCATTATCCTGTTTATAAAATAACCTGTACTGAATGGTGCCAAAAAAGACAAAACATCTTCCTTTTACTTTTGTCTTTGTAGTTTATGTCTTACAAGATATTCCACTCTTTCTGGGAAAAAAAAAAAATGTGTGTGGGGAAGAATTCTTTGCATACAGACAGGAAAATTATGGATGAACTTCAGCCTGATACCAGCCTGGGAAGTTTTGCTTAACACAGAAAGTCTTTAAATACACCCATTAAACACAATGTGAAAATACCAGCAATAGAAAATAGAAAGTGATGCAAATTTTGAAACAAGATAAAGACCATTTTTAATTTAAGACTGATTGTCTCAGGATCTATTTAAAGGCTTAGGAGCTCCCTGTCGTAACCTAAAAATTTAACAGAAAAAGCCAAAAGTGCACAAAAGTACATTCAAGGGTAAAAGGAGTTTGCATGTTATGAGGGGTGATAAAACACTGACCTGGGGGAGAACCCATTCAAGGTATCATGCAGAAATATGAAAGAGGGTTGAAGACAATACGACTGTGTTTTCACGATGAACTCAATGATATAAACTCCCAAGATAGACTGATGCTCCTAAATGGAAAAGAAATTAAACAAAAAACCAGAAAAGCAACAATAAAAAAACCCACACCCAAACCAGCAAACAAATCAACCAATCTGAAAGGATCAGAAATACTCAGATGACACTGAAACAATGAAACAGACAACTGGTACAACTTATTATTAGCTCTACCTATCAATTCTGTCTAGAATTTAGCTTTATATTCCCTCTGACCTCAAGTGGTGCTGTGCCCCTAAAAGGCCTAATCCCTCTTTTGTGTGCGTGTGGAGAGGGTTGTTACAGATGAAATGTCTGGAAGAACCCCACGATGTGTTACTGCCAACCAGACTGCTGTATTTCAGAGTGTGTTTCTTTCAGGTTTGAGGCAATATTAATTCATAGAATGTTTTTTTCATTATTTTTTTCATAGAAAAGAAGAAAATATTTTTAAAAAATATTGATCAGAATTCTATTTAAATGAGATAACTGACATCCTTAACTCTATTTTCTTATCCACTATGCCCTGCCCCACTCAATTTTTTGCCAAAGAAATAAATTCATGAACTTCTCTCATGCAAATTTTCTGCTCTATGAGAGTTTCTGCCTTTGTCATCTTGAATTTGATTCTTAGCATTTGACCTAGGGCACTGGAACAATGGCTTTAAAATCATTCTGAAATAGTTCCTGGAAAGGAGATGCTGTTGCTGGCTGAATCAAAGGAAAATGACTGACCAGTAATTAAATCACTGCACCTGTGACTTTTCTCACTAGACAGTGTAAAAGTATTTGTTACAGTAAATGAGCCTGCAGATTACGCTATAGGCTTGTCACTAACACAGTTTGCTGGGTTGTTTGTTTGTTTTGGGGGGTTTTTTTGCAGTGTTGGGGAAGAGGGGGATTAAAGATAGCTGTGTCTAAAATCACTCATGTATGTTATAGAAGGATTTATGGCCTACATATTCCCACTGCAAAAGCAGTGGAGAGTATATGAGATTTTGAACGACGCTGCAACTCCTCAAATCCTTCTGCAATTATGTATGGGAAAATTTCATTATCTTCCTCTCGTTATGTAAGTATTGGTTTATGAAAGCTCATGCGATCTGTGACAGGCAATAAGACCACTTTTAGGTTATAAACGAGATTCCTGTGTAAGCTAGTGCAAAGCTGGCATAGCATACTGTTCTGCAACACAGCTGGGATAGTAATGATTCTCTACAGCAATCTTTTGTTAGCTGGTCTATGATGAAATTATACTCAAATTGTAAAAATAACAGTGTGGCAGTGTCTATAAAAACAAGCTTCTCTCATCTCTATATCACTCAAAGCAGTTGCTTTGCACTGCATTTAATCACAAGTCAGGATCTCTCATGAGCTGCACATCAGTCCGTATTATCTCAGAAACACTTTTCTGCATGTAGGTTGGCATAAAATGCAAGTTTCCAGATGTAGAGCCATTTCATAAGGAAATGCTTTTCTAGAAACATCATTGCTCTCTACAAATTCCTGAGAAGGGGAGGTGGAGAGGGAGGTGCTGAACTCTTCTATCTGAGATCAAGGACTCATGACAGTGTCTCAAAAGTGCTTTGGGGGAGGTTCAGAGTTGACATTATGAAACATTTCCTTACTGAGAGGGTGGTCAAAGGCTGGTTATAGACTTCCTAGAATGGTAGTCGATGTTCCAAACCTATCAGTGTCTGAGGCATTTGAGCAAGGCCCTTAACAACACACTTTAACTTCTGGTCAGCCCCAAAATAGTCAAGCGGTTGGACTAGGTGATCATTATAACATCACTTCCAACTGAAATATTCTATTCTATTCTATTCTATTCTATTCTATTCTATTCTATTCTATTCTATTCTAGTTTTTTTGTTAGTCTAATGCATCCTTCAAATGATCAAGTCAAAGCAATTGAGTGGACAACTTAAGTCAGAAACAAGCTAGAGGCAGAAGTGGAGTAAATACTATTTTTCTTAAATAAGAATTACCAATGAGAAATATCAATGTGGAAGCATTGTACAGCTATGCCATTTTAACGCAGATAATAGGTCACGTGTAGGAGCAGATTTTGTCCCTGTTCCAGATAACATGAGTTATGAATCTGAAATGGATAAAGGCCATCTTTGGGAAACAGAGAAATGGCACTTATTGCTAGTATACCTGTTTGGTTTTGATGAAAGATGGTTCCATTTGCCTTGTCAAAATTTCTGATGATATTATGTAGATAAAAATTTGCCTCACGTGTATGTACAAGATTATATCTCCTTTCTAAATTCTTTTTTCCTGCCTTTCTTGATGTCTCCTTCCTTTTTTTGATCATCATTTTTCTACAAGACAGCATCACTTTCTTCTGATCTACAGCAACATGGTTTCAAGAATAATTTCCTCTTTATTTTCATTTTTACAGAATCACAGAATCACAAAATAGACTAGGTTGGAAAAGGACTTTGAGATCGTCTAGTCCAACCTGCAACCTAACATTACCTTATCAGTTAAACCATGGCAATTTTTAATGTCTTCTGTCCCATTTGTGACAAACCCATCATCTTGAATAATCAATCCCAATGCCCTTTGTCAGAAAGTGAATTCCATCTCCTCAGTGATAATTTTAACTTGAAGAATGAATGTCTTCATAGCAAGATGGTCTCTTCCCCTAGAAGTGTTGGAGAGACAAGTATCAGAAAAGAACAGCAGGAAATATGCTCAACAAGTTTGTGAGGATCAGGTTCTCTCTGATGAAATTTAAGAAATATGTTGAATTTTTGAATAATAATATAGGTTCAGAAATCAAACAAGAAGGAAATATTTTCCTTATTACAACACCTGTAGCAAGTATTACTATAGCTTATTATGACAAATGTTAGTTTCAACAGATGTCTTTTGTCCAAAGTATTAGCAAAAGAATGTCAGAACAGCTGTGAGTCTGTTGCAATTTTTTGCTTGAAGATGAAAGGTTGACTTGACTGGTCAGGCTTAATTAGCTCTGAAACAAGGTGTCATGAACAGTGAAATAGACACTTCTGCCATCCAGAAGAAAAGAAATCTATTTATTTTCTGGATATATCTCAAATGCAGGCCAAAGGAACTTCTGAAGAAAGTATTTCTGGTTGCTTGCTGCAGTGCACTTGACCACAATATTACTGGATATTTGACACATGAGTACCACTAGAAGGCCACCAATTTTGCAAAAATTTATTTCTAAGGACAGAGACAGAGGACTTAGTGCTTACTGACTTACTGCCAGTGAAAATTACGAAGGTGTAGTATTTTGATTTTTCCCATCAGCTCTATAGCATGCAATTTGAATAGAGAAGACTGTGAGGAAGAGTAGAACTGGAAGAATCAGAAAGTAAATCTGTATAAATAGGCTAAATATTATCTCAAGTTGTGACATCTCTGTAGACTCTTCTGTTAATAAATATCTAGTTTAGTTTCAAATGCATTGAGTCCCATGGATAAGATAGATATTACAAGCTTACTTGTACTTGTCACAAAAATATATAAGTACTCAGCTCACCCACATCAACCAGGCTTTTTTTTTTTTAGTGAGAAGACATTCTGTATTCCTCAAAGATAAAGTTGCAAATCAATGGGTAAAATGTATTATTTGTGAAAACTTATGTCTTAAATTCAAGTGAAAATACGTAGGATTTGCATATATACTCTTCTGTCACCCTCCAATAGACTCTGCTATAAAATCCTGTTCAATGTATGTCGGTGTGCGATACTGAAAACTTAAACTCCAATATGTTTGTGCTTCCTTGTGTCTGGCTTTGTGGTAATGACATTGGCTTCTGCAGCAGTTGTGAATTTTTAATGTAAGTTATATCTTCTTGCAAGATATTAATGTAGCCTATGCAGCTAAAGAGTCATTATACTGCTTATTATTATGTGCATGCTAATGTTGTTTTCTATCAAGTTATAGTTGCTTTTTATTAAACAACAGAGAAAGGTCACTCTAAAGGTTATACCAGCTTTGCTGTGACAGTATTTAAGCTGCAGTGCAAGTTTCCCTGGTGTCCTGGGAGACTGTAAAATATATTGTTGTATTTTCATCTACTAATTGCTCCTTCAAGTGACCTGGTTGTAGAGAAAGTATCTCAGCTTTTACTACATATACAGACAGATATGTTTCTCTGCGTACTGCAGAGAACTGTAAACATGGGATGAATAAAAAAAAGAAAACTGACAAACAGCAAACAAAAAAACAAACAAACAAAGGCACAGGTTGTCACAGGCAACCTTGGGACTATAAATAGCTCACAACTGCTCAGTTAGAGAAATGCAGTCTTGGGACCAGGGCAAGAAAAAAGAACAAGTTTCTGACGTACATGAAAAATACATAGCAGATTACGATGTAACATGGCTTTGCAAGGGTATACATAAACATGTGTGCATAATGATTTTAGCTGTTGTTATTATTGACAATAAATACTTTGCTTTTTGGCATGTTGGGTTTCTTTTTTTCCATAACAACATTTTGAATACAAAACAAAGAGACCTGAGTTTCTTGACTATTATGCAAATTGTGATGCAGAAAAAATTGAATGAGAGGGGATATGTAAGTTATTAACTGAGATGAAGCACCTAGGCATGTGGGGCACATAATCACTACAGTTTCTTTAATATATAAAAAGTCAAGCATAATCTCTAATACTGAGAAAAAAATAGGCAATTAGATAGCCTTAGATAAAATACAATTGTTTTTGTAACTTCATTGACCAAAGTTTCTTTACACAAGAGGTAGCGCTATACCAAGTTTACCTGTTGCCATTCTTGCTCTGGTTTTCTCTTGTTATGGAATAGTAAATTTGAAACTAAAGCAAAATCTAAATATGAAAGAAAATCTTCAGCATAAAACAAAAGGGGAAAAAAAACCAAACTAGATTTACTTGATACAGACTCTGTTCTCTGGGTAGATTACTCAGTATGTTTTTAGAGTACCTAAACCAAAAGACTACCATCCTCATTAGAGTGCCTGAGTGCATGCTTTGTTCTCAAATTTGCTTTGCAAGCATATCACAGTAATTATACCAAATACAACACAAATACATCTATTTCTAATGATAGCTTTTCTTGTTACTAAAATGTTCCTCTATTAGATGAAGCCTTTCTTCTAGAGACAAAAATGTATGTTAAAGGTCATTTCCACTGCAAGAAGTGCAGATTTCTACATAGCATTTTAATTACATTCTTTCTTTGACCAGATTCCCTCAAGCAATGAGCAAGGCATAGCTAATACATTTTTTTTTTTCTTTTGCCATCAGTTTAGTGTCTGCAGAATTTAGATGCTCACTGGATGTAGCCCTCAGGATTGTTTGTTTGCTTCAAAAACACTGATGGAAAGGAAAGTAATTTGATATCCTTTTCTTCATGAGTTAATGACTTTTGTTTCATCCTTAGCTCATTCTTAGAAAGAAAAGTTTTGTAATGTTGCAGTCATTGTTTACTTCTTATTTATTCAATGTATTTAATTTACTTTAGTCTGCAAAATACAGAACAAAGTCTACCTTCTTCCACTCTCATTCCATAATGAGTTCTTCCTCTCTCTGACCTCTGTTACTTCTGAATCAGGAATTTTGCTGGTCATCTGTGAATGTGTACAGGCTCAAGAAGAGACTTCATCCCTCCTATACCCTCAATTGCAACCAATCAGTTGTTTTTACTCATTAACTTCACACAAAAACTGACACAGACTTCAAAGACCTTTATTCAAAGGGCTTAGTTTTCATATTTTATGTGTACTTTACATGCAAGTAACATACTTCACTTCCTTTTGAACTACTTCTCTGCTTTTCTGTGAAGCACAGACAAGATCTTACCTCTTTCTGCAAACTTCTGTGAGACAATGTCATGTATTTTTTATTTCCTTGAGTATGTATATAAACAAGATTTAGTAGAATATCAAGATGGATCTTTTAATTATTTATTACATGACTATTTTAGGAGTCTCTTTCTTCAAAAAATTGTGCCTTTATGAGAAATTCATAAGTGTATGAGTGCATTACAATTTCACAATCAACTATGGGGTTCTGGAAAGTCACATTGGGACTGCATGTGCATCATATTTGCTATACAGACCAAGCAGACAGTGGATGCTGAAAATACCAGTTATCATCAACAGCTCTAGAACCAGGGCCAAGTAATCACCTCTTCAGCTTCCAGATAATAGCAAATCTGATCAAAACTGGCAGAATGAAGGCCATGAACCTCATGGTACATGTAAAAATCTAGTACTGCATAGGGAAAAAGACCTCAGAATTTCATATTTTTCTGTGTGTATCATTATTGTCTAGTCCTGCCCAAACTAGTTTAGTATTCAAACTGCAGATGTGTGGAAACTGCCTGTTTTCCAAGAGATATATTAGAAATATGTGATATACAGTATTACTGTAGTAAGTAGTTCTCAAATGGTGGTGGTGGTGGAGTAGGATTTTTTCTGGTAACTTATGACTCTACTTCCTGTAATACAACTCCAGTAGCATTTGCTTCCCCCTACTTTGAAAACCACACTTTCAGGTGTCTCTGGGTGATTAAACTTGCATAAGTATCTTGTTATGCGCATGTATCCCGGAAGACAGAAAGTCTGTCAGTCTATAATTTATGTATTTGCATGCATTCTGATGCCCACAAACTTATACCTGCATGAAAAGCTAATACATGCAGGTTACTCTCTTCACAAAATTGTCTATAAAAGAAAATAATTTCTTTTAGAAGAGACTTAAAATGATTTCTGAACTCCATAATAAACAAAAATCTCCATGTACCCTGATTCTTACAAACCTCTCTTATTGTGGTCTATTTTTGTTTCAGTTTTGGAAGAATAACTAATCATTACTGTGAATTATATGGTTTTTGTTTCCTACATATTTCAGCTTAGGTCATGTAGTATGGTTAGAGAAATTTCCCTGTAAAATTAGCTTGCTCTGATACAATGTCTAGCTATACTGGGATTGTTTTCATTCTAGTCCCAGATAGTGTAGCTCTTGTTTTACTTTAAGTGACTTTGATTTAATCACTCATATGTCTTTTTTAAAAAAAAATATTTTCTTCTTTCCTTTCCTTTCCTTTCCTTTCCTTTCCTTTCCTTTCCTTTCCTTTCCTTTCCTTTCCTTTCCTTTCCTTTCCTTTCCTTTCCTTTCCTTTCNTTTCCTTTCCTTTCCTTTCCTTTCCTTTCCTTTCCTTTCCTTTCCTTTCCTTTCCTTTCCTTTCCTTTCCTTTCCTTTCCTTTTTTTTTTTTTTTCACCAAGTTATGAATATTTCTACCACCAAAAAGTCCCCCAAAAAATCAATGGACATCAACAAATTAAAAAGTACGGAATTAGGTCATATTAGTAACATCTCTGTGTACTACACACCACATGGGATACAAACAAATAAAATTTTCTTATGAAAAAAGTCAAACATTTAATTAAAATTAAGTCGTCGGGATATAATAACATAAATAGCCTTTACACTACAAAGAACAGGCTTCTACTATTTGGGGGTTTTTGGAGGTGGGGATGGGTGGTAGCAAAAAATAAAATAAATCAAATCAAATCAAATTATATCAAATCAAATCTTGACAAAACTCAGCATTTTTGTATCATATAAATCAATTTTGTAATGTGCATAGTCTGCTCTATTCCTTTTTCTGCAGGGCAACTTTCCACAGAATTTGCCTCACTGAAAGACAGAGCTAAGCTGATGCAGACACATCTAGAGTCCTGTCCTATTCCCTGTAGTGGGAATATGTTGAGGTAGAACACTGGCAATGAAGGGACCAGCAGCGTGTTCCAGTTTTTGAATAGCCAAGAATTAGAGACACCAACAGGTGGCATTTTTGGGCACTGTCCACCTGGGCTCTGATCCTGTACTGCATTTTCTAGCTGGCATGGCATCACTCTGAGTATTAATGTATTGGCTCCGAGTTGTAGAGCTGGCCAAGTCATTGGTGCCAAGACATTAATACTCCTTGTGAATAGGAAATTAAGCTGCATTCTACACCAACAAATTCAATGAAACCATTATTACTTCTGTCCATTCAAAAAGTGAGTCTCAGGTAGGAGAATTGCTATTCTGAAAATGTAAAAAAAATCATATATGTAATATTTTTTTAAATAAATATTTATCCGGAGGCCATAACCTGCCCCCCCCCCCCCCCCCCCCCCCCCCAAACATCAGAAATAAATACAGGCATGTAGATGTGAATGCTGTCAAAAAGAATATGAGCAAGATCGTGCCAGTAGTTTTTTAAGAAACTGTGGAAATGAGAAATGGAAATCCAGATACAGTTTAATCCAATCTGATGGGGCATAGAAAAATCCAGAACTTTAACATTCATGCAGGGAGTTTCATGAGAGGATCATGGAAAATACCATACTACTTATGCCAACCAAACACATCTTCTGACCTTTTCAAAGCAGACTAATTCTTAGCAGCCTCCTGAGATCATTCCTCCAAGTAGACCTCCTACACTGCAGCAAACAAATCTGTCAACAGTTTCCCTCATGTCAGGATCCAATACTCTCTGACCAGGCTCTTTCAGATTCTCTGCACAAGAAAGGTTTAAAGTTTTAATACCAAATTTATTTATTTGAAGGTAGTGGATGTTACATGGGATTTCGATTTAGCAGGGTATGCAGCAGTGTACTGAGGTTCTTACACAAGCACAATGTAGCAATTGCAATATTCACCTGGATCACATTACAAGCATAATTCCCATCATCAACCCCTATACATGTGCTGTGACAGTGCTGAGCACCCTCAGTCACTGGAAATAGTGGAGCTCAAGTCTGTTCCTGTTTTCAAAGTTTATCCTGTTTGTTGCTCATCTTTTGTACTCTGTTTTGAGCTGAGCCACAAATACACTTCCCCCATGCTGGTCCGGCTGGCTCAGAAAGACATTAAAATCATTAAGATCATTTACACAGTCAGTTGACCAGCTCAAACATTTGACTAAAACAAAGGTCACCATCTGTTCTTTTTTGTTTTAAGATCAGCTTTCCTTAAAACAGCTCTGGTCACTCCCTGTACCTTTCCCTGGGTATCGCAAACACATCCCCTGTGATCATCTTCTCTGATCCTTCTTTCGTTATAGGATTTTGGTGATTGGATACACCATCAGATTTCTTCATTGCAGCTGAAGGAAATTTCTGTTGATGAATCAGCATATTTTGAATGGTATGTGTGTCTAGATGGTGTATGTCGGAATCTATAGCATTTTCATTAGGTAAGTCAAAAATAAAAAATGTTCCTCACCTGTACTGCACCTCTAGGACAAAACATAGATAAACAGAAAAAAAACCAAACGAATTTTGGTCTTAATCCCAGCATAGTCAAATCAATTTGGAGTCATTTAGTTACTAGGAAATACTGGGTATGCAGACAAATGCATCCAGCAGTGCCTGTACTGTCAGGGAAGCTTCCAATAAATATTCACAAAATACACCCAAATCAAAGAAAAAGAAAGGTGAAAAGACTAATTATGAATAAAGTGTAGTGTTTTATGCAAGCAAGTAACTGATGGATGATGTCAAATGGTGTGGTAAATCCATGAGCACAGGATACCTTGCAATATGTGTTAGTCCCATCACAGTTTTCTTGGTCTCACAAAGTTTAACACAGCAGGTTTTCATTTTACCTACACAAGTCAAGAAGAAAGCTGCCACCACAAGTGGGCAGGTGGTGGTGGCATAGCATGTCTACGGCCCTCTGATGGTGTACAACTACAGGTATGTTTTGGTGTGCACTGGGATACCAGGGAACATGCCTGAATCCTGACAGTCATGAGGTATCTGCCACGTTGGCACAATTGCCCAGAAAAATGTTTCAATGCTAAAAGTCAGTTAAAAACAAATGGACTAAGAATTTACTCCAGACAACGTGGTATCTCTAGCTATGACTTTCTGTTTTGATTAAGAGAAATAACCTCCTGTAGGTGACCTCCTGATTCACATTAAAAGGCCAAACAACAATCTTGTTATCTAGAGTGATTTCGCATTAACAAAACTTTGCTCAAAACATATAGAAAACATGGACGATATTTAAGTTTGAATTTTTTGTCTCACTATATTACTTCCATTTGGCTTTCCTTCAGCTTTCAGTTACTCTTGCTATTCTGTTGGAATATAAAATACTATGAGGAAGCTTATTTATATTTGTGTTCAAATCTGCCTTAAAAGGTGTAATCCATTACATGTTAAATAAATATGGAGGCAAGTAAACCTCCCACAATTTCAGATCATAGCAGAATCATTTTTATTACAAACCAAAATTATAAGGTGCAGAAAAAATCAGTCCTAGAGAGTTTAGCACATTCACAGATTACAGTTTTTAGGTGGAGTACAGCCAACAAATTTATAATATTCTCCCTCTTTTTTTTTTATAATGTATAAAACATTTTTAAATTTTCTGACATTACAAAACTGCATCTAATGTTCATTTCTGGTAGAAAAAGAGAAATATTTAATAAAATATCTTTAAGGGGTTTGATATTTTCTACATATTTATGTTTTCTATGATGTCTCTTACAACAAAGAGTGGTACAGTTTAAATATATTTTTGAATTATAAAAAAACCCACCCATTTTTAAGTTTTTGGCATCTCTGAAAGTTAGAGGTAATCAAATCTTTGTTTTGTGTGAGGAAAAATATTCACTTGGGGGTTTATCTTTAATTTTATATTTTATTCAGTAATTTCTTTACCGTAAGTAAATAAAATCTAGGTTTTTTTCTGAAATTTTTTGTTGACTCATCTGTTTGTATACAGGTTGCTTGGAAATACTTGGTAATATAGTATATGATTTGACAAGTTATTTATGGCACGTAATTTGCTTACTTTGCTTACATTTAATGCATTATACAAGCAGCAAGCTCAAATCGATACCAACACAGAGGGTCAGGAACATTTTTTTCTGCAAGTATTCTTGGTTATATGCATCATGAAATTTCTTTTCCTAATATGAATTTTATACACACACTCAAGCAAAAAAAACCCCTTCATAGACAAAATAATATAAGAATTATATAGCTTGAAATATATGCAGCCAAATTGACTATCTTAGTACAGAAAGACATTAACTATAAAAGCATTAAATAGTTTCATTTGTATAAAGGGTGACAGATTATATTAAATTCCTTAATATTAATTTTTTATGTTGAAGTTGATTCTAGTTCTTCTCGTTTAGTTGTGCATTTGTAATTTCCTGTGGTAATGGACCATATTTGGCTATCCACTTCCTTGTTCCCTATATTTCTCTGTTCATTGAAAGGACCAGGAAGCTCAAATGGACTGTGGAAGAAGAGGGAGACTGCCCCTTCACTGAGGGAGCTACCGTGGGCACTGTCACAGAGGCTGAGAGACATGTTGGTGCAGGTAGGGCTGGCAGTGGAGGCAGGGAGGGCATTAAGGTCGGAGAAATGTCCCCCGAAGGACACAGCTCTGCATAGGGTATTTTTCATTCTGATTATTTTCTGATTTTGTTGACCTAATTGCCTTGAGATTTTTCTACATAAAGAGTCACGTTTCTCATCCTAATCCCAGTAAAGTGTGGCTGTCCTTATTTTAAACCTCTTTTGGTGTCCTGTGGGGAGATGCCCCAGCAAAGCCACCTCGAAGGTCTGGGCATCTCAAGATCCTGTCACAACCCCAAGCTACAGGACGTAGAGGGAAAAACAACGTCTTCATTTCTGCAGTCTGGATGGCTGTGGTATGACTACCTGTAGGCAGCAGTCCTGATGCATTTTATTCCCACCACAGCGATCTATAATTCTCTTCATTTATTTCCATGGTATTTTTGGCATTAAGACTTACTCTGTCACTGTTATTTGTCTATCTTACCTATTTGCCACTTCACTCTACAGTGAACAAAATAAAATTTGTCTTAACACACCCAACTGTTGTTTTTATTTTTTTTTTTAAATAAGTACAATAAACAAGGTATGTGATAAAGCTTTTCTGGTTTTTTCATGACGTAATATATTTGACCTTCCTAAAACACATCACCCTTTTTCTGTTAACTTGTGAAACGAAGCTTTAGGCTGTTCTGCATATTGTCACAGACTTCATCTATAATTGCAAAGGAAATGCCCATTTCAGCAGGTGAATCTGTTTGTTCTAGTTCAAGAAATATTTGGACATATTTAAACAAGGTAAACAATGTTTAACTGTTGATTTCTGTGCTTTCACTTTTATTTGCAGTGCTGAAGGATAGTTACCCTGTTCTAGTAAAAATGTATTCTCTTTGAACTCCCATAGTCAGATGTTTTTTGTTCTTAAAGCTCACATGTACCATGGAGAAAGTTCAGCAACTTTCTATGCTATGATTCTTTAGCCATAGAATGGTTAATTATACAAACTATACAATATTTTTTTCATGAAGCTCCAATCCAGAACAATCTGAATTAAACTATACACCAAGGAAAAGCAAAATATTTTTTTCCAAAATTTTGGTGAAATATTCCATTGCTTGAACTCCAGGACAAGAAAGACATAGAGGATGGAAAGGAAGAACTTGGTCTTACTTGAACTAAAGATAATCTAGATCATCATGTCCTTGTTATTTCATTGGCCAATTTACATCTAAAGAAGAACCAATACAAACCCCTGAAACCTCTCAACCCCCTCCCCCTCATCTCAAACTTGTTAACTAGGGAAGCTCATAAGCCATCTGAAATGCACAAAAAATAGGAGAAAGAAAAGAATCTGTTATATAGAATCTTAATGAGGTTTTGTTTTGTCGTTTTAGAACTTTGCCCCATTGCCTCATTAAATTAACATTTCCTAGCTAAGGAGTTTCTGTTTGGCTATTTTTTTTTTTTTTTCCAATATGGCTGACTCTGAGTTACTGAACAATCCTTGCACTTTCCTTTCCCAAGGACATTCTGTTTGTTTGGTTTTCCTCTAAAAAATATTGACCTATTTCTAGTATTTCTACCTGAAGGTTTAAGAAAACACTGTGATTCTACCCAACCATTGTCACAAGCTAGTCAGTTTACAGAGCTCTGTGTCTCTTGGCAAGTATTAGGAGCTTCTTCGAGAGGCTAAAGATGATGGGGAAACAGTCTGACCTCAAGTTTATTTGTGCTTGTTGAAACTTATAAACATCAGACTCTTCAACTATTTCCATTATTTTTTTTAATATTAGTTTTGACCATGTGAAAGTTTTAATTGTCTTGAAAAATATTTGTCTGAGCATTCATTAGGAAGATAAGCATATTCATAATTTCTGTTTTTTCTTTTATGTATTTTCATTAATGTCTTAAGTTATACAGCATCACATTTCTTTGTATTAATTGGGAAGTCAGCTTTTGCATTAAAAAAAAATTATTTCTGGATTTTTTTGTTCTCTATTGGGATATTTGGTCTAAAATGGAGACTAGGCTTAAAGATTTGCACTAAATTAATGTAGTAGTGTGCATGTGACAAACACCAGGGTGTGGAATATGCATCATTAACTCTTGTTGTAAAATAATTTTAAAAAGGAAAAAGAAAAGGTATTTTCTTAATCTGACACGAAATAAAGGAATTTTCATTCTCTCTCAATATCTTAGAATATGGTGGGAAAAAGACACCAAAGGAAATAATACTTTTATGATAATGAAACTTTGGTATTGATGATTTCACATTAAATTGTTATCATGGTTTACAGCAAGAAATGAAAACAAGAAAAAAGAATACATTATTCTCTTGTCACTAATGAATAAAGCTATAATGGAATATGTAATTTTTTTTACATTTATGGAGAATTACTCTGAAAAAATATGGATATTTTTATGGGTCTTATATGACATATAGTCTAGCTGCAGGTAGACACTTCAAAAGCCAGTTTATAGCATGTATAACACATTTTCTAGATTTTATTTAAATTTTGATCAGTAGCTAACTTTTATTCATTTGTTATGAATTCAATGGAGATTAACATAATTTCAGTGACAGTTATAGTAATGATGTACTATTTTCCACAAGCACTAGGGTTTGGGGGTTTTTCGGCTTTGAGAACACCTTGTATTATTAAGAGTCTCACACCTTACATGTGGTGGAGACATTTCACCAGAAAAAAAATTCCAGGACATAAGGAAGGCTTTGTTAGTTCATTCTCTTACACCACAGTGGATCTAAATCCTTCAGTTTAGACAAGATAACATGTTTCAGTTTTATATTAAGCCATTTAGGGCATAAGCGTGTGGTATTTAGACCTTGGGGTCAAGTGCCTTGCTTATTATAGAAACATGAAGAGAGGAGACAAGACATTTAATTATTAGATTTAATTATTGTAATTTATTACAGACTTGTACCAATTGATACCCTGTAAATATATTATCATGAATATGTATGAAGTTTAAGTAAAGCAGGAGTTGTTTTACCAATTTCAAAATGAACACTGAGAAAAAAAACTCCCGGGAAACAAAACATCTGGGTTTTAGACCAATATATTTGCAAGTTTCAGCTAACATGTGAATTTTCATTCAAGTAGCAATTTGTATGCCAAGTAATTCTTTGGTTTTGAAAGATGGTCCTTGGAGAAGGCCAATGCAGCAATTTGGTTTCCCTTTGAAAGGTAAAAAAGAAGAGGAAAAATCAGACGAAAGAGCTGAAAATTCTTGCTCATAGATTAACAAACATTTGTTTCTTGGATGCTATTGAAGGAAGACCCTTTCTAAGAAATTCCTAGATGATTGTGTGGGGGTTTGCTGCCATTCAGAATACTACAGAATTTAATGAAATGGAACATGAAAGCATTAGCTTGTTCTAAAGGACAGAATACACAGGAGGAAAACTGTCATAAATGAAACCTTTGTTTATTCCTGAACTGACCTAACACCCTTGAGAGTTGTAATTTAAAACATCTAGTTCAGTTCATTTTCTGTTAAAAACTGTTTTCTTGGAGAGAAGGATTAAAACCTATTGGCTGGGTTTGAGGAGTTTAGTCCATGAAGAATTTCTGGTGGTTTATTTCAAAGTACTGGGAAACTTGGATTTCAGATTAAATTAATAGAATCATCTCCAATTTCTGCTACTGATTACCCAGGGATTCAGTAGAGAAACTAACGTAGAGATGGCTTTTACAATTTTATCTACTGAATTATTATGTCCTCTTTTATTCACAGGTGTTTAAAATAATTTTCAGTAAGTATTTTCAATGCACTTGGACAAATGGAAATTTATTTACAACAGTAAAGAAATATGTTTCAAATAAGGTCTGTAGTTCAGAAAATCAGTGAGTCAATAAATAAGAAAACTTTTTACTTATTTAATATACAGAGAAGAAATGTTCGAAATCCAACCTGACAGAAATATAACAGATTAAGAAACAGTAAAACACATATCTATTCACATTTGCTCTAGTATTGACAATTGAAGTTAAAACCTCTATCATGTTGAAATTAATGTCTATTAAAAAAGTAAAATAAGAAAACTGTCTGATAGCAACATTATTATAAAAGGATGAAGATATATCATTAAATCCAATACCCATAAAATGTGATACTTAAATTCTAATTTCAAGACAGTGTACCCTAGTCAGAAACACTTTTTGTGGTTTTTTTTTTTTTTTTTTTAGGAATTTGAACTGAGCTAACCTAAATATAGTTATATGCTAGGTGCTTTAAAAGCAACACATTTTTGTAAGTGTATTATTATGTATGACTACATTTAAAGGGTGGAAAGACTTTTTGTTTAGTAGTTCAGAGACTTAGCTATTGTGTTTAGATTGATTATTTCCAGGTTTTTACATGGTGCATTTCGCTAACTATGACTTTAATATTTGTGAAATTGCTGTGATTAAGATTTAGATCAGAGAACATTTGGTTTCTCTTTCACTTCATAAAACTTCAGGCATGTTTCCATTCAGACTATGTATTTTTAGTGTTGATTTATGTTCTGGTTCTTATAAAGGAACCAAATATAGCAATCACATAGTGAATGAGTAGAAAGTTAAATCATTTTATATATAAACAAGTGAGATTTGAAACATGACAGAAATACACTTGTTTCTTTTTTCTTGCAGGACCTATCAGAAGAAGATTTTAGGTAGTTATTGTGGACTCTCCACACATAAAAAATGTACATAAACTCTCTTTGTTTTTTGACCAACACTAACTCCTCTCTGAGCTCCAAGAACAAAAACATTAAAAAAGAACAATTTGAAAGTTCAGGAAAGTACTTTATGCATCTAGCAGCAGCTAAAATCCCTTCTTTTCTGCCTGAAAGATATATATAGTTGTTGTCCCAGAAGAAATGTCAATCTACTTGCTGATTAAATATGATCATTTTTAATCTTATTTTCATCTCCGGGATGTGAAAGACTAGAAATGAAAATTGTTTGGTGTAGATAAAGGTCTAGATGACGAGGTAAACAACACAAGGAGTAAAAACTTTCACAGAAATGTGAAATAGAGGTCTCACTGTGATACATGCTAAAGAAAATTCTGATTACTTAGTTTCCTTGCAAATAGGTTGCTAGTTATATCATACCAAAGAAATACATTTTTCTTCTGCAGTTTGCCTTTATAAAGCATTTGATAAGTTAGATGGCCTTGCATTTAATTAGCCTTGCCTCAACCCAAGCCATTCTGATTTCCTTGATGTGAGTCCACACTGGAAAATATCAATGTCTTTCAAAATACTTGTATGGCATCAATTTTGAAGGTTACACTTTTAAGCTACTGACATGGACAACTTGTAGTCATCTCAGACTGTTAAAAATATGAAGTTAATGAAAAAATTGCATGCACAGCAATGTAATGATTGTAGTACAAGCAGTACTTCTGTTGAGCCTTTAGTAGCCAGGAAGACTGATTTAACAGAAAGAACACTGGGATTATGATATGCCCTCTTCTTTGCCTTTCTTCTGTTTCCTCAGTCATAGAAGCCTAGATCTTTCTTTTGAAGGAAGAGATATAAGTACAAATATAACTGTATAAGCCTTGCATTATAAATGTATTTAAACCACACCATCAGGAGTATTTCACCGATATTTCTTTTTCCCTTCTAGATGTGCATGTACTGAAGGGACAGTTGGGTTCTACAATGCAACAGAGAGGTAACATTCTTCAATTCAGTGGTAATTACACTACAATTAGCAACATTCTTACATCCCATATTCTGTGAACCTGTCTGCATTTATTTGGAAAGAATTGGTCTTGTAAAAATTATCTGTAATTCTTCTGGTGGCAGTTCTGAGTTAATGCTGCCTAATGCAACCCAAGTATTACCCATTTTAGGATTAAAAACACCAAACATTGAAGTAAAGTTGTAATGTCACCATAATTTCTGTACTAATAATTGAATATTCTTGTTGTCTCACAATGGTTCATCTGTAATACTGAGACCTCTGGAGAAAATTAACAATGCATATGGTAGTATTTTATCAATACCTGACATTCAAACTATTAGTAAAATAGAATTTGGTTTCAGAGAATCTGAAAGCATCATACATATCAAAGAAAGGTAAATTCAACAAGTAAGTGCCAACAAGTAAAAATTTTATGCCTGGGGCACAAGCTGGGTGTACAGTATGGAAACTGAAAACTATCATTAGAGACAAATCTGGAAGACAGAGTAGATGATTACTGCATCATAATTGTGGACAAATACCTACAATATTTCATCTCTTGTTCATCTTGCATCTTGATTTTGATTTTCTATCATACCCTGAGGCTTATTTATTTCAGCAGTGGGTCTTCTGATCTGACAGGGCTTTTCGTCAACTGACAAAAAAAAGTTAGATAATGAAATAACATCCTACACAATTTTATTTCTGCAAATGTCAACCTTTTCTGTTCCCACTTGTTTTGCCGCTTTGTCTTAACACCATTATATTTCTTCCTTATTTGTCTTATTGTGCTTCTTTTCTAATGTATCTTATATTACTGGTTCTTTCCATTAATCCACACACAATTTTCATACTCAGTTCCCATCCTGTATCTGTTTGTTAGAAATGAGTGAATTCAATCCAGGACACCAGATGTACAGAATACACAAAAGTCTAAATGAAATATACATTTTAGGTACTACCTAAATAATACTACCTGTAATACTACTTGCTATTAATGATTCTTTTGAGTTCCTAATAAAAGATCAAATTTTCATTCTTTATACAGTAGTTATCTTTAAAAAATCAAATAATTTTTAGCTTTAGGAATCAGTCCTAAGTTGAACTGCTACAATCTGCACTTTGTGTTTTAAGTTTTGTGTTGGGTTTTCATGGCCAGGTTTTGGTAGCAGCAGGGGGATACAGGGGTGGCTTTTATGAGAAGCTACCAGAAGCTTCCTCTGTGTCTGGCAGAGCCAATGGCAGCTGGCCCAAGACAGACGTGCTGTCAGCCACAGCCAAGCCAATCAGAGATAGCAGCTAGCCCTGTCTGATAACATATGTAAGAAGGCAAAAAAGTTATTGTGCAGAAATAATTGTGGCTGGAGAAGAGAGGAGTGAGAACATGTGAGAGGAACAGCTCTGCAGACACCAGGGTCAGTGGAGAAGGAAGGGCAAGGGGTGCTTCAGGTGCTGGAGCTGAGATTCCTCTGCCCGTGGTGAAGGCCATGATGAGGCAGCTGTGACCCTGCAGCGCATGGAGAATCACAGAGGTGCAGAGATCCACCTGCAGCTTATGGAAGACACCTACATGCTGGCAGAGGTGGATGCCTGAAAGAGGCTGTGAACCTACAGGAAACCTGTGCTGGAAGAGGCTACTGGCAGGCACCTGTGGACCCATGGAGAGAGGAACCCACACTGGAGCAGATTTGCTGTCATGACTTGTGACCCTTTGGGGGATCCACGTTTGGAGCAGGCTGTGCCTGAAGCACTGCACCCTGTGAAAAAAGTGACCTATGTTGGAGCAGTTAGTAGAGAACAGTCTCCCTTGGGATGGACTCACGTTGGAGAAATTAATGGAGAACTGGGAGGTCCCCCATGCTGGAGCAGAGGAAGGATTTTTCTCCCTGAGCAGAGGCAGGAATAATGTGTGATGAACTGGCCATAACCCCCATTCCCTGTCTCCCTGCACCAATGTGAGGGTAGAAGGTAGAGCCTGGGAAGGAGGGAGGGATGGGCAAAAGGTATTTTTAAGGTTTATTTTACTTCTCATTATCCTGCTCTGATTTTGTTGGTAATAAGTTAAGTTGATTTCCTCAACTTCAGTCTTTTTGCCCATGATGGTATTTGATGAGTGATCTCTCCCAGTCCTTATCTCAGCTCATGAACCCTCTGTAATACTTTCTCTCCCTTGTTCAGTTGTGGGGGAGAGTGATAGAGTGGCTTTGGTGGGTGTTGGCATTCATCCAGGTTCAACACACTACACTATTCTACAACATCTATTTTATTACAATAATGCAACCTCACATTGTGGAAAATAAATGGTTTGTACATTTGAAAAAAAATTGTCAATTTCAACAGAAGCAAAATTTATTGTTTAATGACAGATGGTCAAGGTAGCCTGACATAATTTTTACTATTCTTCAGGAATTCTACACTTATTTAACTATGACACGAAACTTAATCAAATCTCAATGTTCAGAACTGCGGAAGAAATTTCAGTACATTCTAGGAGATTAATTATTTACACAAACTTCATCATCAATGTTTCAGTATAGAGCTGAACAGGGTGAATGAGACTTTGCATGAAGAATGTATATCTGGCAAGCGAAAGATCACCAGTATGGTTACCAGAATTGAAATAGAGGACATTGTTGCTCTCTTATTCTCAATATTATTGAGAATACGAGTGAGAAAGACAGATGGATACAGTATAAGATCTTACTTCTGGGACACCAGACGTCTACCCCAAGTGTCAGATTCCATAAGGTTGACTATTTCTTATGCTAATAATACTAGTGATTTTGTAACATTCGGCTATGAATTCTGATTTATAGCTTAATATTTGCAAGGGAGTTCCTCACATTCATATCAGTATCACAATATTCCAATTCAATGTCATAGAAAGTGTGAGTAATACTGAAAATGAGGATGATTCCTATTTAGGAGTCCAGAAAAACTTCTAAACCCAATATTTAAAAACATGTCAATAGATGTATTCATTATCTACCGTTGTAACAGCAATCTAATTAAAGGCAAAAGAATCTGCTTTCGTTTCTGTCCTAGCTTCCTACCAGATACCAAGAATAGTTTTGCTAGAAAAAGAGAGCAAGAATTATTTATATCTATCTCACAAAAACACAAGCCTCTACCACAGGCTACTCAAGGTGAGCCTGTGGGAAATGAAAATACCAGAAACCTTTATGAACATAGCAGAAATGTTTAAAAAAATAAAACCAAGCAAAAACCAGATTCAAGTGGGACCTTTAATAACACATTTTAACTTGTAATTTTAAACAGGCAATTTGCACATCCCTTAGAATGGAGAATCTGAAGAATTTGCTTTTATTAAAAAGACTAGCACTTCAATAATGAAAATCTCTACATTAAAGGAAATTTTGATCCTCATATTAGCTCCTTGGTGCTAGAAATAGTCTCTGCTTGCTGTGTTTCCAAACTTTCATTCTTGTCAGAATAACTAATGCAGACTTGGCCCTTTTGTTTATTTGGGTCTTTTTTTAATTAGTGGACCATGTCTCAAAAGATATATTTACCCTCACCTTTTAAACAAATACTTAGCTTTTGCATATGGTATCTCTGCAATTAAATAGTTACTCATTTCTGTGCTATTTGACAGTAGCACTTATATGCAATCTATCACTGACAAAACTGTAGATGATAGCTCTGGAAAAACAGGACATCATTAGTCTTTTTGCCATGAGGGTGAAAGAAAAGGGGAGAGATGCAATTCATTACATGGGACACTATATACTCTTCACAGCAGCTATAACAGATAAGCTGGCCTGCTGCCAGATTAATGGAGATGTAGGGTGAAAGTAGATGGCGTTGAAGACAGCAACACAATCATGTAGCTTTAGGCTGTTTTCTACATGCTACCTACTCTAGCCCACTTTTCTTACTTAAAGCATCTGATACCACATGTGTCGAAAAATATGTTCTTTTTGAAGTGACAATGTTTTCTTTTTTTGTGGAATTTATTCAGCAAATCAGTTCATGCATTTCTCCAAGGCAGAGATTTTATTCTGAATGACAATTTTACCTGAACTCTTCAAACAGAAATCAGAGAAGCAGTCAGTCACTAAAAAGTATGCCTTTCGGGTTCTAGAGGTTAATAATTTTGCTGTGTAATCACAGTTTTATTGTTATCTGGTTTTTAAAAATAATTAATGATCAGTAGGAAAGGTTGGATTGATATGTGTTCTAGGATTATTAGGAAGTAAAGGAAGGTAAAAAATGTTGCTCTATTATCAATGATAATTGCTATTAATAGTTCTTTAGAAGATACAAATGCTAGGTCATAGAAAAAGGTGCATTTATATATGAAGTTATTTCCTCAGTACCGATAAAAATTTCCCAATTAATAAAATATTTCCAGAGTAAAAAAATCTCCTGTCCTCTGATCTCTCTCAAGCGTACACATGCGCACACATGTTAAAGCAAATAACCATGAAACACACACCTACACTTTATTTTGGTGTACTTCTCAGCATATTATGTAGGCTTGAAATGCTGCTTGTCCCCAGTGACTTGCACTGAATCCTTCTAGTGCTTTACAGCAGTCGTCAGTGTTGGTAGGATGTTAAATGCTGTGTATTTTCCCATTCCCAAAGGACAGAAAAAAGATGCAAGGCAGAAATCAATTAAAATGTTCAGGAGCAGGGGTTAGTAGGCCTTCGTTCTTCAGTATTTCAGAAGTAAACACATTTCCTAGCCAAAAAAAAAAGTATTCTCTTAAGTAGCATCAAGGATTTTTAAACGGTTATGAACCTCAAAATACCAAAATACCATTTTGAAAACTACAGTAGACCTCCAGCTGGTAATGAAAACTGCTATTAAGATTTGCTTAAGATTTCAAAACTATTTGTGAGGTTCAGTGTGAATTACACCTGTTTGATTCTTCTATTTTTTTTTTTTTACTTAGATTTTGTCAAGGCCAGGAAAAAAAAGGACAATATAAAAAATCTTCCTCTCTTGAAATAAGAAAATTATTTAAAAATTGTCTGTATTTTTTTTTTTTGCTTTATTTTATTTTTTGTGAGTGAGGCAAAAATTTAGGAGACAGATGCACTGCAATGGACCTAGTCAAAACAATTAAATGCAAGATTTAAATAAGGTAAACTGTGAGAGAGTCAAACTGTTATTTAATTTTATTGTCTTTGGTTGAATAGGTAATGTGGAAGCCCACGTATTTCAAATGGAACACCGCCATTACTTGATTATCTTTTTAAGTAGGTAGTGGATTTTAGGGCACACTAGTCTGTACTCAATAGAAAATTGGTATTTTGTACAAAGACATGCAACACTTAAAGCATAAGTGAAGTGTTCTGAAATGATGTAGTTAAATTTAAAAGAAAACTTACCTAGTGGGAATATATAGACATAGGAATGAGACAGACCAAAGGTTCATCATTCTCTCTCTTAAAATAGCATATTAAATTGCTCTGGATAGGTACCTCCCCCCCAACTACCGACCCTGACTGCTCAAGAAATTTAATCATATATTCAATTCTCAAAAACTTTTAGAACTAAAAGTAGGTTGGGGCACAATTCTAAAAATCATATTCTTCTGTTAATAAAATCAATAGAGTTGATTTTATCATAACAAAAGAAAAATATCGATAACATTGTATCACCTATTTTAGATAAAATTCATATCATATAATATTTTTGATAAATATTTCTGCTCATGATCCATACAGAAATCTGAACTTAGAATCTTAATTCTGCAAAACTAGTGCTAACTTTGCAGATCCGTTCCACAACATACTAAAGATGTGCCAAAATGTGTGAAGTAATTCCCAATTGACTGGCATGATCAGTAAAACCGTTTTACTGATAGAGTTCATAAACTTTAACCTATTGCCTAGGAAAGTGTCAAGAAAACCAGCAGCAGAGATGTTTGTCTACTATGGAATCAGTCTGGATATTTTCTTAACAACCCTCAGTAGCAGTATATTCACAAGGTAGCATTAGAGGGGAAGCAAAGGTATGTGGGAAAAAATCAGTGACTAAGGACTATGCCATTTTAGGAGCTTTCTCATCTGCTACTAATGCTTTTGGAACCGGGCAAAAAGCAAAGTCCGCTCATTCACTGCAACCAGTGTGAGGGAGGTGTGCTGATAACTCACTGTTCAACAAACATAATATTCACAGAGAGACAGGTGCATGAATCTGCTCTCTTTCTATTTTCTCCTCAAATTTGCATGCCCTAGAATGCTGTTATAAAGTGCAGCATTCACATCAGTTCTGGGACATAACCAGCTTCATTTGACTATAATTCAAAGGAGTTTTAGACATTTATGTAAATGTTATAGACATGAACCCTTGACGTTGGCAGGTATGTACAGATCAGACACATGAAATTTTGCCCTGCCAAGAAGTAATCAGTTAAAAGGTGCCTTAGGTATGAAAAAAATGTCTTTCTGATGTTAGGTTGACATGTGACCCAGTTAATTCTTTTTCTCTGAAGGCCAATTTGAGAGAATTTGCACAAAAAATTAATTCAGTATAACAATCTCCATGTAACTTTCCTAAGTCCACAGCTGCATGCTTTCAAATAGTTCTTTATACATATAAAACATAGTATATGATTCCAGTTTTTAAGTTCATTGTGACATTTCTGTGTAACATTTGTTTTCCTAGGTTTCAATAATATCTCCTTAACTTATGCCATGCAGAAAACGAAATTATTGCGTTTAATCTTAAAACAATAAGAAAATATTAAGCAAGATGTGTCCCAAAATAGATACAGGAAAACTTCCAGTAGATATTTTCTCCTAGTCTGGTACTGTTCCAACAGAAATCACAGTCATTTCCAGTTCCTCAATTTCAATAATATAATACATTATGATGGCAATACCCATATTCACAGACTTCACTTAAAATTTCCCATGAAGAGATTAAATATTTGACTAATAGTATTCATTCTTCTCTAGAAAATGAACTAAATTTTAAAATCTAGCATGAACTTTCTCTTTGAAACACACATAGAATTTTATGGGGTTTGGGGATTTTTTCCCACTTACCTTTGCCTATGTCATTTTCTTTCAAAATTAGTTTCAAAATACCTTGGAATATTTCATCTGGACTAATAGACCTTTGTTTATATGACTCCTTCCCATATGCACCCATCCTTCTTTGCTCATACATTTTTCAAGACCCATGCAAGTTCTCAAATATTTCATTTTTTTAATATTCTTCCATTATATCGTCCTGTCATAATGTCGTCTCTAGTTTGACAGACTTAATAAGATTGTTACAGACCTGATGTGTCATGTGTCACATCTTTCAGAAGAGATATTATCTGATTACATCTTCCACAACAGAACTACATTTTCTGTATTGCTGCTGTTATGATATAGAAACTCCCATATAACTTCCGTTACTATTTTCCCCATTCACTTTGTCAGTCTTGTCCATTTTAAAGCACTTTCCAGGCCTCACACATCTTAAATTTTACTTATATATTACAAAAACATTTCAGTAAATATATGCTTGTCCTTAGAATACAATACGGTTTTTTTTGAAGAATAATTAGCCTGCAGTAGGATGGAGTAACTTCAACAGGATTAAGTGTACTACTCTACCCATCGGTGGTACAGTGCTTATAGTGTGAAAGTACTTCTGGACTTAGTCAATGATTGAGAAAGCTTTTGGGTGAAATTTGGTATTTAGATTTTTAATCTATGTCCAAGTTCTGCTTTAGGTGTTACTGCATTACTGGAATTAGACATCTCATACTGGTTGGTCTTACATTCTTACTCATTTCTCATTGATAATGAGAAAACGCTAGTTTTTATTTGGTTAAATTTTATAAGAAAATTGAATATGTATACCACCTGTGACAAATAAAAAACCTCCTGAAAAATAAATCTGTGTTATCTTGTTTCTTCTTTCCTTAAAAGAAAAAGATGTTTTTAACATAAAAACAGCAACACATTGTTATGTTTTCCCAGCTGGAAATTAAGCACCACAGAGCCACTCACTCAACACCTTTCTTTCCCCCTCACCTTGGTAGAATGGGGAGAGGAATCAAAAGTAAAACTTGTAGTTTGAAATAAAAACAGTTTATTAATTAAAAATAAAGAAATATCCAATAATAATAGGGAAAATTTAAAAAATAATAATAATAATAATGGAAGGGAAAAAACCGAAACAAGTGATTCACAACACAGTTGCTTACCACCTTCTGATTTATGCCAGACCCTGTTCCTGAACCCAGATGGGCCTTCCTTCTGGGTAACTCCTCCGGTTTATACACCGGGCAAGATGTTCTGTGGTTGCAGATTATCTCTTCGGCCAGTCGGGTCACTTGTCCCATTTATGCTCTCTCCCACTTTTCTTTTGTGTACCTGCTAACTGGCAGAGCATGAGACACAAAAAAAAAAAAACCAAAAAAAACCAAAACCAAAAAGGTCCTTTACGTAAGATAAACCCAATTTAGCAAAAAACAAAACATTGGTGTGTTCTCAGCATTATCCAAAGCACAGCAATGTACCAGCTACTGAGAAGAAATTTAATCTATGCCAGCTGAAATCAGGACACACATACACTCAAAAAACCCTCTACTTTGTCTACTTATAAAACCATCTTGGCAGCTTACCATGGTAAACATCTGGAGATATGTTTACCTAGACGTGACCTGTTGCATGATGTTTTATCAGATCTTTGCCTGCTCTCAAGCAGCACTTGTTACAAAACCTGTCAGCTATGAAATTATATATTTTTTGTCATGTGAGTGATAGCTTTGGAAGAGCTTCAGGTTGAAAACACCACCTGCTCATGAAGACATAATTCAGACTTGTTGCAAATGTATAAATCCACTGATGTAGCTGTAAGATGTATCTTGTTGTGACTGTCACATCATTCACTTTTTAAATGTCAAACCTGTCATGTTTCTTGATTGAAGTACTCTTAATGTAAAATACCTGGGGTTTTTTCTGTTGTTCAATCAAGACAAGGCCATGCCAGTAAAAATCTGACTTTTTAAAATACCACCTTGAGAAAACAGTAACGGGTACAACTTGTACCATGATCTCCACGCATTGTCTCTATTTGTTTATAGTTGTATCCCTCAGAGGAGTCACTTACATTTCTACTATATATTTTAAATCTGCCTACAAGTTCTGGAAATTACACAACACAGTTGTTTTTCAACTAGCTACAAAACAGCCTTGAATTGAGGACATTTTAGTCAAGATACAGAAAAGCATACTGTGTGTGAATTTGTGCTGGAGTTCTACCAACATTTTTCCCATTTCAACACAATTCAAATAAGAATATATAAAAAATTGAAAGTAAAAGTATGGGGTCCCCCTTCACTTTTTGAATTTCTAAGGAAGATACTACATGTTCCCTGTTAGGTTGCCAGCTGGAAAAAAAAAAAAAAGAAAAAAAAATGAGGCACAGAAGGAGGTAAAAATTACTAAAGTATGGCAGAGACCACATAAACCATGATAGGTAAAGACAAGGACTGTAGAACAGTGTGGTAATTTCTGGGAGAGATTTAAGGCAGAAAATCATCAGAGGAAATCTATGGATTCAAGGCAGTTACGAAGGGCCAAGTAGGTGATTAGAGGGATGGAGCATCTCTACTGCAAGGAAAGGCTGAGAGAGTTGGGGCTGTTCAGACTGGAGAAGCAAAGACTCCAAGGTGACTGTTGTGGCCTTTCAGTAGGGGCCTTTGTTGTGGCCTTTCAGGCCCCCTAAACGGGCCTACAAAAAAGCTGAAGGGTGGCTTTTCACTAGGCTGTGCAGTGATAGAACAAGGCGTGATGGCTTTAAATTGAAAGAGGGTACGTTTAGATTAGATATTAGGAAGAAATTCTCTATTGTGAGTGTGGGGAGGCATTGAAAGAAGTTGCCCAGAGAAGCTGTGGATACTCCATCCCTGGAAGTGTTAAAGGCCAGGTTGGATTGGGTCCTAAGCAATCTGATCTAGCAGAAGGTATCCCTGCCCATTGCAGAGGGATTGGAACTAGATAATCTTTAAGGCTCCTTTCAACAAAAACCACGCTCTGATGCTATGATTTGATGATGGTGATGTCTCTGAGACAGGTATTAAATGAGAGGTAAATGAGAGTTACAGCAGTGTGGGTCCGGTGTTCACATTAATGTTTATTAACTACTTCACTTATTGGATAATTTGTACACTTTTCTTATGCTGACATTCTTCAAAGTTTAGCAAAAACATAATTTTAACTAGTATCTTTTTTTTTCCTTTTATTTGTTCTGACGAATGTTGTAAGCTGACACTGCCTCCAGTAACTCTAAGTCTGGGATTTCATCATGCCCAGGGAGCCAGGGTCTCTGCCTAGGATGGGAGGTGTTTGCAGGTTCAGTGGGTAGCAAAGCTGAGCATGTATCCCAGGGACACATACACAGACACATTTGTACACTCGCAGACACACAGGTCTGGTTGCATACACTGCCACAGACAAGGCACTGCTGTCAGCAGCACCCAGATGCAGTGCTCACACAAACACAAGTGCAGACAGCCAGCTGTGTCTTGCTTTGGATTGAAGGTCACTTGTGCAAGTAAGTGCATGTGTGCGAACACACACACACACATCTACCACTCTCCAGTCACAAGCACACGCACATTTGTTGATCCCTTGAGTACTAATATTGCACCTCTGTCCATCTGGTACCTGTTCACAGATCCTGGGACTCCTTACCTGCCCCACAGGTCCCTGATTCACACACAGGTGCTCAGCCCTGCTGTTTGACTGGTGCCCCTGCCTAGTATCAGGGTTAGGGGAGACACTTGTCTCCAATTCCAGCAGCCAGCACAAGGCACCCAGCACTCATCCCCTCACTCACCTGCCTCACCTCACTCACCTGGCTCCCCTGTTGTCGATTTTCCTAAAACATGCCATTTAACAATGCAACTGAGGCCAAGTCCCCCACCTGCCTCCAGCTGGTGTCCCTGAGATCCCACTGGCTCCAGCCGCTGGCATCACCATCCCAGGAATCCTGCACACCCATCTCACCGCAGTGTCTGGTCCCAGTCCACTCACACCCACAGCAACCAGCTCCTCACAGAGTCACACAATAGGTAAATTTGGAAGAGACCACTGGAGCTCATCTGGTCCAACCTCCCTGCTGCAACAGGGTCTCCTAGAGCACATTGCTAAGGATTGTGTCCAGACAGCTTTTGAATATCTCCAAAGAAGGAGACTTCACAACCTCTCTGGACAACCTGTTCCAGTGTTTGTCATCTGCAGAGTAAAGTTCTTTAGCATCTTCAGGTGAAATTTCCTGTGTTCCAGTTTCTGTCCATTTCCTCTAATCCTATTGCTTGGCACCAACGAGAGGTGCCTGGCTCCATCCTCTTGACACCCTCCCTTCAGATATTTACATACATGGATAAAGTCACCTAATCCCTCTGGTTCTTACGTTTGCACAGGATAACAAATGAGGTGGCACAGGGAGACCTACCACAGGATTTAAGGAGAACACAGCTACAGGGCTTGGAGATAAACCTGCTGACGGGCCATGGCCTGCACGCAGCTGGCCGGGACCATTCTATACACAGCCTTGTCTGTCCCTTACCCTGTTGCTCCTTCCCACCCCCTTCCCTACACGCTCCCTCCTAAACCATGTGTAGTCCCACTGACACACCCCTTAAACATCACAGATCCCCATGTGCTTGTTTCCTTCTTATGACTGAAAAAGCCCAGGCTGTTCCTCTCCAAAGCTGTGCCTACAGTTACTTAATGGGCCTTTGGCTTGTAACAGAAGACTTTTTGTCCTTGGTAATGACTCTGCTGTCTCTTGTCTCTTGGCTTTTTGTCTCTGTGTCTTCTTATTTACCACTTCCACCTTAATTTATTATCGCCTTTGCACCGAAGAGGTCCTTGATGGGATCACTTTCATGAAGCAGATGCTCTCAGATTCCACATATGCTTACAGTCTGCTCTGCTAAATTTCTTTTCTTTCATGAATAAAGAAAAGTAAAGATATTCTTTCAAGTATTGTTCAGAAAAAATAATATTTAATAATAATATTACTACTACCGCTATTACTACTACTACTACTAATAAGGGCAACAATAACAACAACAAAAACATAGGAAATTGAAGAAAAATGTAATTCAGAACTTCTGGAGGAGCCAGTAGTGAAACCCTGCCTCTTACAAAGCCGCTGACAGCTTTGCCATTGATTTTATTAGTTCTATGACTTCAAACAGGGTCTTTTGCATGGGGTGTTAATTAAATGCTCCTGGGCTTGGAGAAAACAGAAGAAAAATGTAATATAAACAGGTATGCCTTGATGGGAAGGCAGGTTGTTTCATCCTACTTCAAATCTTCATATTCCTTCTTCACCCTTTGTGACATTCAAAGTATTCATGCATGTTTAAAATGTATTGCACTTTGTAATGATTGACTCAGTTTTATTTCTGGACCATTTAAAGAAAAGTTTTCATTTGCATATATCTTGTGGTTTTCTTACACTGAAGTCCAAACAGAAGATTAATTGGAAAAATTAATGTGTAAGATTGGCTTTCTTTTTCTTTCCTTTCTTTCTTTTTCCTTTTCTTTCTTTCTTTCTTTCTTTCTTTCTTTCTTTCTTTCTTTCTTTCTTTCTTTCTTTCTTTCTTTCTTTCTTTCTTTCTTTCTTTCNCTTTCTTTCTTTCTTCCTTCCTTCCTTCCTTCCTTCCTTCCTTCCTTTCTCTCTTTCTTTTCTTTCTTTCCTACATGAGGAGACCTAAAAGGCAAATTAGAGACTGTCCTTCTGCAGTCTCTCTGCCTCAGGAGCTACAGTGCGTCTATACAGGAGGCTGGTCTCTCTCAGTACTCTTTAATGTTGAAGAAACCAATCTTCATCGGGAGGGTAGCTATCAGGGTAGATAGCAGTCCTACACTCGTACACTTTTGCTGAGCAAAACGAGGCCAGTGGTATCACTTTCACACAAGGTAAAAATATTGCTGTTAGGCCACAGGAAATGTAGGAGAAAAGAGTGTTGATATCAAAGGGGATCCTTATTAGTTAGGTGATTAGTGTAACATGCCCTAAGGATTCCCTGCTGCATTTAGATTGTTAGAGATAAAATAGACAGTGCTGCTGTCTTTAGATTTTGGTCCACAAAGAATTCTTTTGTCTTTGTCACCATTTCTGAGTGAGGCTGTTATTTATGCTTTTGTCATTGTTGGACTGGGGCTTACTTTCCCACTGCATTATATCTTTTGTGTTCAGTTATTCAATATGAAGTTAGAAGAGAAAGGAGACTCAGATCGTGACTCCTGTGGTGCAATTTACTTGCTCAGAAATAGATTTAAAAAGTGCATATTTTTTCTAAATGTATAATTAATCAGCAGCTTCTATTGCCAGAACATTGTAGTGAGGCAAGGAAATTAGTAGGATTTAAAGAGATTTAAATTTTTTTTGAGAGTAAAGTAATATTTTACAAAGGTTTTTAAGAAATTTGGAGCTGTTCTTTAAAGCACAAACCAGACATTTGACTGGCCAAAGAAGAAACTCCTTATGAGGCTAATTTACTTCTTACCTGCCTGTAAAAGGGCTTTCTAAACTTGATATGGTTCATATCATACGGATTACAATTGAAACAATTCTCTTCTTTTAAAATATGGCTTTAGACAGACATCTAGTCAAATAACATAGCATTTCTTTAGGTCTTAAGAAACTCTTCCAGAAAATGCATTTAAAGACCAAATCAGTGGAGACTGAATGTAAGCACTATTTAAATTTTAAAGGATTTTTTAATAAAAGGTATCATCCTCTTATGTTATAAAATACCTCTGATTCAGATACCAGTGGCATTACTAAAGTTTCAGTGGTTCCAATTAAATTCTAGCCCAAGCTTTTAAAATTAAAACTGTAAAGAGAAATTAAATTGCACAAAGGGGTAATTCTGTCTTTGTTTTTATGAAAAGGCAAGTCACAGTGGATACTGGTATTCAACACATGAAGGTCCTCAAGTTTTTCATTTTTGAAGACCTGTTGAGATGGAGTGGAGGATACATTTTCCACTGATACCAGTTTTGCTGTGGAAGCTGCAGTTTGTTCTTGCCTTGGCTAGCTAACTCTGTGAAAGTGGAAGGCAGGTATATTTGTATGTGTGCAGTCCAGAATGATTAAGGACTCAGTGGCTTATGTCATAATATATTACTTAGTTTTTGTCCACAGTGCTGTGATCCCTTCTTCTCTGCCTTCAGTGGACAGAATAAGTCGTGTTTCAGTGAGAGATGAATAAGTGAGAATGAAGTTTGTGAAAATATGAGGCCAGCAAAAATACAAAAATATTTTTCTTGTACTGTTAAATGCACAATACAGTTAGTTCACTGATGAAAATAAGACTGAGTTGTACTTAGGAAATTTTATTTAGCATTTCATTCTCCTTCATTAAAAGCAATATAAGCCAATGGAATAAAGACAAAACTCTCTAAAAAATGTTAAACAGAGTTCTGTTGTTATGATTCAAAATATCGTATGAAATCATATTGTGTACGTTATATTCAAATTATATTATACACTGAATATGATATATTATACATTTTATGTTAGGATTCATATATATGTTATATAATTTGTATGCTGTGTTGCATCATCTACATATATTTCTGTCACTCCTCTGCTTTCATATAATACAGAGACAGAAAAGATTATTCTGACTACATGAACACCTCTCCAACAAAGAGAAGTATCACAGAATCATTTGAGTTGAAAGGGACCCAGAAGGATAACCAAGTCCAACTCTTAAGAGAATGGTCCATAAGGGGATCGAACTCACAATATTATTAGCACCGTGCTCTGACCAACTGAGGTAATCTCAGGGTCATAATTTTCCTTGTTTACTTTTGAATTATCTAATAGTTACTGTACCCATGTAAAATCAGAGAGAAAAGTAATAGTATCATGGTGAAACTGATTTGTGTCATTTGTGGTACCGTGAAAAGGAGGTTGAGAGACTTTGAATTCAATGATGCTAAAGAAGAGTGTCTCTCAAGACTCTTGTCTCATCCTCTTGTGCCCTAGTTGTAGAAAGTAGCTCAGTAGTACTGAAACTCTAACATAATGTCGTGGTGACCTGAGTTATTAGGGTCATGAGAAAGTGAATACCCGGCTTCAAAAAAACGATGTTTGGAAGATCTTCTTTTAGAAACACACTATTGCAGTGACACACAAGGTGACAAAATATTTTTAAAAACGAAACAAACCTGTGACCCAATTTCACTGGATGCTTTTTTTGTCATTTTCTTTTCTCAGATTCTTCTGTTCCGAACATCTGTTCCTCTTAACTGGTGTTGCCAGCCTTTGGAGCCTTAGCATAATGAGGCTGTTGCTCACAATTTTAATATGGTGTCATTTTATTCTGCTCAAAGCAGATCTAATTAATGCCTAATTAAGAATCCATCCAAGGTCACTGATGTCAATAAAGCTGAACAAATGTTAGGAAGGATAACAGTTTGGGGAATCAATCTGTCCAAGTACTAAGCCTGGTGTAAGGCTCTGAACTCTCTGTGTGTATCTTAAGGAAGGTGCCAACTTCATTTTAAACACACAGCTTCAGCCATTTCCTGTTCACTGATTGCTTGTCGTTTGGATTAAAACTGTAGCACAAAAACTGCAGGAATTAGAGAAGACTCCAATATCTGGTATACAAAATTAGCTGTATCTTTTCAATATAATTTATTTTGTAGTAGAGCGTACCTTAGCAACAAAGGTATCTGCAAAAGTTTCTCATTGTAGGGATCATCCTTGACTCACTGGATTATAAAGTGATAAAATGGCATTTGTTTCTTTGTCGCTTCCATTAATTCAGACTGAAAATTTGCTGCCTCTGCCAGGAGCTGCAGGAAGCAAGGAAAGCTTACTATTTGAAATGTAAATTGATCCCTTTTGACAGGCAAGGAAAGATTGAGCTGGAGGTATAAGAAATGTATGTAGTATTTTATTACTGATTATAAGCATTTGCTCACACTTGCTCTTGAAGGTATACAAATTATGCAAAGTTTAACTGCTTATACCCATGCATAATATAAACCCTAAAAAAAATCCTTGTAAAAAGGATGACTAGTACCTTGTTAAGAAAACTGTTTATTACACTTCTGGAGTCACACAAGGAAAACTTGTATATCATACTTCTTTAACTTACTAAATAAATTTCCTACTGGGAAAGAGCATGTCTAGATATCCTAAATCAGGGGCAGTTTCTTTACTCTGTTCTGAAGAAGCAGGTTTCAGCTGGCATATGGATGCAAATCAGTAAGTGAACTAGTTATTCTCTATCAGATTCATGACTGCCCAGTAGTTTGACCTTAGATTTCTTTCCATCAGAAGAAATTTTCAAAGGGAATTCCTTTATCTTGGTAAGAGGCTGTTGCACTTAAAAAAAAACCAATTACTAATTGTACTCATTCTGACACAACAGGAGGAAAAATTGAGGTCGCTTACCTTTCACACAAAACCTGTGGAATTCACTGTCAATTCACATGGAATATTTGGCTCTTGTGTAAATAAAACAGATAAACCTTAATTTCCTTTGAATTCTAAGACTAGAGTCTCAAACTGTTTTTTAATAGAGAGGAGATTTGAATATAATGCTGGTTTTAATCATAAGTCATTTTATTGTTAAGGAAAACATTGAGTTCCATGTGGGAATGAAAAAGGCACTGACTGAGAGATTATGGGTCAGGATTAAAGGGAAGGCAGAATCAAGTGAGATTATACTGGGGGTCTCCTACAGGCCCCACAGCTGAGGAAGCTGAGCAGATGAGGCCATCTATAGAAAGGTAGGAGTAGCCTTACATTCATTAGTCCTCTTCCTTATGGGGGACTTCAACCACCCAAATATCTGCTGGAGGGACAACACAGCACAACACAAGTAATCCAGGAGTTTCCTGGAATGTGTTGATGGTAACTTCCTTCTCCAAGGGATAAAGGAGCCAATTAGGAGAGGTGCTATGGTGGACCTTGTTCTCACCATCAAGGTCATGAGGAATGATGAGGAATATGAAGATCAGGGGCAGCCTTGACTGCAGTGACCCTGAAATGGTGGAGTTCAAGAGCTTTAGGGCAGTGAGGAGGGCACAGAGCAAGCTCACTAACCTGGGCTTCAGGAGAGCAGATTTTGGCCTCTTTAGGGATCTGCTTCATAGTTACTTGGCATAAAGCCATGAAGGGAAGCTGATTGATATACAAAGATTAGGAGCAATAAATTTCAACAAAGAGGAAGTCAGGTGAAAATGCCAGGAGGCCTTCATAGATGAACAGGGAGTTCCCAGACAGTACTGTGCATCTATATCATCTGGGCAACAACCTCTCAGTGATAGCTAACTGTGTGCTGGGCTGCATTAGAAAGAGCATAGGCCAAGAGAAGTGATTATTTCTCTCTACTTAACAGCTCTTAGACCACATCTTGAATGCTGTGTTTGCTTTTGGACCCTAGATTGAAAGATTGACAGACTGGAGACTTTGCAGGGGGGGTAAATATAAAGTAAAGGAAACTGGACTATGTAACAGTTGCAATAAAGTACAATCAAGTGACAGTGGTAAGGTAACAGATGAAAAGCAAGTAATAGATGTGTTTCCTCTGAGGTAACACACAGGTAAAATTGCAGGAAACCATAATGATACATTCTGTTTACTCTGTCTTGAAGCAGCAAAGGCCAGATCGTTACTAGTTTATGTTGCAATCTCATATAAGCAATCTAAAGACAATCTGATCTATGCTATCAGTTGTGGAAAACCAAAAGATTATATACTTTTAAGAATATATTTTATATATTATTATCAATATGTTATATAATAAATAATATTTTAAATTATTACTTATCTAATATTTGTTATATACTTGATCTTGTTGAGAAATACCAATACAATGTGTATTGTAGACAATGGTAGAGAGATTTTCCCAAAATAGGTTTCTGTTTTCATTCTGCACTCTTCATGATATGATTCTCTGATATTATTTCTATCTATGTCTCCTTTACTTTAGCATCCAGGAAGATTTAATTCCTTGATATCACAATTCACATTTCTCAAATGTGTCTTAACATTTCTTTTTTAAGATACTTTATCTTGATATCCCAGAAATGGCTTTCTAGAAGCCCCAGGGTACTCCAGTGTCTTCTTTTTCAATGACCGGATCATGCATACATTCTTGTTTTATGGTCATTGAAAATTCATTCTACAGAGCAGTGGCTCACTGGAAGTGTTTGTGTGTGTGTGTATGTGCATTTATGTGCATGCATGCATAATGGGTTAAGATTTTGCACATACTTTTCAGTTCTCTGCATCCATCCATGGCAGTGATACTGTTTTGGGATCAAAGTTATTTACCTAAATTATTTTGATTCTGTTCAAGATGCACGGGTACAGTGAGAGACTGAAGAAAATAAATTTGTTTAGTGTGGGGAAGAGAAGGAAATCTTAACTGCAGTTTTTGTTTACCTAATGGTTGGTTCTAAAAATAAAGTGCCAGATTCCACTCAAAGGTGCACAGCGAAGGACAGATGGCAATGGACACAACTTGGACAAAGGAAAATTTTGATTGGATTAAAAAAAAAATTCTTCAAAGTAGAAGTAGATAAGGACAGGAGTTTCCCACAGAGAGAAACAGTCTGACCTAACTTAGTAAAGTAATGAAGTAAAGACTGGATATGGGGATATATAGATTTGGTAGATGGGGTAATATTCTAAAATACTAAAAGCATAGGAATCCTTGAATACACTGAAAATTACCAAATACAGAACAAACATATGTTTGTTATGTGAAGAATCAGATTACAGAATTCATTTCCATGGGAAGCATTAAGTCAAGAGTTTAGAGCTCCAAAGGATTCTTAATAAGGTTACAGCAAAAATCCTGTTTAAGTCAAATGGAAAATAACAGACTTTGTAACACAAAAGTTTGAATCAAAATCTGTCAGTGATGACATAAAACAGTGATGAAATAAGACTTATCAAGGGAAGACTGTCTTTTCTTTTTATTATTCCCCACACACACTCCACCCTAAACTGACTTTAGCTAAAAGGAAAAGGAGTGAATAATGAATAAAGAAAGACAGCACATTCATTTCAGGGTAATATCAGCAGTGGGCTGCTGGTATTCCTCAAGAATGTTAGGAGTGTTTCTTGTGCTAAATCTTCCATCTCTGCAACTGAGCCACATGCTTTGTTGCAGAATGAATGGCTGCCACATTATCTGATGTCCTTGAATTGTTCTCAGAGAAGACAAGGAATATTTAAAGTCACAACAGTTCAAGCCATGCTTCAGCATGAAGAGAGAAACGCAAATTGTATCAATTCAGCCTGGAAAGTGTGCATGTGAGTTAGCTGCATAATGATGAAGATTTCACTAACAAAAATATAGTACTAAAAATGCATTGAGTAACATGCTTGTACCCATAGTCAAAGATTAGATGTTCAGGCTCAAGATAAAACAATTTTAATTAAGCAGTACATTCTGCCACAATTTGCATTAAAATAATCAATTATATTATATTATTCACACGGTTTTGGAGCAGAGCACAAACCTTACACAAAGAATGTTCTCAATACAGTCTCTACATCTGCAGCGTGGGAAGGATGAAGAATATTACTAACATAATATACCTCTTGCAGGTAGAAAAGCTGTTATTCCAGATTTCCAGACAAGGAGCTGAGTAAGAGAGCAAATTCACTCAGGTCTGTGCATCACTAACTTCCTCAAGCTCAGTCTCAGAGGGTGCATAAATCTGTTGCAGAATGGAAGTGAATCTCAACCAAACAGATTAAGTGACTTGATTTTGTAACAGAGGGAGGACTACAGCATATTTCTTTTTCAGTCTAAATGTTATCAGAAGATTATTTTATCAGAAAATCATATTACACCTCTTCATGAGTTATACTTTTTGTCACCTCTGTTCCATAGACAGAAGGTCAAATTTTGAAGTGTAAATCAGCACACCTGAACTGATTTTAAAAAGATAGTGCTCTATGCAGCTGAACACATCCAATGTTGTCCTTATAATTTAAACTTTACAATATTTATACTTTCAGGTCATAAGCTAACTACTATTTCTGATAAACAATACAGTCTTTTTTGAGATTCTATAGACAGAAATAGCCCACCATTTATCAACAGAAGACCCAGATAGCATGAAATATTTTTAGTTCTCTTTTCTTTCCAAGAGGGTGATCCTTGTAATCTGTCCAAAGACAAGGAAACCCATACATCTTGTACCTATACATAATAAGGATTTGTGTCTCCGTGATATTTTGATGCTTTTAAAAGTAACTGTATATCCTTGGTGACACAAACAGCTTTTTTCCCATGCTCTTTAATTTTCTGCTTGCTTTATAGGGGATTCGTAGTAAGGAATTGAATCTGTTCTTTTTAAACTGTGGTAAGTGGTGATCTAGAAAACACATATTCAAGTTTTCTATATTTTTTGTGTAATGAAAGTTTGCTTCAGAATTATGATAAGTATAGATGTGTCCCTTTGTTTAATTCTGTTGCCAAATAGTTCATCCATTCCCCATGTCTGATAAGAGACAGATTTTTGAATCAACAAAGATACTAAAGTGACAATGCTGTTTAACTCAGTGGTTGATTGTACTGGATTTTTACTTTCTATGCAAAATTATGTCATCTGATTGCCTTACTAGTTTTCTTCAAAAGAAAAACTCTGTTTTATACTTTTCTAGCAGCCTTCTTACCTGCTATTATTTGTACTTATTTTAAGCCCCTGCCTCCACTATGAAGTTCATCACAGGTACTGGCACCAGAATCTGATCACCAGCTGATTGACGTGGAAGAGGAAAAAAAAAAGGATTTACAAATGCTTGGAGAAGTATATTATATTATGCTTAGCTGAAACTGGGAGAAGTCCTGCCTTCTGTTATTGTGCCTCTACATATGAATCCAGGTTGAATCTAGTAGCGTACTCTCAGTTCTTTCTGCTTCCTTTCCCAATTACACATCAGCTGTGTGAGACTGCTCATTTTCTTCTGGGGAGAACGGCAGAAAGTATGTTCATAGCACACTGCAGCAATGTGGTAAATATTCTATTCATCTCCATATGAAAAACAGGAAGAGTCAGATAGTTCTTTTAGCTAGGAATTTGTATGTTGACTGCTGAATCTACTCATTACTGAGCCTGCTTTTTCAGAAGTTTGTCTGAGGTAAATGAAACAAAAAAAATTGTATTTCAAGAAGTTGAGCAGTAGCTCAGGATTAACATAATGAATAAATTTTTTTCACTAATTTTAGGGAGAAAAAGGAATATTTTTATACTACTCAGTGTATTTTCCATAATTGTTTTCTTTTTTTTTTCTTTCTTGTCCATACTCCAGGAGATAATAAGGTCTTGTCATATAGATGGTATATCTATTTCTCTGTCTAATTAAATATTTTAATTCTCTGTCATTTTCATTACATAGAGATGTTTCTTAATGATGGCTTCAAAACTTCTTTGGAAGCTTAAGAATTTGCCTAAAAAAAAAAAAATTAACAAACCATCTTCAGTCCTTTTGAAGGCCTATATCAACACATATGTGTATTTTTGTATGTATATCAATTGATAAATATAACTGCTAGACAAATCTAATCTCAAATTTTAGATATCACTGAGCAATTGACAAATGCTGCTCAACTGCTGCATATGCTGTTAAGCAAATAAATCTCATGTTTCCAAGTTCCTTGCAGTCAGCATACAAAAAGTTAAACTCCTCTGGAAATTACCATTATTATTCATAAGATGTCTTTCATCTTTCTCTTTGCTCCAAACCAAAGAGCAGAAAAGGTCTGTATTTGCTATGAATTCAGGAAAATCTCAGTTGCACTTCTGCTCATGAAACTGAATTTATGAAACCCTAAGCAACATATATTAGGATGGAAAAAGTTTGTTTCTTTGGTTGGGTTTTCAAGTTCAGGAACCTATGGTCTTCTTTTTTTCTTCCCAGGGTGTCTTAAATATCTTAAACTGTGTAATGCTAAGGGCTTTCCATGAGTAGTTCTGTAGTCTGTCTTTCCTCCAAGCTTTGTAACCTTTCACACAAGTTGGTATAGCTTTTCCAAAGCCTCCATAATTATCCAGTTTTCTCATGCTGTTGGTCTTGTGCTAATATTGCTATTGGCCTGCATCTGCAAACCTTGATATTGTTATGTCAGTTTTCTGTTAGTGAAAAGATTGCTACAGGCTTGAGTATCGTGTCAACTTCCCCTTGACTTTTTCCTATCCCTTGTTCTGCAGGTTTATCCAAAAATATGCAGGAACAACATTTATTGACCATTCAGCATGACAAAACCTCATGAACTTTAACAAGACCACTTGCAAGCTCCTGAACCTGGGTTGGGCCATAGCAAAGCACAGGTACAAGCTGGGAGGAGAATGGATCAAGACTAACCCTGGGGACTAGCTCAGTATGACTCAGCAATGTGTGCTTGCAGCCTGAAAAGCCAACCACATCCTAGGCTGCATCAAAACAGGTGTGGCCAGAAGGTAAAGGGAGGTGATTCTGCTCCTCTACGCTGCTGTTTTGACACCCACCTGGAGTGCTGTGTCCATCTCTGAGGCCACCAACATAAGTAATATGTGGATCTGTCAGAATGAGTCTAGATGAGGACCATGAAAGTGATCAGAGGGCTGGAGCACCTCTCCCATGAAGAGCAGCTGAGAAAGATGAGTTTCCTCAGCCTGGAGAACAGGAGGCTCCAAGGAGACTTTACATCAGCCTTCAAGTACCTAAAGAAGACCTACAAAAAGGCTGGAGAAGGACATTTCACAAGGGCATTGATAGGACAAGAGGAATGCCTGGAAACTGAAGGAGGTTTGGTTTAGATTAGACATTAGGAAGAAATTCCTTACTGTGATGTTGATGAGACGCTGGAACAGGTTGTCCAGGGAGGTTCAACACCAGGCTTCATGAGGCTCTGAGTAACCTGGACTAATGGAAGATATTCCTGCCCACAGCATGGGGGTTGGAGACAGGTATTTTTAAGCTCCCTTCCAACCCTAGCCACTCTATGAAAACCTTGCTCCTTCAAACCTGTATCATACCATGCTCAAATCATCACTAATGATCAGAAACAACCATGAGGGACTTTAGGCAGATCCTGAAAAAACCTTAAAGTTATTACAGAAAAAGCTTTATGGGCAACCACTTATTAGCGTATAGAGTGGTCCAACAGGAAGGCTTGCCTTGGAACCCTGTCGCATTTCTTCTTCATTGGCCACGGGGGTGAGCTTTTTTCCCCCTTTGAATTTTGTCTATTCTTTTCTTAAATGTAATTTTTGGGTTGGTTTGGTTTTTTTTCCTTTTTCTATCTTCCTCTCTTTTTCCTTATCCAATTTGTATTTTTATTTTTTCCCTAAAGTAAGACTTACCTTTCCCATCAACTTATGCCATAATCTATGGACCCAATGAAGAAATATTTGTGCACAAAAGCCTGTCTCAATATCTTCTGTGCAAAAACATGCAAAGACCTTTCCACACCAAACCCTTTTTGAGATCTCCTTAGACTTCTGATTCTCTCACATATCTCAAAGGGCACCTTGAGCACTTAATTTGAGACTGAGAACTCAATCAACCGCAGCATGCATAGGTCAATTTAACATTTATAAGTTTTTAGACATCTTGCATAAGCTTATTACAGAAAAAAAAATTACTGGACCTCAATCTTTACCTTGTTTGAAGTGTTACTTCATTACTTTTTCTTTGAAGATTAAATTAATCTAAATGTTTCAAGAAAATATACCATTATTTCAGTCTTTTTAAGAATTGTTTCTACCTGCTCAAAATGAATGCCTTGTGATAGCACGAGAAGAACAGTGTTTTGTTTTCCTTTTTCAGAAGAAAAAAGGCTTATGCAAGAAGACAATGAGATGTCGAATTGGGTAGCAGTGGTAGCACATCCCTTGTTATTTTGTACCTTCACACATGAAAAAATGAAGAAAGATAACTGACATGTCTTTAAATGTCTGTTTAAAGCAGTGAAACCAAGGTAGGGCAAAGGAGGATCTGGAGTATCAATGAATTCCAAAGTATTTTTATGCCACCAGTTGACACTTCTGAGAAAACAACAAAATTAAAGTAGGAAACTCATCTAGTTTTGAGCTGCAAAATTTGTAAAAGTTTAATCCGTTCCTTGGAAAAAGAAAATCTTTCACAGTGCCTATATTCTGTGTGCTCTGTGTGCAGAGACAATACGTAAATTCCAGCTGGCAGTGATATTTGTATATTGTCCCATAAATATCTGAAAAATAACCTATTCTGCATAATCAGGAAGTTGTATTCATCCTACTATTTATCTAGGATTTATATTAATTGTGTGAAACTGCCTGAAATCCTCAAAGCCTTAACTATTTTTTATTGGTTTGGGGAATTTTGTTTAATTGTTTAATATAATTTATATATAAGAGCATGTTTTCATGAAGCATAAATAGCAAAAACTTCTTTTCCTACAAATACTTCCATGAACCATCTGACTCATCTGGTAAATGTGTTCTTTTGGAAAACATGGATCACATTTATCTCTGGATTCAGTAACTCAAATGCCAGTTTAATGAAACAAGTGTTTACACATTAGTGAGAGACCCAAGCTCCATGATGGTATAGTCATGAGAACCATCTGCATTTCTTCCTGAGAAAAGCATTTGCATTGAGTCAGCACAATTAGTCTCCAGGCTCCATTGGTCGGTATCTCTGCCCCAAACACAGACACATTGTGCTTCTCCAGAAGTGATGTCTTCCATGAACCCTGAACATATTCCATACAGGTAGCTTGGATGAATTCAGGCACCCAGGTGTAGACAAATGAACTGAATCCTTAATTAAATCTCAAACTTTATGACACAAAAGACATCTTGTCCCGGGGTGACTGTATGATACTGTATTCATCTGCTCTATGCCAGACATGAGTTCTGCGCCTTTAAAACTAGGTCTGGGAGAGGGGGGAGCCGGTGGAAATCTTTCGGCAGTCTGTGTTCAAAAATACAGATAACTCACTCGCCCTTCTTCCCCCAGCTCTCGGCTCTCTGCAGCAGGGAAGAGAGTTGTATTCTCTTGCTTTTTAGCTTGTTTCTTGTTCCTTAGCTGAAGCACAGAGTTTTCCCGGGACTTTGGCTTCTCTTCTTCTGGACTGTTCAACAACACCAGAACATCACCAGGACGCCTTACACTGCAGCCCAGGTGGGCCCAAGCCGCACCCCAGCTCTGGAGAGAGCAGAGCCACACCTACGAAGGACTCCACAAAGTTTTTCTCCACAGTGAGAGATTTAATTATTTAACATTATTAATTCTTTTTTTGGTGCCTGTGTGCACCCTGCTTGTTAAATAAGTAGGTTTTTTTCACTTTCCTCTGAGAAAAATTCTTTCAGAACCTGGTGGGAGCGGCTGCCGAAACCTGCCTTCTATCAGAGGATGTTCACTTTGGACATTCCTCCAAATTTGTCTCAAACTGGGACAAATAATTTTGGCGCCCAACGCGTGGCCAGAGAAAGTGAAAAGAAACTGTACTAATTACATTTTGGTTTTAGTTTCTTTGTATTGGGGTAAAGTAGTCACCATGTTACTTGAGGTAATAATGCCTCTCTGCTTCCAGGTATTAATGTCTTTCTGGTCCCTAGGCTTGTTTGCCTACCCGCAGATAGCACCAATTTTGTCCCTGGTACATAACTTTTATAGAGCAGGGGCACAAATCCGGATTTCTATTTTGCTCTGCTAGGTGATAATGATTTATAAAAAGTTAACAAAGGTACTGGGAGTTGTTCAAAACGTATATGATCTGTTGTTTCTCCATCCTAATCTCCGTCCTAGTCTCAGTAGCCTGTTTTGGGGCTTTATTAGTAATTGCACTCTGGAGAAGGAGGAGCGGATGAGGTTTCCCAGCCTTTCATCTCCTTCTTCCCCTTTAAATCTGGTACATCACCTTTTGAGAATGTTCAGTTTCCCCTGGATGTTAAAGACACCATTTTCCTGGTGTTTTATCTCGTAGGTTTACTCTATACAGTTTGCAGCTTCTCTAGAATCAGGGTGAGATGTCCAGAGGGGCTGATGAGACACCTGACCCAGATGTGGAAAATCCTGAGTGGTGTGGGGAATGGGAGGATGTGGGCCAAACCCTGAAGGAATTCTCTGACACAATAGCCTGGAATTTCCCCCCTGAATAAATTCAGAACCCAGCTGAGGTGAGGAAATATCTGAAAGAGAAGTGCAATGACAATTCTAATGAGAAAAAGCCCACTGCAGTATGCTGGGCCTTGGCGTATGCCTATCGCACACTGCTAGGTACTGTAGGGAAGCAGATAAAGGCAGAGAGGCAGGAAGATAAATCAGCAGATACCTCAGTCACTCAGGCTGCAGCCAAACCAGGCAGGGAGCCTAAGCCAATGACAGTTGCTCCTATCACAAGAAAGAAACACAAAATCAAAACTGATTGCCCAGTGAAAGATGATGATGATGCAGGGGAAGGACCCTCAAAACCAGGAACTGACTCAGAACCAGAAATCAATATTGAGTCCATTTCCATGAAGGATCTTCATGGCCTAAGAAAGGATTACACCCAACGGTCTGATGAGTCTATATTAAGTTGGATGGTCTGTATTTGGGACGCTGCAGGCGATACCACAATTCTGGATGGTGCTGAAGCGAGGCATTTGGGATCCCTGTCACATGATCTGGCTATCGACCAACAGATAGTAAGGGGGCCTGAACCTCTCAGTCTCTGGATACAGCTCTTGAGAGGTGTGGAGGAAAGATACCTGTGCCGAGACGATCTCTATATGCAGCAAACCCCATGGAAGACCATAGAGCAAGGGATTCAAAGCTTGAGAGAACTAACGGTAGTAGAAATTGTCTTCCCAGCTGACTCAACAATTAGGAATCCAAACAGTGTAAATGTACGTCAGTGATGTGGCAAAAACTTGTACGACTTGGGCCACAAGAATACGCTTCTGCTTTAGCAATGGTGAAACAGCATGAGGGGGATGAGACCGTGTGTGATATGGCGAAGAAGCTCCGAGCATATGCAGATGCCGTGCATGGCCCAACACATGCAAGAATCTCAGCTGTGGAAATACATCTGTCAGAGCGCATACAGAAAGTGGAAGATAGGATAGAGGAGAATCACCAGCAACTCAAGGAGATTAAAGAGAACCTTCTCCAAATCTCATCGGTAGAGACCAGAGGTCCTGTTAGCAAACGCAGATGTTCCCCAGCTAGAGAGAGAGGGTACACCCCATGAAGTGAGCTGTGGTTCTTCCTGTGTGATTGTGGAGAAAACATGAGGAAGTGGGATGGTGTCACGATCCGCTAATACAAGCGGGAGTCGTGATGGTTTGTTTACCGATCTCAGGGTGCAAAAGACACAAAGGGGATTTCAGTTTTAATCAAACAGTGCACTTTTATTGAGTGCCAACAAAACAATTATGCGATAGAAGAGAGAGAGATATAAAGAAACAAAGTAGAGAAGAAGAGAGAGCGAGAGAGAGAGGGGGGAATAGCTACCAACGGATGAGATGAAGTCCTTGTGGTCCTCTGCCAATAGACTCRCCRGCRTCCGTGGGGATATCTCATCAGGGTTAATTCAGAAAGTCCCTTTATAGTCTTTTTCGAAAGCAGGAGGCAACTGGCCAAGAGGTGAGGAAATCTACAACCATTGTGTTGTGAGGCCCATTGTTTTGGGATACGGGAGCAGGTGTACAGGACAGACCATTCTTTATCGCTTCAGTGCAGTCCTTCCCACCTTAAGCAGAAAGAACGGCACTTACTGCGGCCTTTCCCTCAGGAATGCATACTAGTCCTTCAGCGGGCGCACCTGCAGGCAATACTTGGCAAACATCTCACCTTCGCCAGGCCAGGGCTCCTGTGTAAAAGTCCTCTTTCCTTTTGGGGTTTTTAGGATTTTCAGTCTCTGTCCTCATCGATGATCGTGAGGCAGATGAGGGATTTTTGGACTGTGTCTTACAGATGGAAAACCCACCACTGCTCTGGCATAACGAGTGCCTGAATTGAAGGAGCGCAAAACTCAGAGAGGAAGTTCCACCAGAAAGGAAGTAGCTCCATTTGCCCATGGAGGGCATGATAACCAGAACTAGAGGGGCCCTGCCTCTAGCCAGGTAGAGGTCAGAGAAAACTGTGTTTTTGGACTGTGTGGATTCGTTGGCCTAGCACATCAGAACCACAGAAATACGAGGCCTTGGTTGACACTGGTGCGCAGTGCATGCTAATCCCATTGCACCATGTTGGGGCAGAACATGTTTCTATCGCTGACGTGACAAGGAGATCACAGAGTTGACCCTGGTGGAAGCTGAGGTGAGCCTGAATGGAAATGAGTTGTGACTGTCCCAGAGGCCCCGTGCATTTTGGGCATAGACTTCCTCTGAAGCAGGTATTTCAGAGACCCAAAGAGACTCAGGTGGGCATTTGGGATAGCTGCTGTGAAGACAGTGGGCATTAAGCAATTGAACACCTTGCCTGGACTATCAGAGAACCCATCTGCAGTTGGCTTTCTGAAGGGGGAAGAACGATGAGTACCAATTGCCACCTCGAGAGTGCATCGCCAGCAGTACTGGACAACTAGAGATGCTGTGATTCCCATCCACAAGATGATCCATGAGCTGGACAGCCAAGGGGTGATCAGCAAAACCCACTCACCCTACAACAGTCCCATTTGGCCCATGCAGAAATCTGAAGGAGAATGGAGATTGACTGTGGACTATCGTGGCTTGAATGAAGTGACTCCACCGCTGAGCGCTGCAGTGCTGGACACGTTGGAGCTCCAGTATGAGCTGGAGTTCAAGGCAGCGAAGTGGTAAGCCACTATTGACATTGCCAATGCATTTTTCTCCATTCCTTTGGCATTAGAGTGCAGGCCTGAGTTTGCCTTCACCTGGAGGGGTGTGCAATACACCTGGAACCGACTGTCCCAGGGGTGGAAGCACAGTCCCACGATCTGCCATGGACTGATCCAGACTGCACTGGAAAAGGGTGAGGCTCCAGAACATCTGCAGTACATTGACGACATCGTTGTGTGGGAGAACACTGCAGCAGAGGTGTTCGAGAAAGGAGAGAAAATCATCCAGATTCTCCTGACAATTTCGCCATTAAGAAGAGCAAAGTCAAGGAATCTGCTTGAGAGATCCAGTTCCTGGGAGTGAAGCGGCAAGACGAACGGCGTCAGATTCCCACCAAGGCCATCAACAAGATCACAGCAATGTCTCCACCAACCAACAAGAAGGAAACGCAAGCTTTCTTAGGTGCCATAGGCTTCTGGAGAATGCATATTCCTAAGTACATCCAGATTTCTTCACATTTTTTCATCTGGTTTCTATTTGTGTCTGTAAAAGGGGACTTTTCTTTCAAAAAATATGTCATTTTGCAACCTGGCATGGGTGGAGGAACTTACTGAAACTTCACTTTTACCACTAATTTTTTTATCCCTTTTCCTCATCTGTATTTTAATTTCTATTTTCTTTCCTTCTTATTCTGGTAAATATGACCATGCTGAAGTGTCCTATAGCCTAATCAAAGGTCCATGACACTATAAAATTACAACTGCTTTAATTGGTATATAATTAATATTAGATTGCCTTGAAACCAAGTATAAGGGTAAGTTCCACATGATACAGGTGCTCAGTATGGGTCTTAGTCTTCAGAGACAGTCCTGACTAGAGAAAGCAGAACACTGTGGTAAGACCTTGGAAGGGAAATACTGGGGAAAAAATACATTTCTTCTTTCAGAAATGTTGACTCATTGTCATTTTCCAAGGAATAAGAGAGGTGGTATTTTCCACTGACTGCAGGTGGTCCAAAGCAGAGATAGAGATATAGATTAGATATAGATATATTTAGAGAGATATATACTCCTGGTACAGCTGATACAGCTTCGGATTCCAGGATGTTTGAGATTCTAGCAAGGAAAAGGAAAGAGTAAAAATCCTTAAAAAAAAAATAAAAGCCTTATACTTTTTCTTTCTCAATAAAAACTGATCTTGTTAGCTTTTAACTGCTTCTCTTGTACTGCTTTTTTTTGCGTTTTTTTTTTTTAATTTTATGTGCACAGGATTATTTATTTTAAAAAGACAATGAACAGTTTAGTTGTGTTCCCTTGTCAAGGATTATTGAACCACACGGTTTAAAAGAGAGACTGAAAAAAGTATGAGTAGGACATTAACGAGAAAGTGAGATAACTGACTGAGAAGTCAGCCCAAGAAATTAAAGAAAAAAAAAAAAAGAAAATATTTGAAACACAGACATCTAAGAGGAAGTAATACAGGTTTGTCCTAGTCTTACATTCCTCCCTAGGCATTTTTATGACCCTCCTGGAGGTAAGATTTTGGGTTACACAAGCCTATGAAAACACCCTGATGGTATTTTTATACTCCTTTCCTGAATGTTGCTGTGCCTAGTGGTTTGAGCAGATAATAATGAAACGTTCTTTTTGTGGTTTCATTCCTTTCATAGAAACTGACAGAATATGTAGCTTCATGTTCTGAACTCTTTCAGTGGTATCACTTACTGTAACTAACTAAAAATTGGGGAAAGACTCCCTGTTAGAGAACAATCCACATCATCCTAAAATGGAACAATTTATGTAATCTGTCTTAGATGTTCCCAGAGGTGTCTGCTTCTTTCTATCAGTAATGGGAGAAGTTATCTCAAATTCAGCTTAATTTTAGACATCTGAAGCCAGAGAAAATAATAATATAAAATCACAAAATCATTTTGGTTGGAAAAGATCTCTAAGATCACCAAGTCTAACTGCTAGCTCAACACTACCAAGTCCACCAATAAACTCTAAGTGCCACAGCTGCAAGTTTTTTTAATTCCTTTAGGGATGATGATGATTCCACCATTTCCCTGGGCAGCTTGTTCTAATGCTTGATAATTCTTTTGGTAAAGAAATTTTTCCTAATATCCAATCTAAACATCACCTGGTACAACCTCGCTCATGTCCTATCAGTTGTTACCTGGGAGAAGAGGCCAATCTCCACTGTTGCACAGAGCAATAAGGTCTTCCCTGAGCCTTCCTTTGTCCAGGCAAAACCACACCAGCTCCCTCACCTGCTCCTCGTAAGACTCCTGCTCCAGACCCTTCACCACCTCCGTTGCCCTTTGCTGGACATGCTCCAGCACCGTGATGTCTTTATTGTAGTGAGGGGCCCAAAATTGAACACAGATTTCAGGTGTGGCCTCATCAGTGCTGAGTACAGAGGGACAATCTCTGCCCTGGTCCTGCTGGCCACACTGTTGCTGATACAGACCAGGATGCCACTGACCCTCTTGGCCATCTGGGCACATTGACTCATGTTGAATTGGCTGTTGACCAGCACCCCCAGGTCCTTTTCAACTGGGCCACTTTCCAGGCACTCTTCCCGCTGCTTGGAGCACTGCATGTAGTTGCTGTGACCCAAGTGCAGTCACAACATTGGCACCTGACTTTGTAGAACCTCATAAAATTGGCCTCAGCCCATCAATCCTGCCTGTCCAGATCTCTCTGAAGAATCTTCTACCCTCCAGCAGATCAACACTCCTGCCCACTTGGTGCCATGTGACTGAGGGGGAACTTGATCCCCCCCAAACTGACTGAGGTGGTACCTGATCCCCTCAAGTACATCACTGATAAAGGGACATGTACCTCAAATACATCCATTACAGTAGAAGAGCTGTTTTGCTTAAAGCCGTCCAAAATGGAAATATTTTACACCAGAATCAAGGTCTCACAGGATGAGTAAGGCTGGGAGGCATCTCTAGGATTGGTAAATGCAAACTCCTGCTTAGAGCAGGATCAGCTACAGTACATTGCAGAGGACCTCACTCAGTTTTGTTCTGAACATTTACACAATGGAGACTCCACAATCTCATTGGGAAAACTGTTCCTGTGTTTGACCACTCTCACAATAAAAGGAGGACTTTTTTATGTTCAACTAGAATTTCCTGCATTTCAGTTTGTGCTTATTTCTTCTCATCCTGTCACTGGACACTACTAAGAAAAGTTTGTCTCTGTTTGTAATAATATAAGGGATTGAATGAATATTTACATGACACGGCAGACTTAGCCAGAGCTTTCTGTGTAGTTGTTTCAAGAAAGATATGAAGAAATTGTTCAAATAAGGAACTGTCAAATACCAGGCCAGCTTTCTTCAACTGTACTAAAATGAACTCTCTCTTCTATCTGTTTTGGTATAAACATTGGTCTTCATGCAAAGCAATGTAAGAAACAGAAATAATTTTCTTGGGAGTTTAATGCTGGAAAATAATATTGGTATTTTAGATGCAGTACTGAGGTAGAAAAAAACCAATTTTTGACATCCAAGTTACAAGGAGTTAGTGTTTTTTATATAAACTAACAAACACATGAATTTTTTAGCAGTCAGAAAGGAGCAATCAAAAATGGTGCACTTCATGCTTTAAACCACAAAAATAATTCAATACTCTACAAGTTAAAAACTTTCTGCTAATAAGAACTTGAAGTCAGAAAGCACACTATTATTTATTTTTTGCTATTATTCATGCTATTTCTTTATGCTATTTACGCTATTATTTACAGAAGAAGATTTTCTGAGACTCTGCTCATATAATTTATTTTAGTTAGTATTTGATTGTAGGAACAGTTCTAAGATTTAAAATAGACAATAGGAAAAATGTATCTTTTGATTTTTTAATATACGTATCTACACACATAGGTTTGCATTCTATCCGTTGTGCTTTCAAAGTTAAAAAATCTGTTCTTAAGAATTACATATTTATTTACATGATGCATGGCCATTTGTGCAAAATGAAGCAAGCAGAATTTAGACTATAGTGTATTTGTACATAATGTTTTGTGATCTAGTACACTGCCACCTCCAAAATCTCCAGCTATAACTTAAGTCTAAAAAAAGAAATTAGAAGTATAGCTCATCTTGAGAAAAGGGAAGAAAAATGGAGAGAATATTCTCTCAAATCTCAGGAACGGCTTTAGTGAAATGTCTCCTCATTTCTTCCCTAGCAAATGAATAAAAAATTATCTCTGTGTGTACATGCATTAAATATTAGTGTGTAATTTCCACTATGTATCAAGGAAAGAGGGAACCAGTGGGTGAAGTGTCTAAGTCAATATCCGTCATATTTGAGACATTTTGGAAGTCTAGCGAAGGTACCACTGACTGGAAAGGGGAAAATGTAACCCTCAGTTTTAAAAAGGGTAAAAAGGAAGACCTGGGCAACTACAGGCCAGTCAGTCTCACCTTGGTGCATGGCAAGATGATGGAGAAGATCCTCCTGGATGTATGCTAAAACACATGGAAAATAAGGAGGTGATGGGTGGCAGGCAACATGGCATCACTCTGGGCCTTCTACGATGCAGTTACAGCACTGGTGAATAGGGGAAGAGTAACTGACATAACCTGCCCGGATTTTTGCAGAGCATTTGACACTGTCCCAAATCATATCCTTGTTTCTGTACTGGACAGACATGAATTTCCTTGTTCAATGGATCACTCATTGGACAAGGAAATGTTTTGATGTTCACACTCAAAGGGTTGTCGTCAATGGCTTGACATCCAAGTGGAGACCTATGGCAAATGGTATTCCTCAGGAGTCAGCACTGGGACCAGCTGACTAAGGTGTTTAATGCCTTAGTCAGAGACATGCAGAGTGGGATCATCTGCACCCTTGGCAAGTTTGCTGAGAATATCAATTTTTGTGATGGGGTTGACACACTGGTGGGAAGAGATGGAATCCAGAAGGACCTTGATGGGCTTGAGGGATGGGTCCATGTGAACCTTATGAAGTTCAACAAGGCCAAGTGCAAGGTCCTGCACATGGGTCAGGGCAATCCCAAGCAAAAATACAGGCTGGACAGAGAATGGACTGAGAGCAGCAGCACTGAGGAGAGACTTGGGGCTCTTGGTGGATGAGAAACTTGACACAATTCGACAATGTGAACTCTCAGCTGAGAAGGTCAACCATATCCTGGAATGCATCAAAAGAAGCATGGCCCACAGGTTGAGGAAGGTGATTCTCCTCCACTGCTACACTCTCATAAGACCACACCTGGGGGACTGCAGTTGGCTCTTTGGCCTTCTGCATAAGAAGGACACAGACCTGTTGGAGTGAGTCCAGAGGAAGGCCACAGACACAATGAGAAGGATGGAGAACAGCTTCTATGAGAGAGTTGGGGTTGTTCAACTTGGAGAAGAAAAAGCTATGGGGAGACCTTGTAGCACTTTCCAGTACCTGAAGAGGGCTACAAGAGCTGGAGAGGGACTTTTTACAAGGGCATGTAGTGATAGGATAAGGAGTAAGGGCTTCAAGCTGAAAGAGGGTAGGCTTGGATTAGATCCAAGCACCAAATTCTTTATTATGAGGTTGGGGAGACACTGGAACAAGTTGCCCAGAGAAGCTGTGAATGCCTCATCCCCGGCAGTGTTCAAGCCCAGGCTGGATGGCACTGACAAACTGATCTAGTGGGTGGGATCCCTCCTTATGGAGGGGAGGGTTCTAACTAAATGATGTTTAAAGTCACTTCCAAACAAAGCTGTTCTATAATTCTATGATTCTATTATTTCTTAGTAGTCTTCAATTAGTTTGTGTTATTTGCTTTGTTCTGACATTGAAAATTATAATTTTGACTAATAATGTTGTTTGATTAGAATGAATTATTCTGGTTGTGAAAATTCATTCTTATTAAATGAAGTAGCAGAAATAGGTTGAATATTTAGTATTTTCAGTCACAGTGTAAAAATTACCTATCTTTAGTTAGTCAAATCTAAGTAATAAAGCATATAATTGCCTCAATTTAGCAGCTATCTAATTTAAACTGTTCCTTTGAAGGATGTGACTGAAAAAAAAGATTCTTCTAGAGTGTCTCGTAAAAAAAACCCAACACACTACAAAAAACCTAACAGACCTGTGAAGAGGGAAAGGAAAAAATTATTAAATATCTATGTTAAAAAAACCCTCAAACCTCATACAATTGATTCAAGGCATTTTTTTTTTTTTTTACTTTTAAAAGAACTATTATTTTGTAGTGTAAAACACTTGAACTGAATAAATAATTTTACTTCACATTAAGGACCCTTCTTTAGTATGTATTTAAGAGCAAAATTACAAAGATACAAGAAGGCAATGAGATCCTTAAGAAAGGCAGACAAATATCTGTAAGCACCTACAAACCCCACCTTTAACAAAGAGGTTTCTTCATCTAGAAGTTCTTTTCCTTTTTGGTTGGATGACCATGTGGCTTCCATCCCAGGATTTTGCTTTGCCATTAGCAACAGTGATGCACTGGCAGATGGACAGTTTTCCAAAAGTCACACTAATGGCTGAGACTAGAAGTCACTTCTAAGATGGCAAAGTCCAACCCAGTTACCCAGAGTAGAAGCAGTTGATTGTGGTTGTGCAGCAGGCTTTTGGGAGTGGGGTGGCAACAGTGGTGTCTTCTGTGAGAAGCTGATAGAAACTTCCCCTATGTGCAATAGTCAGTGCCAGAATTCAAACAACCTTGCCTTATAAATTTAAATAAGTAACTTCTGTGTTATAGTTGCCTTCTAAAATTATTGAAGTCTACCCATTGACATGCATGTTCTATATACTAAAGGAGTGAGTCTTGATCCACTTATTTTTATTAGTTTCTGAGGGGACTGTACTGTAAGCTAAATTGTGAGCGATGAGCTGAGATCATCTTTTCAGGCTGTTAATTCTGAGATGGCCTGTGTAAAGTAAATCCAAAATGACAAGTAAAACCAAAAGAGGACAATTAAGCCTGTAGATTGATCATTGATGTCTTTGTAACCGATGGACCAGAGATCCCAAATTCGCCCAAAGACCTTATCACACTGTCAAGCTTTTAGATGTGAAAATGTCTCAATATTGGGTTATTTCACTACTGTGATGTTTTATTTCCTTGTCTTATTTTCTCTTCTCTCTCCACTCTCACCATTATTAAGAAAGAAGTGTTAAGATAATTTATTATCTGGTAACTTTATTTTTTTTTATGTATCCAATTAGGTTTGCAATCTAGACACAATATAGAGATTAATCTAGATTTAATGGTTAGTGATTTAATGGTTGATGATTTAATGGTTTAATGGTCTTGTGGTATTTATGGTACTTTTTCAAACACATTGGAAGCTTTTGTTATCATGAATTATGATGTTTCACTGTTTGCTGTGAAAGTTCTATGGTGAAACTGTCAGAACTATGTAATTTCTTCTGTTTAGTTCCCCGTGGAGAAATGTTAGGTGAAAAGATATATGAAATCATACCTATTGTTTCATTTCACAGGTTTCCAGGAAATCTGTTTTCTACTTTTTTAACTGGTATGTAAAGCAGTTGTTAAAACAGTAAGCAGGAGACAGCTGATACCTTCTTTCTTTGTATTTTAATGGGTTGACCATTCTGCAGCTATGAAGGGACAGGATACATTTTTTGAGAACACTTGCTCAACATTTTGAACCAACAGTAGTAGGTTCATTTTTTTCAGTTCATGCTGGCAAATAGTTACATACTTCTGCTTGGATGCAGGCTTTATTATATGGTGTCCTCTGCCTGCTCAATCACTATAATTTGTTGAACATCAGCCAATCTTGAAATGATCTTGACAGGCGGTTCAGATATAAAAAGTAATGAAGGACAGCTAAGAAAATATATTGTATAAGTCATTCAAAACCTGAACTTGCTATTCAGAAAATCTCAGTATAATTTAGAGTGATTGTGGAAACCATATACATATTTTCTCTTTTATGAAAATCAAAATCACTGTTAATTTTTTAATGATTGTGCCAGATGGCATTTAACACTTCTGGGATGATTTAATACAAAAAGTTTTTGTAGGAGATTCCTACAAAATTTAACAATACAGTATTCAAGCAGTGAATGTACTTTAGTTTTGTGACCGGAGTGTATGGAAGTATAATTTGGTTGAGTGTACTCAGTTTTAAGTCATGCTAGGATGTACCTTATTAAACATATAGTCTGTTAGCACCCATTTTACATTGCACTTTATATATATTTTTTTTTTTACTTTTTTGACTCCTAGTGTTTGGAAAGTCCCTTGTTTTCTGATACCAGATGTCTTCATTCTGTGATTAATCCATTTTAAGGACTTTTTGGTGTCATGGGATTTGGATGGTTGTTTTCTTAAGGGATGGAGTGAGAAAATGATTTGTCATTAGGGGAGTTGGCAAATCATGACAGAATTTTATTCAAAGCCAAATGCCAGTCCCTACAGAAAATGGGACTCTTGTGTGCTGTAACATTGGGTGATCTTCACCAGCTCTTGGGCTGCATGTGAATTTTGTATAAAAGTTTAATGTTGTTACCTTTTCCAAAGTATTTCAAAATAAACATATATGTGTTCTCACACTTTTTATACTTAAATATTTAGATTGTTCAGCTTCTGGTATAGAGAAAATGCATGAAAAAATGTGGAAGGAATGTCAATAATACATATCTTTAGTACATGCAAATTTCATTCAGAGTAATAAAATATTTCCTTTTGATTTATGAATGTTTTATATCTAGTACTTGAAATAACAAGCTCTTCTTTCTACTTTTGGTTGAACTGCAATATTACAGCATGAGTTGCTTTCAAGAAGAATTTTTGCTAATATATCTGAAATAAAATTATTATTTTTTTAAGTTTAAAAGTATATTCAACTGTAGCCTGGAATGATTAATTATATAGTCAGATTGATTTAACTGTTGTTCCAGATTTTTATAAAAGTTTGAAGGTGGGATTTTTAAAGCATTTTTTCTAGAAGACTTTTTAGATTTCTTTGAAATTTTTAATCCCAGATATAGTTTCAAATTCTTTTGTCTATATTCAGAATTCTACTAGTTAAGTTAAAATTTAAAAACCCAAACCATAATGTTCAGTACTATAAAAAAATGTTATTTTAAATTCAAGATATACACACTTTTAAGAATGAGAAAATTTAAATAACAATTTTAGCCATTTTCTACTCCTATTTAATAAAATTAAGTTTTTGTCTTTTTCAAGAATAAAACTTTTATGACTGTTTGTTTTACTCTTAACATTGACCCACCAGCTGTTTGCCAAAATGAGAATTCTTAATTCTTTGGTGAAGAAATAGTAGCTAAAGTAGACAGGGGACGAAATAAAATAAACAATTATATCTAATCATGCCTTTATTAAGACCCTGATCCCTCAATGAGAATAATGTGAACTGATTCCTGGCTCCACATGCCTGGAGTGTTTCTGTGTAAATGAAGATTTCAGGCCTTGTAATTTTCAAAGCTGGACTGTAATTCAGTCCCAGTTTCATTTGTGCACAGACGGCTCCTTCTCAGCATTAAGAGATGTCTAAGATTTTAGAGGCTGAATAAATATGATTAGGCGCAGTAACAAACACATGAAGTGCTGTAGATTAAATTGCTGTGATAAAGTAAAATCTCTACAGATTTTTTTACTCTTGATTTTTTAAGAGGTTTCTTACAATGGTGGCAGAAAACTATAGTGAAAAGGTCTCTGGGACAGGTATTTTTGCCTTTATTTAATTATACAGAACTTACTGTATTACAGCTCAAGTCTGAAACTGGGACTCAGAGATGCCAATGTAGTATAAATAAATAGAATCAGCACCTCTAAGTTTTCATTTGTGGTTTTTTTATATTTAAACACTTTTCAATTGTAGAAAATTGTTGTGGGCTGGATTGTCTTAGGAACAGTCAATAATATTTAATATTTAATCACTATATTTTCATAGGTGCTAGTAAGAAGAGGGCTAAAAGTATTACTTCAGACCTTTACAGTTTAAGTGAATCTTCTTAAGTGTAGCCAAATAATGCTCTTGACTTTTTTTTCATTCTTAAGACAGTTGCTTGTTTTTTGTTAACTAAAGAATAACTGAGGATATAAACTAATCGCTAATAAAGCTCTATTTAATCTTTGGTCTTCAGTTCCACTGGAAATGCTAGAAAAATATCAGACAGCCTACATCCTACTTTTAAACTGCAGGATGTTTTGCTAATAGGCTCAAAGCTGATTGAGAATAGATTTATGATGACAAAGATTTAGTAAATGCAGCAGAATGTTCAGACACAAAATACGTGGGAATAAATCACGGCTACAACCAAAAAACAAGATGGTAGAAGAGAGGTGAGTACAAGTACATCAGTCAGAACTGCCAGTTGCTTTTTAGAGTCTCTTTGAAGACATTTTCTGGTTATTTTTATATTATTTTTACTTATGAAAATGAAGAGAGTTTTTTGGCTTCTGGCAATTTTTCTGGATTAAAATGGAAAAGTTTTAAACAACCTGTTTCAGTGTCTGTGTGCAGCTAATAGTTATAGTTGCCACAATTTTTGGAAGTATTTTATTAAACATTGATTGGTGTCTCCACAGAATAATAACATAAGAAGAGAAAGACTCCTGTGTTTTGAATTTATGTCACAGTACATCACTACCGTTGACTAGTCAGTGTTTTTCTATATCTTAAATCATAAGTCAAGGCTCATCTGAGTAAGAGAAGAATGGTTGCAGAGTGGCAAGAAGTATCGTTGATTCTAGCCAGACACCGATTTTGTCTTGACTAGCCATTTGGGCAGATAGTTAAGTGACCAGTATGAACAGCAAAATATTTGCTTAGCAATTGCCAAGCCAGACCTCTAATTTATTTTCCCTGAATGCACCTTGTTAGTAAAGAATATCATGTTTTACACTGCTTAAGAACTCATAACTCTCAGTGGAACAGGTAAAATATGAACAATAGTATACATAAAATCATCCCATTGCTCATTCTCAAACACTAAAAGAACCAGCTACAAGGATAAAGGAATAAATTTTCGTTTTCTTGTGCAGTCACTGTGTATCTTCCCTGAGAGCAGATTAGGAACGCTTCGCCAACTCCCTGAAAACCTATTTGCGTAAATCACATCTAAATGCAACGTTGTGATACAATTCAGACACTGTCTTAGAACAGAAGAACTCCAAATCTCTTCAAGGCTGCAGTTTGAAGTGTGAGGATAACAGTGGGAATACAAAATCCATAATTATGGAGCGAACAGAACAGCCACCTCAAGCAATTAGGTCTGGTTTGATTCTTGAGTCGCCTTTCATGTTGTCATGTATTTCAGTTTTGAACATTTATTCTATAGATTCCTGGAGCTGTTTTCTGTACCCTTCCTGCATGCATCCAGTATGAATTCCCAGAGCTTGCCAAACACATCCATAAAACGTGTTGTACAATATGCAACCGGTGGCTGCTTTCCTGTGACATAATTGCTGCTCCATTTGACATAATTCATCATATTGCTGTGCTGAACAGGCAGACAGTTGAGACTACTAGCAGAAAAATGGTGAAGTCAAGATATTTGAAAGCATCTCATTGAGGACTGTGGGCACTTTACACCTTTTTTATTGTGTTTTGAAGCCCACCACCCAATTCACAAGGAAAACTTGTCTGCTTTAGTTTAACATATGTAATCTGAACAAAGAGTCTAGATTAGCTGGCTTCTTGCACTAAACTAAATGGGCATTTCTTTCATGTTTAGCATTTTTCTTAATATTTCTGTAGAGAAACTTGTCCTCTTCCAAACAATTCCCAGGAATGTTTTGAAGGGTCGTACAGACCAGCAGGTGGTCTCAATCAGCAATATAGATGAGACCATTCTATCATGTAAGAAGAAAGTTTAGCCTTGCAGATATGGGCCATAATGTGTCAGACTGAAGATCACAGAACAGTTCAGGTTGATTTTATTTAAAAGTGTGAGTTTAGACAAGCTGAGTATAGCTAAGTGTTTAGGTAAGCATAGCTAAGTGTTTAGGTAAGCACTTCACTATCTAAAGTCCTATTCAGATTTGGAAGATTAAAAATGTGACACCATCTTTGGAATATAGCCACCAGGTTAAGTCTTCTGAAAAATTAGCACAGTGACTTAACCACTTGTAAATGTTTTTGCTCCCTTGCTATATAGCTACCAGCCTGTCCGTGTGGAAGCATTTTACTCTATCACTTATTATTTTATTTTGTTTAGAAATTGAACATAGTGCATTAATGTATGAATAGAAATCAACATCTTAATATGTTCTTTTTTTCAGTGTAACTATTTGACAGTAAGTACCATAGAAATAACCTCTTGTTCAGTTTCTGATTTTACCTTTGGAGCTGAGACTTCCTTCTCAATATTTCCTGTGTGACAACGTATCTTTACAAACATAGATTTCAATGCCTAAATTTGTCTAGTGAAAGTGTGATGCTCTTGAGAGGACTCAATAGTGGCTACTAGTGGCTCTGGAACACAGAACTCCCTTCAGCTGTCACACAGGCTTCTCCAATTCAGAGGAGGCTGTGGACATATCTGGGTAATTGAGGTGATATAGTAAAAGCAAAATCACAGCAGTGCAGTATTCCATGCAGTCTGAAAAATTTTACAAACCCATTTTTTCAATCCTCAGTTGATACCAGATGCAATTTTATTTTCAAAACCTGTATTTAATTGAGAATGAAGCAGAAGTTGCTTTCCTTGCTTGCATCAGTGCTCATCTACATACTAGGAAAGAATGTTCTTCAAGTGTTGTCTTCCCATTCCTACCTCTAATGCAAACTGCATTAACAGCAATTCATTGCCCAAAACATATGTTGCTCACACATCCAAAAAACTTCTACACTCCCCCAAATCTAAGACTATAGTTTAAACCCTGCAGAATATTGCACCCTTGCTCAAAAGCTTTCAGCTTAAAGTCTTGCTCTTAGAATCTGCTGTTGCCAATATCTAATTCCTGAATCCTCCCCTAGTCCTAGGTTTAACACCATACTAAAGGAAATTGTAAACTTGTAATTGTGGCAAGAAAATTGTTCATTCAAACTAGATGGGTCACTACATTACCAGATATCTACTTAGCATTTTGATTGCAGTTGTGCTCAAACAATGCATCATTTTTATTGAACAGTTGTTATATGGCAAATATATGGCAAAAGGTTGGTTCATTCCTACAGTTCATTAAAAAGTTCCTTAAAAAACAAATGAGAAAACCTCAAAAAGCTTAATCTTTACTGTTAGGGCTTAGTATCAAGAAGACAGAGGATTCAGCCATGACAAATTATAAGAAAGAATGGAAGATCAAAACTGAGACTACCTATCACTTGAAAACTGTTGATCAGAGATCATTTGAAGATGCTGATTAGAGGTTTACAGCCATGAGGGCAAATTTGCAGTCAGTTCTCCTTAGAGCCTTCAATAACTCTGTAACTCTGACATTTGATAATGATAACTAAATGTTCCTCGACCACTACAGGAAATTAATGTCTATAAGAAAAAAATCACTTCTAGGAACCCCCAATTAGTGCAGATTGACGGCATGTATCTCTACAGCACGAGACAGGCATATGTCTCTCTATGCCCACTGATAGTTCATCGGTCCTCTAATTTCTGTCTCTGTATTTCTGTAGTATTTAACATTAAATGTAAGAAATATGGACCTTTGTTCAAAGTATAAGGATAACTTGAAAAATAAACATACAAAATTCTAGCTGAATTATGTTCTAATGCATAATGCACCTTAAGCCTTGAGCTCTTATTTGTCCTTAATTTGCCCCTCCATAACATACAGATTCTTGTTTACAGATTGCATACAATGCAGTGAATTGAATTTTTATTAGATATTACTTGAAAGAGATGTAGAAAAGAATAGATATTATTATTTATAAATCCCTAGCTGAAAAATTTCCAATAATGTATGTACAGCTTCTAAGTATCTCATAGGATTTGTGGGGTTAGTTAACAATTTCAGATGAGCTAATTCTCCTGCAGTGATTTTTTAACTCCCTACAGTTTTCTTTTAAGGTATATACACATTTTGCTTTCACTTTTCTGTGTTGTTATTCACACTACCTATTCTTTTGATTATTATTCATTTTTTTTATGTGAGTCATTTGCTTTGAGGAATGTCCAAGTTTTGACAGAAATTTTTCTACCAGTCTTAAGGGAAATCTGACAGACAATTGGAGCATGAAAACAGGCACATTGCAGAGAGAAATTGTGTTACACTAATCTTACACCCACTGGGCATTTCATAACTGTAGCTTTAATGAAATAGAAGCAACAGATCTTGGTAACATTCTCTGGAAAAGAGATGACAGTTCATAAACTTAAGTGTTTCTCGCATGAAGTACACTGACCTCTTTTGTAATCCAACAGAAACCAGTTTTGGTCCTAGTTTTTGTTGATGGAGAATGATTATGGTATTTTGTTCAGGAACGTGATGGTGTTTTAAGGTGCTACCAATCTCTTCCTCCTTGTCCATAGCCATTTATTGCAACTCCTTGGCAAGGGGTCAAGGACACGGAAAACTGAGTCAATAGAACAAAACAGACCGTGTAAGCCCACCTAGTCTTCTTCAGTATAAAGTGAGGAAGTTTAATTTACAATTGTAAAATTCTTATGGAGTTAACTAATTTTTTAGTCTATTCTGTTTTTGTTGATATTGATCTTTCTTACACATCAGCCTGGCATATAGATATAAGACAAAGGGCAGGTCAGTATGATCTAATACTGTGTTCTACAAACCCCCAGTTTGCCCTTATTGTGCTAACTCAATCATATAGCTCCTTATTTCAAAATCATTTCAGGAAGCTTTGCTCACTAAGATATTCTCCATTGTACCCAGTATAGCCACATCCTAGGGAAGCGATGAATTATACATAATAAAAGTTCCTTGTAGCAATAAGTTTGTCAATATATACTGTATAGATTTAATCTAAATAATTTTTGTAGATGTCTTTCTAATGAGAGAATTATGATATGAGTAAATGGTCAGAGATCAGGCTTTTCATCCAGGAAGAAAAGGCAGTAGTTTGATATTTCCTTTGGTTCACATTTGCACAAAAATAATGAATATATATTATTTTAAAGCAATCGACATCTTAAAAGAAATGCAAACAAATAAAGTTGTGATTTTGATATTTCATATCAAATTTTAATATATGAACACCATTATAGTAAAATTTCCAGTTAAGTAATGATGTTATTCCTTAGCTGTATCCAAACAATCTGCCTCACAGCCCCCTCTGGAATTACAGCTCTGTTGCCCTTACCTGGCCTTCTCTGGTGCTGAGCTTAGATCTGAACTTCAAATGCATTGGCTCAATGTCCTGATGACATAGGGCTGCAAAATCAATGTTCAGGTTCTCCTAGTCCAGACAACAGATGTATGTGCCTGGCCAGTCTTAAGAAAAATCAAAACATGCCAACAAATGTGAAGTCTTCACTTGCTACCCCAAGAAATATTTGTGAAAAGTTTTTATCAATTCTGCCACACAAGTGTCAAGTTGACTACAGCTTAGAAAATATTGTACTGCTTGGTAAATCCTGAATTGTTTTCCTCTCCTAATAAACAAAATATTATTTTTATTGTGAATATGAAAGACCCACCATGTCTTTTTTTTTTTTTTTTTTAATATGGGAGTATTTTCATTTTTCATGACCATTTCATTTATATGATCTAAAGCAGGGGAGAGAGAAGGCATTGAGAAACATTTTGGGCTGTTGAGTTTTGATACTGAATCTATTTTTGATCTTGTCTAACATTTTTGTTTTCAAGATTATGTTTATAAGTGCTTTGCTTGCTGTTTTGGCAACACCTGACACATATCACAAGATGTGTTATCTCGTGGTTTTCTCTGATGTTACAGGAACAGAAAGGATCAAAGAGTAAGTTCTCATTATTAATGGATCAAATAGATTCTTTTCCCTTCAGGGAGGTTCTTTAAGGTCCAAATATTTGTCTGTTGCCATCTTGCACTGGACATTTATTTTATGTGCTGAACCATTTGTGTTGTATTTTCATGTAAATTAGCATAACTAGAATGATTTGCCATAGGACAGAGGAAAAAATATTCCACGTCAAAGAAGTGTTAACTTCTACCTCATATGCCAGCATCTGTTCATTTCAGAGTCCAGGATGACTGCCAGAAGTTCATTGGTCTTCATGTGCTGATATTGACACTATGCACGAGAAGAAGAGACTTAGTAACGCATAGAATTAGATGGTCAAAAAGGCACTTACCAGATAGTCTCCCTAATTTATCATTTAAAAACCATTCTTAAACACATGCCTGTAAGGCAAAGCATTAGTCGCAAGGATCTCAGAAAGATCAGAGTTGTAAAATATAATGCATCACCCAATAAAAATAAAAAGTGTAAAGTTCAGAATAAAATTATGCATTTACACTTACAGCTGAAAATCAGCCACACGGTCTCAATTTTAATATGAAATAGGACTTCACAATTTAAGTTTGTAAATCAGTGGATAATTTTACACATTAAGGGTAGAAAGCTACACAACAGAAGTTATCATAAGATTAAACTGCAAGGAAATTCTATCATGGAACAGATTGATAATCCTTTGCCACTTATTGCCATCTTTTAAACATATTGGATTTAAGAAGCAAATCTTTAGGTGAATAAATCTTTCCAAGTGCTACAACAAAGTTGTACTCCATTGTCTTACAAAGTGCTTTGGGAGAGTACAAGTAAAATAAAATCTAGCACCTTTGAACTAATGCTACCTTTTGTACAAACCTGAATTTAATTTTGCTAACACTAATCCATGACACTGAAAAACAATTTGAGAGTGGCTACAAGGACAAATTAATCTTTTAGTGGATGGACTTAAGTTTTTGTTCCAATTGAAATTTCTCTTCAGAAATGCAACAGAGTTGGTATACACTGGACTTTAAATATTTTAATTTTCTTCGATTTCATAAATTGTTATACTATAAGGAAAAATAATTTATACAGAACCTATTGTCTACAGAGTTAAACACATTTAAAATAAAAAATTATCTGAATTTTGGAGTTTCTACAATCTATGAAGGCCATCTGCTCTAATGCTTGATTGTCTTTATAGTAACAAGGTTTTTTTTCCCTTATATGCAGCCTGGGCCACCCTTTTTTCAACCTGAACCAGTTGACATGTACCCTCTCATCCTGCACCACTGTGAAGAGCTTATATCCATCTCTTTGATGACCCCTCAAAAAGGCTGGGGAGCTGTTAGGCCCCCAAAGCCATCCCTTTTCCAGGCTCACCCAGTTCAGCTTCCTTAGCTGGGAAGTGCAACTGTCAGCACAGCCTGGGAGCTGTTGGACACCTTTGCTTCCAGCACAAACATGGGCTCATGTCCAGACAGCTGCCTACTACCACCTCAGGGCCTTTCTCAGAAAGCTGCTCCCCAGTTCCTCCTCTGGTGCAGAAGCCCTGCTTTCCCAGGCACAGCACTTTGGTTTTGACTTTTAAATAATTGAATAAAACTGTTTTATTCCTCCCCTCTTTTTTTTTTTTTTTTGAAATTTGAAACATAGAATCTTGGCATATCCTGAGTTGGAAGGAACTCACAAGTATCAGTGAAGTCCAAGTTCAGACCCTTCATAGGACAACCCCAAGAATCACAACATGTCCCTGAAAGTATTATCCTTGAACTCTGTGTGTCGTGGTACTGTGTCCAGTTCTCTGGGGACCCCATTCCAGCGCCAAGCCAACTGGGTGAAGGACCTTTTCTTAACACCTAACCTAAATTTCCCCTGACAGAATTTCATGCCTTCACTCATGTTCTGTCACTGACCACCAGAGAAAATTGGGCTGATTTCCCAAGTGACCTCAGCCACTCCTCACACTTAAGGCCCTTCCCCTTAAGGCCCTTCACCATCTTTGTTGCCCTCCTTTGGGCACTCTCTAATAGTTTAAGGTCCTCCTTATATCGTGGCACCCAAAACTGCCCCCAGCACTCGAGGTGAGGCTGCCTCAGTGCAGAGCAGAGTGGGACAATCCCCTCCCTTGCCTGGCTGGTGATGCTGTGCCTGATGAACCCCAGGACAGGGTTGGCCCTCCTGGCTGCCAGGGCACTGCTGACTCGTGCTCAACTTGCCATTGACCAAGACCCCCAGGTCCAATTCCATGGCACTGCTTTCCAACCTCTCATTCCCCAGCCTGTTTGTACATCCAGGGTTGCTCCCTCCCAGGAGGAGAGAATGTGGCACCTGTCTTTGTTAAACTTCATACGGTTGACACAGAGTAAACATCTTACAGTTGCTGATTTCCCAGCCCTCGAATATGGCGATCATAATTAAAGATCATCCAGCTTCTTCAGATACTAAGCCTTCATATTTTTTCTCTTTGAATTTTTTCTAATCCATTTTTAAGTGGGAGATTTCAAGCTATTTTCTAGTCCAGCCAATTTAATCTTTATAAACAAATTGGAGTGCTCACATTTAAATTTTGAGTAATTAACAAGAAGTCTGTATTATTTCTCTTTTCTTAAAGATAATTGCTAAAAATGATTTTTTTTTTCAATTTCAGAATATAGGAAGAAATAGGAAATAATCTGTTTTGTTCCTATTAAGATTTTACGTTCTTTCAGAGGAAAATAATTCTTCAATTAGACCAGTTTCCAAAATGACTGATTTTAAAATACAAATTTCATTTGTTTTGAAATGGAACTCTGCGTTTCATTCGATAACAAAGGGAAACTTTGCATACCAATTTCTTTGAGATTAAATAGATATTACATCATGTTTGTTAAACTGGATTTTACACTAATAGAATCCACTGATTACAAACAGCTAATAATTAATATTTGTGTTGCTCAAAAGTAGCTCTGAAAACCAAGACCAATCTTATTCTATTTTTCTGGCACTTAAGAGGCATGCATTTTGTTGAAAAATCTGGTCTCTATCCATCTCAGTGAGATTCTTAAGGCTGTGCTATATTAAACAATTATTAGCGCTACACCAAACAGTTAAAAGAAATTGTGTGTAAGTAGATGTGCTAATATGCAGCTTTATGGGGGTTTATTATAGCAGTATTATCAACCTTATATTCCAAACACTTTCATTCCCTCAGCATAATTTGAATATTGAAAACATTCATTACATTATCAACTGACCAGCAGGGAAGTTATAATGAAGTGATTGTATAATTTCTTTAATTGATCCTTTTAAAGTAATATTGTGTGCATCATAATTTATACATTGTAGCAAGTTTTAGTACCACACTCTGATGTGGAATTATCATGATTATTGCTAGGAGGAGTTTGTATTAATGTCTTATTTTAACTTTGTCATTGAAATCTCTCTTTTGTAGCAATGTAATCAATGGAAGACATAAACTTCTATGCCTCATTTAAATGACTTTTTTCCCCTACCATTCAGCCTCCTGGCTGAAGGAGGCAAATATGTTAACAATTCTCTCCCTCCTCCCCACCCTCCCAGAAAAAAAACCAAAAAACAAAAAAACAAAAAACAAAAAAAAACCCCAAAAAACCCCAGAAACAAACTTCTTCATAGAATTGTATTTGGATGGAAGGGACCTTAAAGATCATCTGTGTGGGGACACCCATAGGGCTGTATAACAACCACTAGATCACGTTGCTCAGGGCTGCATCCAATCAGGCCTGCAAAACCTCCAGGGATGAGACTTTTCTGGACAATTTGTTCCAGTGCCTTCCTGTCCTCTCAGTAAAGAATTCCTTCCTAACATTTGTTCTAAAGGTTCTTGTTGTTCTATTGTACATTTTCACATGGTGCCAGTCAGCTAAGGCATGGTGGGTGTGTCCCTTCTGTTTATTTCCAGGTTAGCACTTCCGATATTTTGTCAGCCATAAAGCCGTCTTTCCACTGACTTGTTTTCTAACACCTATTTTATTCTTTTGGAGTAGCCCCATGCTGATGTTGTGGGATTGTGTTTGTCTCGGGATCAATCCTAAAGTCTGCTAACACGCAGTAGCAGCATTAATCCTCTTGGTTGTTCCGCATTCTCTTTCTCTTACTAAGGAGGCAACTCAATTACTAGGGAGTTACAAGATCAAGTTACAAGTTACTGAGTCAGGAAATAGTATTTCCCGAAAGATGCATCATCCCTTTTGAATTACAGTAGGATTTCAGAAAAGGGTACAAAATATCTTGGCATCTATTAGAGATTAGCAGCAAAAATACCTAAACCATACTCTAACTCAGTCTTTCTCAAAGAGTTTATAGTGTTTAATGCTCTCCTTTGCTCTTCAAATGTCAGGTCTATCTAAGCACAGTCAGCTTTCACACTGTAACAAAGTATTTCACAGTTTAACAAACTTCAAGAAACACTTCACTACAATTACTTTGCAGCATTTTTCTGTCTGTGCTTAATAAGCAATAGCTAATGAAGGAAATTATAAGAAGATGAAGCTGATTTCAACATATTAACACGTATTTTAAAATTAAGTTTTCAGTGCAGACTTGTGAGACCCTGTATAGGTGTGGTTTATGTTGTCTTTAAGGATTTTTGAACAATATTCTTCACACATTGCAAATGCAGCTGTAGTGTAGTGAATGACTACGCTCTGCCAAATGGGACGACTGGCAGTCTAATGCAAAGGCTGAATAGTATTTTTGACATACAGTAGGTCATAGGGCACTTTGCTAACATTCAAAGGAGTTGTTTCAGTGGATTCCCAAAAGTCATAAACTTAAAAAGTTGAAGAAATCATCTCTTCATCCCTCATTTTGTTTGGATTACAAACGAAAGCTGTTATTTTTCTGGGACAGAAAAGAGAGATGGCTTTCAAGGCATTGGAGAGAATGCTTGAGGGCAATATAGATGTTACAAGAGTATGGATTCTGTACTCCTTGCTCAGACTAAAAAGTTATCTAAGCTTTGTTAAAACAAAACAGACAGACAAAAAAGTGTCTTTGAGAAAAGATAAAAATAGGAAAAAATCTATTATGAAATAGTGATTTTCACTCTGAGTTGTGGTTGTTAGAATTTCAGGACAAAAAATTAGGCTATATGCTAACTACATACTATACAGCCCTTTTAATGACACATGATAAAGTACATGTATTTGACCTTAAAAATTCTGCTTCTTTGTTTCTACAGTTACTTCTGTCAATGTGTATAAACAGGCTTTGAAATCTTTCTTCTCTGAGGATTCCATCATGTTTAATCTCAGGAATAATAAGAGCTGCACTTAAAAGTAACACCATAAAGGTCAAAAATTGGCAAAAAAAAGCTGTAGAGAACACTGAAACAACAACAACAAAAATATAATTACAGAGAACACTGCATCACAGTTGTGAATGGGAAGACAGCAGCATCTTTTAAAAATGTACTACAGCATTGTGAAAATTCTTGTTTTGATACTTCATTGAATATAGAAACAAAATAAATTAAGTTTTTTAAAAGTGTAAAAGACATTTACATTTGCACTGACAATTACTACTCTTCTGTAGAGAGGATTCAGTCTGAATCTCTCGGGCTTCAGGATAACCAAAAAAGTGCTTCCCTGTTTGGACAGATTACACAGAATTCTCACATTGTGGAAACATTTCTTACCTTCCTGGACAATATGAGGGATTAGTCTGATACAGAATACTGGACGAAGCAGATTAATGATACAGTACGGTGCGGCTGTCTCTCTAATATATACACAGCTGGAGTATTTGATCTTACACTCTCTCTACAGCACTGCATAAATCATGTACAACTCACTGATAGTGAAGACTCACTAAAGGAATCAGACTCAGATAGTCCAATGATCTTAAGGAAAGAAGATTTAAGGGTCAGTGATTACCAGCAGTGTTAACAATTGCCATTATTTGCTTCCTCTAAGACACAGCTGCATTCCATCTTCAAAAGCCTACCTTTTAAAAATAAAACCTGAACTTTATAAAATTTATTAAATAATTATCTAATATCAACAAATTGGAATTGCCATTAATCTATTTAAAACAGACCTCAAGATATCTTTCATGTTAATGTAAGAATTTTTGGGGTTTTTTCTTTTAAAACAGAAATACTGCTGCTTTTAATTAATCACAGAGGGTATCACTTCAGAACTCAGAAATCTCAGTCTCAAATAAAGCTGAAATGTTCAGTCATTTTGTTCTGATAATACGACGTACTTGCAAAGCATTGTTCTATAGTGAAAATTTGAAAAAATATCTGACTACTAGAATTATACAGAATAACCTTTTTATTTGTTTATATGTATTTAAAATGGTTCAAGTTAATGACTGCTGATTTGTTCTGTGCTGAGAAACTGCTATTCCTGTTTCATCTTGTAATTGTTATGGATTTTTTTTATATCTAACACACAACTCCCTGGATAATTTCCCTAAACATAATAGGCAAAAATCTCATCAGGGATAAAAGCAAAAAGCACAGTTTCACTGAAGTAAGAAGACTGCTTAGTTTCCTAATCTCTGACAGTAGCATACACTACTCTCAATTGATAATGCAGCTGTTAGGAGCATCTTCCTATCTAAATCAATGCAATTTTTATTCTGTACTCTTTTACTATTCACCTTCAAATCTCTTCTTATCTCACTGAATTAGAATAAGTAGCCAGCTCACATGGTAACCACTTCTGTAACAAAACACAGAGTATAAGACAAATACTGTAGACTTGCAAATCAAGAAGCTTATACGGAAAGAGTACAGATTATATTTCATGAATATAATATTTTTTAAAAACTATAGGAAAGTAGTTGACTTCCTTCATAAATATGTACATCACAATAATATCTGAATTTTACAGGGTAAGGCAGTTGTTAATTTTAAAGTTACGTATTTTCATTTTCTGTTGCTCTAATACAGAATAAATAACAGTATCAGATTTGGGAAAAATTAAATGTAGCTTTCACTTTATCTTCTGCATTTTCTTCACCTATCCTGTATTTCTCACAGTAGCATAAATCTACATTTCTCTTTTTTCTTCTCTTTTTTACCTTTATCCTTGTTTTATTAGCTTGAAAGTTGGAAGCTAAAGGATAACAAAATCTGACATAATGCAAATTATTCCCATTTTGGCTAATAATATTTACTTTTCTTCCTTCTTAGTCCTCTCAGTTTATTCCCAGGGACAATGAGGTAGAAATAGGAAACTATCTTATCTGAATTTACTTGGTGGACTCCGGAGAACATTGCTCTCCGGAATCGGAGAAAAATGAAACCAAAGGACTGCACAGATCACTAAAAGAGCATCGCCCTTCTCTTGCTCAGTCCATAACAACAAAAACAAGAGTCTTGAAGAAAATTCATCCAACCACATCATTCAAGGTGGTGTAGGAGAGATAGAGGTTGCTAGGTTGGTCCATACAGTCTGAGTTGGAGAGGGAAGGTAGGAGCAAGGAGAAGATGGTGTTTATGGCCAGGGCAGAACTTGAAGGTCTGTGACACTTCCTCCCCCAGACCCTCCCCCTTCCACCATAGGAAACTGCTAAACATAGTTACCTGCCTGCACACAATTAGCAGCTACCTGAACCATAGCTCTCAAAATCACTGTTAAGCTGAGATATCTCTCCTGATAGTTTGTTTAGTTTTATTCTGTCTGAAAAATCGAATAAAGAAATCATTCCATCTGAAAACTAATTTTAAAAAGTCACATCCCTTAACTGTGTCTAAATTAGAAAAACCTATGCTATGTTATTTCACAAAAAACTATTCTTTGGCTGACTTTCACTACATATTTTAGATTCTTTAAATGTAGAACACTTTGCATACAGAATACCTAGCTTGATATTTTAACAGTTTTGGACCCTATTTCTTCTTTGAGGAATTACAGGGGACTTCTCTTTCACTATGAATTGAATGCAGCTTTGTAATGAAAGTACTGATTTTTCTGTTGTCTGTAGTAATTTCTATACTGTTATTGGATTTTCTTTTCTTCTCCTTTTTAGGTTGGCAATAAGGCATAGTAAAAGTATAAGTAAAAATTATAAGCTCTTTTGCTTTCATATAAATTTTAAGTTCTAAAAGAGAAATCAGGAACATGTACCAATATGTGCTGACTAAATCTTCACAATCTCAATTATGTTTCTTTAAGAGAGAGAGCCCAGGTTCACTTTGTAACACATTTCAATTTATTAGTTTATCAGATCTCTTATTTTAAGCAACTTCAATTATACTATCCAATATTTTTTGTCAAAAAGATTGGTTGTGATTTTTTTAATTGCTTCCTTTAATAAAAATAAATACTGATTAAATTTTCTGTACTTCATACTCCTATTTTTCTATATGAGTCCTTCAAACATATTCAGCAGAAATATGTTGTGTGGGATTCATCTCACCAACTATTGTCTTCTGCGTCTTAAAGGATCACTTTACTTTTGCTTTACACTTAGAGAAGATTTATCTTATTAGGAAAAACTTAAGTCCTTAATGATTAATTGAACAACAACTGTGTTTTAGGGGTTTTTTTTTGTTGTTTTTCCTTGTTTGATTGTCTGTTTTTCTTTAGGCCATATGCCAATTTTAATAAATAAATAATGAAAAAGTAAACATATTATACAAATAATGCTTTGGCTAATCATAGGCTTAAGTGTCTTTTTTACTTTTTCAAATTTTAATTTATTTAAATTCTAATGCCAGCTGTAGTTGTCATAATTAGATTGAATTTTGAAATGTCACTACCTCCACAGTCAATTTTCACTACCCTTACTCCATAGATCAATTCACAAGGAGCACAGAGGGTAGCAGAAGAAAAACCCTAGTTTGCTTCAAAAGAAGCCAATTAACAAATCTCATTTAGTGTTAATTGCAACAGCAGTTCTCATCATAGTTTAATCAACACCTTGCTAAAGCAAGCTAAAAGAGAGAAAAAGACAGTCATTGATTTCATGCACAGCCAGAACTGTATTGACACATTTCAAACACTGAACATCTTACATTCCCAGCAGACTGGAGTAGTTACTGTCCATACAAATTGTTCTACAAAACTCAGAGGCTTTAGCCTTAAGAAAATAAAGACACATTTGATATATATTCTCTCAAGGCACTAAGGAACAAAGCTATATCTTGTATTGAATTCCTTCCAATGGCACATTTTTAGAACTTATTCCACTGTCTTAGCTGTAAATCTTGACCTTATGTACAGGTTCATTCTATCTCTCAAAGTAAATTCAGGTAATCACATATTTCTGCATGTTAATATTGGCCTCTATAATCTGTAAACATGAAAAAAGCTAAGCAAAAAGTTCATTATATATGAGTGCATCCCTGTTTAAAAAGTGTTATTAATTTGCAAGTGTGGCTGCCATTCAGACTAAAAAAGCTGCAGCTGACAAGACATCTGAGTTCCTCCAAGGCAGAAGTTTTCACATTTCACAAATGCATTAGTCATTTTACTGTGATTCTATGAAGCTCTGAAATACTGCTTTGTGTGTTGGGCTTCAAACTATAAGACAAGTTTATTATTTTTGTTCCCTTAAAGTTTGGAAATAGACATTGATGGTAAAACACATATGTGACAACAATGACATGTATTAATAATCTGTAATAAAAGCTGATACAACTTTTCCACCTGCATTAAAATATTAAATTCTTTAACAGGATATGTTTAACTGAATTTAATTTGCAGTCCCTCTGAAGTGTGTGAGTCTTTGTGACAATTGGAAAAGACAAGAAAATTGAGGAAGATCTGATGTAATTTAGATATATAAACATCCATTTCAAAAGTTTTCAAGCAGAACAGCTGCATTCTATCCTATCCTCCATTCAATCCAATCCCATTTTAATTCTGATTGGACTTTTAACAAGAAAATATAAAATTTGCCATTAAAATTAACTTCAGGATGGAAAGACTTAAGATGTACAGTAATGAAATGTTGATATAATATTTATAGTTATATTTCCATGAGTTAAATCAAGATACAAAATGCAGGGTAGACTAAACCTAAAATCTAGTTTACCAATGCTGCTCACAACTGAGCCAGAACATATTTATAATCCTTGAAATTGGTAAAATGTTATTTTACCCCTGGGTTTGGAAGAGTTAAGAGACACAGCCAGAGAGTGTTTTCTAACTTCTCCTCCAACATGCTCTTTCTTAAAATTACCTAGTTTTTCTAAAACTTACAGTACAAAAATTATTTTTCCACAGTTCAATGGCCATTTTTTAACATTTAAATTTTGTGAACTATCTGTAATTTTGATGATTTAAATAATATCTGAGGGTAGGGGGTGGTGGGGTTTTTTTTGGTTAGTTCATTGTTTAGTTGTTGGTTTGGTTTTGTTTCCTTCACATCCTGGATGTTTTAAATGCTTCTTCCTAGAACATTTGTCTCTTTTTTTTAGAACACTCAGTGAAATCCAAAAGATCAAAATATGCTTCTTGTGGAAGAATAATTGTCCAGAAGAGGCAAATAAGTCTGTCATGTCATAGTTATCATGATATGGACCAGAATGATGTGACAGACTAATCAAAAGCTGTATCTGGTTAAAAGAGCCAGTCACATGAATACATAAATGTGACCATCGTCTTTGCATTCAGTTTTAGATTCAACTCCACATGGCGCTGCTTTTCTGCTTCTGAGAAATCCAAAACAATTGCAACATGCCTTTTTCTGATCTGTCTGCTCAGTTCAGCAACCTCTTATTTCATACAGAGAATCTTTATTGTTATAGCGTGTTCCTGTCCTTCTTTTATTGTGCTGCACCAAGAAAAGAAAGTTGCCAGGATTTGGACTAAAGACCCACTGTTGGGCCTCTCTAGGGAGTACCTTTGCCTTTCAGAACCTGAAGCTAACAAAATTTGAATACTTGAAATGCTCTTTAGTGGTGGTCTTTTCCTTTTTCTCTCTACCGCCACTACCTACTGGGTGTTGGGTTTGTTTGCTTTGCTCTTGGGGCTTCCTTCAGCTATGAGCTATACATAAAACCTTACGTAAAACTAAACACATGGGGTTTCTTTCTACATCAAATCAGTGGCTAATTCATACAAGCTCAATTCACTCTTCGTGTATGAGCATTTCTTTCCTAGTCATTTTATTACATATTGAAGCTGGGGGCAAGATCTTGTAAGATAAAGAGAATTTATCTCCCCTTTCTCTTGTGGTAGCCATAGCTGCATCGCAAGAACCTCAGTACCACAAACAGCACAAATTACCAGGCCAAACTGCCCTTCTGATCATCATGTATCCACTTCTAGGTGGAATAGCACCTAGAAAATAGTGAAAATCTAGAGAATAAAAATGTGTTGGTTTTTTTTTTTTTTGTGAAGGGGCACTAAATTCTTCTTTGAACCTGTCCAAAAGAAAAAAAAAAAGGCAGCATTTGGCCAGTTTTCTGCTTTTCCTTGCCAATGTGAAATCTTTGACGAGATATGTGTTTGAACAGATCTGCGGAGCTTACTCCTATAATTGCCTCTAGAAAGTTTATGCAAGCCCGAATTTCAGAGACTTAGCAATAGTTTGTGCTGATCAGCAGAATTATTTCCTGACATTGTGGAAAATAACATGGCATGTCAGCACTTTTAAAGAAATGCTGAAGACCATTTTTTGTTTATCAAACTGCATAATTAACAATTTGTGTCCATTGGTGCATCACTGTGAAGGAAAACTCAAATTACATGGACATGCTACTGTGAATTGATATAAAAAGACTGCAATGAAAGTGTTTGGGGATTCTTTTAATAGAGGTAGTCTAGAATAGGGATACACTTAATTTAGAAAATATTAACATAGTGTGGTGCTAAAGTATTTTCTGGTCATCTGATAAGTAAAACTACCTTGTTCACAAATTTCATCACAACAAAAACATTACCTTGAAGAAATTTTCCAACAGATCAGTCCATATTTGAAAGACAAAACTGATACCTTTATTTTAATACTACTCAGTCAAGTCGTGTTTTACAGTAGGCCATCCAGTAATATGAAAAACTAGCAAGGTGTTTATCTTGTAGCCCAAAAGGGAAAATAATGCTAATAGATATTGCAGAGATTCAAGCAGAGAAGCCAACGAAGCTTGAGGCTCCTAATTGAAATTTGGAAATAACTTGGATTGATTTACATATTTTTTCTTAGAACACAACTTGTAGAAGCAGAGATAATTGCATTTATCAAGAGCTTGAGCTCTAATGATGCTTATACCAACATAATTTTAACCTAAGTCTTTTGCTGCATTCAAGATGATTTGTTACTGTTTAAATCAGTAAATAAATTCCATGGGGCAAGGGAAATCCCAGCAACTACTACCTTCGTGCTCTCTGTGATGCTTATCTTGAAACAAATGTTGTACCTCATGGACCATTGTCCAGTTCTTCTGGTTCCTGTGATATTTTTTGGGATCCCCTTTAGGTCTTTTCCTTATCGTCCCCATGCACATATTCTTCTGAAGTTTCCATTTTTGCAGGAAAGTTTGCCTGTGTCTTGCAGCCCCATGCTAAGCCCAAAGTCTGGTCCAGCAACCTTATCATCATTTTGGGCTGGCCTTGGGTAAAGGGGCCTCTCAGTTTGGCTGTCAGAGTTTGGCTCTACTGGCTCTGCTTTGCATGTGACAGGATTTATACTGAGGATCCCCTGTTGGGCCTCTCTAGGGAGTACCTTTGCCTTTCAAAACCTGAAGCCAACAAAATTTGAATACTCAAAACACTCCTTAGTGGCGGCCTTTTCCTTTATTTCTCTACCACCACTACCTACTGGGTGTTGGGTCTGTTTGGTTTGCTCTTGGGGCTTTTTTCAGCTATGAGCCATACATAAAATATTATGTACAACTAAGGGTGAATGTATAAGTGAACAAAAGCCATCAATTTAACAATTTTGTAAAACTACTTCACTAGGAAATAATTTGACAGGATTTGATGGCAATTTATAAGGTTGACTGAAAAGGTATTACTAAGAACCCAATGAAGTGGCAAATTATTTGTACACTTGAAAAAAGAGAAAAATAGTAGTCCATCTATGTTATCAATATTTTTTTATTTGAAGGTAGTGTGATAGCATATGAAAATAGGAGACTCCTGATGATCCTTAATCTATGAAAAATATATGCACTTGAGTTCAATGTATCATAGTATATTTCATCTGTTATAGCACTAATCAAAGGACCAGCTTCTACTCTCACCGTGCTCTACATGCTGAGTAATCACCAAAAATTACCATTCTGCTCTCTGTAGGAACTGAGATAAACATTCAGATTCAAAGGTATTTAGAAATATTAAAATATTCTTGTGCTTGTCGTAAGTAACCCCATGAAGACGCAGGTACAGGCATAATGACACACTTATAATTCAGTATCTAGACCAAAGCTGACAATTGTTCTGAAGCAGAATGTGTTACTATTCCTCTGTGGTGTTCTACCTGTTTTATTTTTTTCCTGAAAAGTTAGTACCACTGAGCCGCATGATATGCTGAAAACTACTTAAGGTTATTACCATGGTTACAACCGCAGTTGTAGAAATTCAGGACTTTTACCTAACAAGGGTCTGTTTTACCTAAAAGAGAAGTTATCTGGAATTTTGAGGCTTTTGTTCAAAATTCCACTGTAAATAATACATATACTAAAACTCTTAACTGAATTCTTTAATTTCTGAATTTAAACCACATTGTTTCACTTCAAAATTTTGATGACTCCTGTAGGCTTCAAGAACTGAGCTTCAAGAAACCCAAAAATAATATTTTTTAGTATATTAGAAGTTATGTTACATAGTATATAAAGAGTGGGGAAACTTTGGCACTATTCCTCCAAGAAGAAATTTAGATGGACATGTCAACTTTTTTTTTTTTAATCAACTGAAGGAAATAGGCTATTTTAGGGTATGTCACCTCATCCTCAGTTAGAAATCAAATTCATCAAGTCTGATGATCTGCACCTCAAAATGTGTGTTTCCTCCATTGACTATAAAGGCATTTAAGGTGAGAAGTTCAAATATAGACAACTAAATCCAATTTCTATCATGAAGTAAAATGACCACCATGAAAGTGTACTTCTGCTTAAGGCACATGCTGAATACACTGACTGAGTTCTGGAGACAAAATATTTGTAAGTGCTATTTTTTATTAAGATAAAGGTAGACAAATTGTTTTTGTGTCCCACTTGTTTGGCAGTAGGTCAGTAGGGGAAAGTGATTCAGGTCACTTTGCCGCTTATGGTCATACCCATATGTTCCTACTCACTGGCTGATAGGATAGTCAACTTATTCAGGAGCTAAGCAAAAAAGGATTTAGGCAAAAAAGAAAAACAGTTATAAGAAATATGATGCTGTAGTTTAAGTGGTAGGACATTCTTTTAGCAGGCAGATGCTTAGCCAAATGTTCCAATAAATTTTTAGTACTAAAGTGTCAGCACTGTTGTGCTTTGTTTGGCTGGTCTGCAAAAGTAGAACTAGACAGTGCCAAAAGCCAGGTGTGAAAATTAGACATTTAAAAAATAAATATTTTTTTTTTTATGAAGACACACACATATGTGAAAAAGAGTTACTCAACTCTGTTGGACTTAGTCTATTCTAAACCTATCCTAAACAAGTATTTAGAAAGACTTAAAGATAATATCAAATATTCTTAGGGTCTACAGAAATAATCAAGTAATGCATAAGCTAACCAAATTTTAGAATTGGCACCAAAAATTGCTCCCATCTCTTATTCTTGGCACTAGTCAGGTGAACATAGTAGGAGGACATTGTTGACACTACCTGTTATGTAACCCAAAAACATAATTAAGAAAGTGAAGATTTAAGCTAGAGGACTGCATTAGAAGAGTGATGGTGACTTTCTCGGGTTTTTGGACTGACAGGTCAGATATCCAGGTATATACTCTTTCAATTTTTATGAACAGAAACCCAATCAGATTATTCAAAGATAGACAGTTTCAGATAGACTGGAGGAAAAAGTAAGGAGTCTGAGAAATGTTGATCTTCAAACACAAAGAAAATAATTCTCCTTTATTTATATCATTTATTTAAATAGGCAATTGCAAGAATATGGGAATACTGATAAAAATTATGGAGAATGTGGGAAATAGATTATTACTTTTGAAGTAAAATGGTGCTTGGGAGAAGCAAACCACTCTGACTTGCTAGGAAATATCTTTAAGTGAATGTGCGGACTGCACACCCAGTAGATCTACTTTCCCTTTTAATAGAATTTTAAAAATGCTAAAGGAGTGCTAAAATAGCTTTTCAATCCATCTGTATGATGATAGGGAACAGAATTCATAGACAGTAGAGTTCTCAGAAATCCAAACCAGCCAGTTTCTGAGGTGTGGTACATATAATATATGGACTAACACGGTCTGCCTGCAAAGCAATCTAGTTAAACTAAACTGCAGATGGGTTTGTACAGCCAATAGGTTTCACCTTTTCCTAGAAACAGTTGACATGAATGTGGATCATGGTTACTTACTCTACATTTTCAAACTGAGCATATCAAAGCTCAGACAGGGAGGCAGATAACCCATAATCCTTCCTTTTACGACTTCATCACAGAAAGGTATGAGCATGATATCGCCTGAAATGAATACCTTAGTTACTGAGGCACTCTGCAAGTTAGAGTTCTGTGACCATTTACTCTCCAAATGAGGACATAAAACTCAAGCTTTCAAAACCTAGAGCAAGTGGGTTGTTTATAAGACTACTGCATAAAGATTTTCTATAGGGCCATAACAGCAAGCAGGTGATGTTATTTATGATCAGAGTTAATAAGTCTTGAAGTATTTTAGGCAGTGGTGTCTGATGTTGGGATACAACATGAGAAGCAAGCCTATATATCTAGGATATCTTATTACATCTGTGTTTGATGGAAAATTTGAGAGTTGGCACAAATACAGATCAGTAAGTAAAAGAAAGTTAATGGTCTGGATTTTTGGCTGAAAAAAAAGTGATTTTTTAGGAGGAATTTATTCAGAATGCATCTGAGATTTTTTTTAAGAAAGTTTTAGTGAAAAAAAAAGGATTCTACAGTTGCCAATGCCTTAACTCTGTTTTAGGTTCCCAGGATTACAAGTACAAAGGCTATTGACTGAAAATACATGCTGCATTGTTACCAGAGAGTTTAACACTTTTCAGTAGTAATGACCCTGTCATATAATTAAAATTTCAAATGTCGGTGTGATTGAAGTTACATGTCTGATCATATTCACCAAAGGTGTCAGACTTGAGGCTTATTAGATACTTTAACTAACAGCAGACACGGAAAGTCACACACATACAAAAAGTACTTTAAGAAAATTACTGGCATTAAAAAGCTTGTTTATAAAAAAAATAGTTTCATCAACATATTATTCAGAGTTAAAGGCAGAACATACAGAAGCTGTGAAAGACAAAAAAAAAATATGTATGATAATTTTTTACATATATTGGTCTCTGTGCACTGTGACAGGATTGGGAGTGGGGTCAGGGAAGAGCAGAGCTTCTAAACACACATGCTATCTTAATCTAATTGCTGCTATGATGATAATCCCTCTACTGCAAAAGTGGCATCTGTCTGTCCCTTATGGTTATGTGCCATACGTCCCTCCTACTCGAGTTCTTACATTTTGTCAGATTTTGCTTTGAAATCGAGTTTAGTGTTACACAAGCTACATCAACTTCTGCTTTTCTTAACTCTTCATTTTGTACTTAGACCTGAAAAATTTTCAGTTTAAGCAGGTGAAAAAAAGGTTCAGGATCCTTGATGCTGGCAAGATTTAGAAGTAAATAGCACAGGTTCAAAGACAGGCAATGAGCAGCATGGAAAAGTTTCATGAAATTTATTCCAAAAGAATCAAATCCTGGTAGGTACCCACACGTCTCATCTGCCTGTTACCCCAAAGATTTCACAGAAATAAAGTGAGAAATATACTGTGATGCATTTTGAGGAGAGAAAGGTCCGTTTTATGAAATATTGCTGTAAACTTTCAGATTAAATCTTGACCTACTGCTGATTTCCTCTATAAAGAAATGACAGCCTAAGGTAAGTAGTAGTTGAAGTATGTTTTTCCCTTTTCTCTCTTCTATTTCCCATTGTAATTCCCATTTTTACAGTTCTTCAAAATAAGCACAGCGTGTTATCCCTTCATAGATTAGAAGAGACACACTGCATCTTTACTGCAGTTATGCTTTACAAGTTCTAACTCTTATGTCCTTCACTATTCTCTTTCTTTAAAAAAACAGCAAATAAGAGCCCTAAAAACTGTTATCAGTGAGGAAGGTTACTGATACTGTCAGTGAGATTTCATTGCACTGGTGATTTTTATGACTTGATGCTACTCTCTAACTGGAAACTGCCATAGGAGATTCTGAATGTATTCCAGCAACAGGAAATCTTTCACTGATTTCAGCAATGCATTTTTTAAGAGAGAATACCAAAAGCACAATTTTAAGAGGATTTTTAGTGGATCTCCATTTAAAAAATAGCTGGAATAATTCTAAGTTTTTTCAAATGTTTCAAAAATATGAACAAAAGCTAACAAAGTCTTCTAACATATATAATTTTTCTACAATTTATTTATTACAAATGAGACACATTAATAAGTAATTTATAAAATAATACATGACCTCTTGAACAGAGTTCAAAGAAATTAATCTAGACTATTAGAATTCAATAACCCAATACTACTACTTCTATGGTACATCTTATGTCTACAATACTAAGTATTAAAAATACTACATTATATTTTGAGTATTGTAGTGTAATTAATATATAGTTAAATGTGAAAAATACAATTGATGATAAATCTGTCCATTTTAACTACATTACAGGTCCAGTAGAGAACAAACAAAATTTTGTACACATGTATCGACTGATAAATAAAAATCGGGACTGTATTTCTACATTATGTAAATCACCACTTTTTTTCTTTTTTTTTTTTTAAGAAAGGTGTCTTCACCATATGGTAAATTTTACAAGATGTGATTTATAAATTTTGAAGATATAAAAAACTTCCTCAGTTTCTTTTTTTTTTTATTTTAATAATTAACTTTTCCATATTGAAACATCCTCATCATAGCCTCCTTTAACTAGGAAATTAGAAGGACAGAGAGGGACAAATAAGAAATGAAGAATTTAAGAAAAACAATGAGCACAAGTCAGATAGAAAAGAGGCTCAAGAGGACATGATTAGCAGAAAAAAGCCTGTTGGAGGGAATAGAGGAACAGTAAGGAAGAAATGAGGAAAAGTGGGAAAGAAAGACACAAGTTTCAGAAAAGTGAAGAGAAATAAAAGTAGATAAAACCCTTTAAAATTAGGATAACTTATGACAAAATTAAAAAGAAATACAAAGCATTTGCAAGTAAATATAGGTACTATGAAAAACCGATACAGAGGATAAAAATAGAGCACAAATAGAATAAGAAATCAGTAGATCAGGAAGAAGCAAGATTTAAGAAAAGCAAGCTAGTGATATGGTAATGCTATGCAAAGGATATGATGACATCTCTCTGTGCTACAGGAGATCAAAAAGAGCTAGTGGAGTCTTCACCCAGCATCTATAGGAGACTTTGGCATACACATTTAAAATTCAGTTTCAAACCTAAAATGAGAGTTCTGAAATTGTAACCATGCAGATTTCTTGCGTGTTACAATGAAAAGGACAAATTGAACACAGATTATGGTTTATGAAACAGAATTATATGTTTTTAATTCAAACCTCACTTTCCCCTCCCTCTTCAATGGCATTTTTTATTATTCAGTCAGTACTACTTTTACCATAATCATCTTCAGTTGTTCAAGGCTGTAACTTTTCCCCAATACGCTTTTACAGCCCTTTCTTGGGTAAAAACAAAAAATAAACCAAGAGTGAAAATAGTAACTTTTCAATGTTTTTCTTTCCTCTACCATGCAGCACACATTTGCAAGGCAAAGATCTACATTTTCTTCAGATGGGAAAAAAAAAGAAAATTCACAAGTCGAGTCTTCCAAGACAGATCCAGAAGCACCAGGCAAGAGAGTATTCTCAGTATAAGTGTTCTCAATCGCCCCACCCATCGAAACTGGGTTATGGTATATGCAGGATTACAATAGTCAGTGTCATCTCAGAGTAACTGATACTGCAATGGCTGCCATCCCACCTTTTTAGGTTCTGGAGCCTTTTGGGACATACACTCTCATAATTTCTGCTTGGTTCAAATTACTTGATCTACACTATGACCAGAAACTTGGTTTTAAACAGTCAATGCCCAAGTAATGTCAGCACCTGATCTTCTACCCAAGTCTTTTTTTGTCAGTCTTATAACAGAATGAAGGAGGGGAGAAGCTTTATATAGTCTCACCAGGGAGACTGAGTTTAACATACCACAGCTTCTGTACACCCAGGACATTCACAAGAGGGTGATCAACCAAGACAGAAGGCACTAGAGCATACATGCAAGACGGTAACAGGGTAAATAGGAGATTGGGGACCAAAACGTGCTCAGAATTCAAAGATGCATTGCAAATATATCCAGTGCACAAAATTAAGCTCTAGTTCTGGATAGGACTACATGAAGCAGTTTAGTTTTGAGCCAGAAGTTTAGTAGTTTCATTTTTCTCTTTAAAAGAAACTGAATAACAGTAAATAAAAGCCAAAAAACGTGCCCAAAATCTGCCCCAAAACCTCCAAAAACCCCCAAACAAACAAACCAAACAGAAAACCATACACAAATCCATGCAATCACCATGACTAATTTTTACTGTCTATGGAAAAGCAGTAGGATTTTTTCAAATGTTTTTTCTACCATTAGATCTGAATGCTATTGTTTTTTTGTAGAAATGTTGTGTACTAAATTTTAGAATGATAGAAGCGTGCTGTTTGCTGATTTTGCCAACAAGCTTGACAATACATACCAGCAGTGAAGGTTATGTGTTCAGACACCTGTCCAGCCTCACCTGGGATAGACTGCTAATTTGTTTATCGTAGGTCATCAAACCACCTTCAGGCAGCAACAGATTTTTGTTTGCAGTTGAGTTTAGTCTGTGCAGCTAGGAGAGGGAAGGGAGAATACTTTTATGGTAAAAATGTATTACTGGCATCACTAATCAAAGACAGAAGATACAAGCATTGTTGTTTTAGGGGTCTTGCCTGTCAGTTTCATGAGACTGAATTACTTATCTTCGTTTATATGACCTAGATTATATTTTGCATTTCAACACTAACCCAATTTTTTGCATTTCAGCTACCATAATACGAGTGTTTCCAGCTGGGCTCTGTCAGCCTCTGTTCCACCATAAATCATATCTGCCTTCTCATTCAAAGGTGCTAACTGATGAGGCAGAAATAACAAAATCTCAGCTGGCTTTGTGGCCTACTTACAGCACAGCTATAGCAGGAATGCAGATTGCCTCTCTGATCCTTTGGATACAGCCATTAAAAAAGATATATCCCTTTCAACTTACTGTTTTGGAACTCCTCCAACTCCTGTGACTATTCTTTTCACTGAGTACAGAAAAAATGCTTACACTGCAAATGGTCAACAAGGTCTTAGCAATACTGGAAATTGGTCCATTGCCATAGCCATGAAGGACTAATATACAAGTTAAAAAGAATTCACTTTTCAAGTGAACTGATTGTTATTTAGGTTATTATTGAAAAACAAGATAGCAAATTATGTGGTTAAACCTAATGTCACAATATTATGCTTTAAAATTAAACACCAGGATTTAGGTTTTAGGTTTCAACTATAAAAGATTGAAATGAAACCTGAAGAGGTGGAAACATAAAATCATTGCATACCTGTCTGCTGTAGGACTGATCAGTACAGTACCTATGCTCCTGTGTTTTACAATTGCTTCTCTCTGGTAATGAAGAAGGTAAAGTAAAAGCATGGAAGTTTCTTCCTACTTCTAAGCTTCAAGTTTGTATACATCTTGCCTTTAGTCTCTTACATTTTGAGCTAGTAAACGTTACTGCATTTCCTACAATCCTTAATTTCTCTTTCTTAGTCTATTTTTAGAGAGAAGGTATGTAAAGGGATTTCTTTTTGATTTTTTGTTTGTGTAGAGAAAAAAGTATTTTTAATGCAAAATGAAGGATTGGTTAGATGTAAAGATGCACATGAGTACAAACAGTTATCGTCACAGACATATATAAAATGCATAGTACACTATTCATATATATGATAATGAGGTTATAAATATGAAATATGTATATATGATTTTTAAACTACATAAATTCTTTACATCCTACTGTTTATTCTTTGAGAAGAACACTCATGAAACCGCCTTTTGTAGGTACTTCCTGATATGACTTATTATCACATATATATAGATTCATAACCCACAGGCTGTGATTCTACAGGGAAGGGAAAAAAAATTAAAGCTGGTGAAGTGGTAGGACTGTTGGACTCCATACTTACTAAGATTTTATGTCAAGTTAATTATTTTTCTGAATTTCTCCTTTCCCTTAGTAACTTAAAACTCAATTGATTGACTCAAGGAGTTGATCCTCACAAAGATAATTAGCAAAAGTCCTGTGTCTACTATGATGAGAAGATGATTGTTTGGTGTGATTATGGAAAAGGAACAAATGCCAATCGGATATCCAAGCCATAAAATGCGTTCAGTAGAGCTGGTCAAAAACTAATATTGTTGCATAAGGACTTAGGAAGACCTCAGCAGGAGCCCTACATGCAGTTTTGATCGTTTCTGATGGGAAGATTAATGAAGACTTGAACAAATGTAGAGAAAGGCTACTAGCGGGGTCAAAAGCATGGACAGCCTTTGTGTTTAAGAGGAGGTGTTAAAAATTGGCTTGTTCAGTCCAGAAAAAAGAAAACCCCAATAGGATATGACTGTTCGGTATTAAAAGATATTTGAACTAATATCACAGAGGGGAAAAAACTGTTTGAGCTAGAAGACAATGCTGACACAAGATCAAGTGCCACAAATTATCCATGAATACCTTTTTCCCTTTGATGACAACCGCTCTTATTTCCTGTTTCGTTCTTGATTTACTTCACCCTTTTTATCATTTTGAGTTCCTCCTAAGCATTCCAGAGAGGAAGAAGCAGGACTTTTGCTTCCAGCCATGTGTGATGATCTGTGGAGTGGAATTCTGCCAAGTATGAATTCTAAATAGAAATTACATGAAATTGCTTGTCATACTCTTTTCAGAGCGCCTAAATTAGTATGCTGGAAATTAGTTTGTTAAACTGGGCCACATCTAAACCTCATAATTCTTGTTTGTATTTTGTAGAGCTTCCCTTGATACCTGCATGAGAGCTAAGCATAAAGTTTTGCATACCATTGAGTTGCTCTGCTATCAGTGAAATTCTGAGCTTATTAGTCAAACTGAAAAAGCTGCAGAGGATATGCCAAGTGTATCTCATTGAAAATACAGTACTTCTAGACTTTTCCCTGATTTCCCAGTGTAAATTTTCTACTGATTGCTTTTCAATTATTTTGGAATCCATAATTCCTAACAGCAATGTGAAAAAAATCACATTGTCTATTTTAATGAATGGAAGTATTTTTTATTTTTTAATAGCCAAGCCAGCAAGTTATATACCATATTTAAGTACAAAAGAAAAGAGGATGCTTCCAGTAGTGAAAAGATTTTTTTCTTATTCTCTATGGACTTTCATTTGTGTTTTATTTTGATTTGGAGGGCTACCTGAGATGAGGACGTAAATATGATCGTAGGTTGCAACATTGTTTATCATTTCCTTCTTCAGTAAAGTTCCAATAATACATTTACACATATTACTGGGTTTGACTGGGATACAGCCGATTGTCTTCATAGCCATATGCATGGTCCTGAGTTTTGGATGTGTGGCTAAAACAAGGTACCAGTATTTTGGCTGTTAGTGAGTCCTGCTTTTACAGCATCATGGCTTTGCCTCCACCCTTCTCCTCCCCAGCAGGTATTTAGGCTGGGGGTGCACTAGAAATTGGGATGAGACTCAGCCAGGAGAGCTGACCACAACTGAACAATGGGATATTCCATACCATATGGCATCGTCCTTAGGAATAAAAGGGAACAAGGAGAAAAAGGAGATATTTGTAGTTATGGCATTTGCCTTCCCAAGTAACCATTTCATGTACTGAGGTCCTGCTGTCCAGAATTGGCTAATCATCAGTCTGCTGATTGTAAGTAGTGAATTAATTGCATTTTGCTTTTCTTCTGTGCACAGTTTTAGCCTCACTAATTTAGCTACTTTATCTCAATCCATAAGACTTCTCAACTGCATTCTACTATCTCCCCACCTAAGATAGGAAAATGAGCTATCCTACATAGCGAGAGGGAAAGTGAGAGGAAAGGGAGCTGGTTAAGGGTCTGTGCTGATATTCGGCCATGGTCAGCTACCCTTTATAAGACAATAAGACAAATTTCATCTTAGGATAGTAGGTTTCAAGGATAGGGTTTCAAAAAACCACAGGGAAATGAAAAGGACTGGATTGCAAACTACTGAGAGTACCTATAAAAGACAAGAAGGAAGGCTTCTTTAAACTCCTCCTTTTTTTTTTTTCTTTGTTTTGGGTTTGTTTTTTTTTTGTTTTGGGTTTGGTTTTTTACATGTAGTATAAGTTACAAGAAATTTCCTTGCTTTCAACTGGAAAACACTTGGGTTACAACACTACTCCAACAGAGGTAACAGTGACAATCATTCTGAGATTCCCTGTGGATGAAATTGTACCAATGACAGAAACTTAAGAACAGAGAATACAGAAATGTACAAATCTATGGGAACCCTAATGTTTCCATACTGTAATAGATATTGTCTTTTTGACAATATTTGTATATGTCTCTGATTTCATCTTACTTTCACTTGTTTTTAGGGGTTCTCCAGAATAAACATTCTAGGCTTTTGCTCAAAAATTGCAATTAACAATACCAACAATTAAGAGATGTATTTTATAACATCTTCTACAGAAGAAAAAAGATAAATATTTATATATACACACACACAAACACATAGGAAGTCAATTATAGTCAAAGGAAATGCTGTACTTCTGAGCAATTGTTGAAGAGGATGAATAAGTGATGTGTTAAGTCTCCTGTTGTTATAAAGAGCAATTTAAAAGTATAGGAAAAGAAAAAAATCATTGTATGACCTGAAAAAACTGAACTGGAACATCACCAAAATGCACACTAAGGTCATACAAATAAAAATTTAATGCACAGACACATATGTGTAAAACACAAGAATATTGTTCAGGGGATTGATCATCATCCCATTTATAATACCCAGGAGAATAAGAAAGCCTATTCAATGAACACAGGAAAAAGTTTTAGAATTAAGGTTTTTTCAGAAAATAAATACATAGAACATGCAGATGTTTCCATTTGCTACAGAAATTTTGTTTTAATTTTAATTGTTGTCTTCTATATTTAGTATCTTAAACTAATTGCTACCCAATTGCACTGTAGAAAGAAATAAGTACACATGATAATTTTATTACAGGCTATATTTTATTTCAAGCGGAAAAAAAGGAAATAATTGACCTAATGTAGTAAAGGATCTTAACGCAATGATAAGGAGAGAAGAGAGATTTTTGTGTTAACTAGTGTTTCAGTCAGTCAGAAAATGGTTCCATAAAGTCAAGATAATAAGCAAATTAACACGAATATACGGGATTATATATGAGATTTAACCATAAAGCCATATCTATTTAAATGTTGCTATTTGACTATTTAAAAAAAATAAATAAAAACCAAACAAACCACACAAAACCACAGACTGCCCACAGTAATATAAACTCTGCTTCTAGGAAGAATCTAATGATAGTCACAGAAGCAGACTATCCTGTACCTCCGACTGGATTTTTCCATTAAATTTACTTTTTTCAATTTACTAAAGCTTCGAGCTTGAAGCATTTCCTTTTCTAGGATGCATAGATACATAAAACAGATGCATATTATTATCACCCACGTCTATAATATGAAGAACACCATGGAAGAAAGACTCGTGTTGGAAGCAAGCATGACAAATGCACCTGACAAATGACACACAGCATATTTTTTTTTTAAATAATGCTGTAATATTGAATGAGCTAAAGGACAAAAATGATATTATATAACTTAAATAATTTAGGTAGTCTGGGTGACTTTGTCTGAAATGAATTCAGTAGCAATTTTATGAGTAGCTCTGTTCTCTTCTGTAGAAAGATCACATTCTGCAGAATGTATATCCTGGTATATGCTTTAACCACAACTATAAAATCACCCTTCAGCACTGTTTAGTGTGTTTGGTGTTGTTTTAGCTTGGGTAGGGTTTTGTTGTTGTTGTTTTGGTTTCACTTTACTTAGAGCAGTCTTGCCAATCCCTGGGGCCTGCCTTTTTTACTTATTCTTCTCTTGTAGTTGAGCACTCAGTTTTCATGTGACACATGGGTAGATCATATTAAACCTGAAAATGGTTAGTTTAAGTAAGCAGAAACACATTAATATTTGCCAAACTGTGACACATGCATTGGTGGAAAGTTAAATGTACATTAAATGTTCATTCAATTCTACATATACATGCAAATTTTTATTTCATAATTGTAGAGTTCTTCCTCTACTTTCTCTTTCCTGTTAGCCTCCATACCACAAAAGAATAGATGACTATGGAGACGAAGAACACACTACTTTGATAGTTTTTATTACAGTGTACCCAAATTCTCCTCTGCTTCTAGCTTTTTTAAATGTAAAAGTTACTGCTCATGTCCTCAAATATCATATGAGGTGTGTATGCAATTGTCCCCTAATCTATTACAGTCAAAAAGAAATGGGATAGCTTAAATAGTTTAGACAGTAGCTACCCTGACTGATTCCAACTGAAATTAATTCAGTTTTTCTCTGGTATGCCTAGAACAAGGAGTGGCCATGTTAAGTGTTACACAACTGGTGTCCCCTCTTCCACTTAGTGAAATGACCCAATTTCTGAATAAATAAAATAAAATAAAATAAGAAATAATAAAAAAATTAAAATGAAATAAACCAAAAATACTCCCATGTAGTCCAAATTATCTCAATTGGCTTTGTTCATGGGCATAAGTCTGATTTGTTTCTGTGATCAGTGACTTTTGTTCATTTCCCAGCAAACACGGGAAATTGTGATCTTTCAGTAACATGACACTAGGGAAAGTCCATTTCAAGGTGAAAAACTCCTCTGGGTGGAATGCTGTCTTTTGTGCTCATTTGTGATCTGCAGGTGCTTGACAGGAAATGAGCATGGTTGTGGCAGGACTACTACTCCTTGAAAAATGTCTCAAAGCATTACTGATGGGAAATTTAAAAAGCAGGGATCATGTCTGAGCTGCAGTATAGTACTGAGCTCACAGTATCCGTTACTGTCTATAGAGCTTGAGAACAGAACATTATTTTCATTTCTTCTTCTCTATGCTCTCGTGACAGCTATAAACTTACTTCAGGATGAAAGTGGAGAATGAGAACTTCACAAGAACTCCCAATGAGCCAAGAAAGAAAACAATCAAAAATTATTATATTTTATCTGCAAATATGTTAACAAAAATTAAATTATGACAAAATTCTGTCATGTTTGCACCTGTTCAGTTCTTCTCTTGAAAATTTCTATTAAAAGTTTTTTTATATTATTACTGTTTAATGTTGACATTGATTTCTGAAGAGAGTTTAATATATTTGAGAGAAAAATCTGTTGTTCTAAGCAATAGTCCAAAAAATACTATGACAACCAATCCAAAACTATTTGTAACTACAGTGCAATTAAATTTCAAGTGTAATTTTTCTGTTGACTTCTAAAGTATCAGTGACAGTGTAGCTAATAAAATTTAAACAAGAAGTTAGGAGACTGTATGGATGGAGAAAATGCTTAAGAATATTAGATGTTTTATTATTAAAATAGATGTTTTATTATTAACCATAATAAAATTTAAGCTAATTTTTTAATACATTCAAGGAAAGATGACAAATTCTGAAACTACTTATCACCACTAGAATTTATTTATTTTGTTTTATTTATTTTGTTTTGTTTTGTTTTGTTTTGTTTTATTTTATATTAAATACTCCATGCAGAAACCTTACAGAGAGAAAACTAATATTGAATGAAAGCTTTCTAGTTTGCTGGGACCTCTTTTTTATCAGCAGCACTCACTGAAGAGTATTCTTTGAGCAACAACAACAAAAAAAAGCCAACATTTCTTCCTTTCACATTTTTTAATCCTTACTTCATTAGCTCTGCAACTAAACCTATTTTTAATAAATGTTTCAGTCTGGGATCTACAGAAAAAGAAACAGAGGTTCTGTCAATATGCAGATTGATATATGAAGTGGACTATGTATCTGTTTATAAAGGACATGAAAACAAATTAGATATGGAATAAGAAAATGCTATAGAACTACATTTAGTAAGTACACAATTCCTTCACGTAACATCAGTTTGCCTATAAACCTCTCCTTTAATGATGTATTGCTTTGGTGAGTCATTCTTTTGTTCTGACAGAACAAAAACAAGCAGCATTCATATTTTCATGTTAAGAAACTTAACTGGAAAAATCAAGTCAGTCCACAAAAGCAGTCTTTCAAAGTATTAAAATAGCACCCCAAGATCACACACAGGAGGTTGATGTTTTAAGTATGATGATCAAAGTACTACTTTTAACACAAAAATTCATGGCCTTACGGAAATAAATTGTGAGTAACAATGACTTGTTGAGGCTGCATAGTTCGACCTTCTCTTTTTAAATATCCATATCCTCCAATTCCCTTTTGCTTCTTTCTTCACATTTTAGAGAAAAAATAAGTAGGTTAGTATGATGTGCTGGAAGAAGTAAGAACTTGGAATTATTAAAGGCTGATGAATGAGACGCTGATGGAAAAATTGCATAATTTAGTTCTGCTGTTTTGTTATCACTGTCATGCAGAATCAGGAAAGCAAATCAATATAAAAACAGAGAAACTATTTTAATAATTTTCATCAAAACTCCAAAAGTGTTAAATACAATTTTTCCCTCTTTTTTAATATGAATATAACACTTTGATAAAAAAAAATAGGCGCTATTATACGGCATTAAGATAGCTGCAAGATAAAAATGCAATTCCTTCAGAAAAAGTAAATAACAATAGCAAAATGCTGAAAACTATTCAAACTCATTGTTAGCTCCTTAGCATTCATGTAGAGTACAATGAAATTATGAAACTGGTGACATATGTAGCGATTCTGCGTACCTTGGGTAAAAGGCACATTCTCTTGAGAGCAAGTTGCTGGTACTGTTAGTTGCAAATTGCAGTTGACTACATTCTTTGTTAATAAATAACACTTCTGCTGGGAAGCTTTTATAATCTTACAAGAATCAAAAACTGTTCTCCAAAAGCCTATTGTATGTGTATTTGGCTCCTCTGGTTAAATGAAAGTCTGTTGTTTTGAAGATTCCTGATGAGAAGATGATAAGGAGGAAGGATTGTGACATTTACAGAGTCTCTTAGGGAAGTAACCAAGGTAATTATTTTTTGAGTATTGAAAAAAAGTGTTTAGAATTCTAGTGCTAATTTGTGATAACAATAGAAAAGAATACAAATATTTGCAAAGCAGTGATTTAAAGAAACAAAAGTGCAGAATAGTTTTGCAAAATATGTTCACAAGCCTTTTACAAAAACATCAGTGGAACACATGGTATCTACTTGGATGGCACAAATGTTTTGTTCATTAATTAAGAATCTGAAAATAATGTTCAACATCTAAAATACGGGGTGTTTCCTTTGGGGTTTTTCTTAAGCTGATAAAGCAAAATGATTAATGGAAGTTAGGGATGTAATCATTATGGCTTCACAGAGCTTTAAAAAGTTCTGCTTCAGAGATAATGCAGAGATACAAGACTTGGAGGGGGCTGTTCAAACTACTTTACATTAAATAAATATCCTAAATTACTCTCTACAGAAACCTACATTGCTCACAACCATCATGGGAGCAAAGGGAACCAAACCTTGTGTATTCAAAGTTAGCCTTTTTTAAATACTGAACTCCTTTACACTTCTCCCAAGGGAAATTCTCATTCAGTGATGGAAAACCTGAAAAAAAAAGGTGTTTTTTATGAGTTAAACAGTGGACCTCAAGCAGACACAAATTTAACTTTGAGGCTGACTTCTGGGCTGTTGAAAACAGTGGGATGTGTTAAATGTGACAAAATGTGTCCCCTTGAGTTTCAGAATAAAAACAGATTTTAAAAAATGTATATTGAGGTGCAGTGTCGAAAGCGGCATCATACTCACTAAAATTTGTTTTATCATTACAAACCCGCGAAGCTTTAAATCTAGGTATGCCTTTAGTTGTCAGATTTCTTAATAATCATGAAATATACTTCATTGAGTGAGGCATGTGAGAATTTTATTACTCACTATGCATATTTTCAGTACCGACAGAACAAAGAAAAAAACCAAGCTTTTTCTCCCTAGCTGGATTTCAACTAAACACAAAAATATCCTTGCACAGAGATCATTAATTTTGCTTCAGCATGAACTAGAGAGGGGTAATCAGAAAACAAAGCCTAGGATTAAACTGCATTAAACAGAAGATGCTTTACAAGTAGAAAAACCCAAATACGTTTCGGTGAGTTTGTGCAGGTGTTAATTTTTGGTATATTGTGTTTGGGGTTTGTTACTAGGTCTTGGAATAGGGGGATGATTGCTTTGAAACCCCTGGAGAGAACCAGATGACAGAGTTTCAGAAAGGCTAAGAACCTTTCTAAACAAACACACTCCCTGCAGAGAGAATCAGAGCTGTTGATCTTCTCAGCAAAAACACTACCTAAATGTAGCCACAGTTAATTACATCCTTTTGACAAGAGGCACCTAAAACACCATGCATTTTATCATCATGCAGTAGCATACAAATGACAAGTTTTGACAAGTATCTATTTGTTGTTTTCAGAATTTGCATTGAATATGACAAGTGTACTTTAACTATTATGCCTCAGTGCTATTTAGTCAATCATCCTTTACATTTGAAGTTAATTCTAGATCAGATAAACATGCCCAGATCTGCAGCTTGTGTGATATCAATAAAGGTTTCAGGTCTTAGGCAGAACATTAACACAGTGATTGTGCCCAAAGCTATCAAACACTTGATTAATGCTTTTACATCCACAAGAATAATAGAAATGTAAGTCTTTTGCTTCATGATATAAATTCATTCACTGCAGGAGAATTATATCAGTGCCCTTCATTTGGCTATTGCAGCTCTTTCCATTAGTTCTGAATGTTGTTGTTCCCCATTTGAAGTGTTTGTGGTCTTAGGTGCTATTAGAGTCTGGTATGAATTTTAAAATATGCTTTTTTATCATTGTACAAATATGATTTCTAGCTCAGTGACCTGCTTTCCAAGGAAAAAAAAAAAAAGGACTTCAAACCCAAATCCCTCTTTCCTGAACCAAGATCTATTTTAATAGTACTGAAAATATGGGTCTGTGGATCAAAATACCACGAAGTAGTGTATTTAACTACTGAGAGTCAAACAAGAACAGGAAAGGTAAGTCCAGGTAATTCAACTTTTTGGCCTAGAGAATAAAGAGGCATTCTTCCAGAAGAGGAACAGAGCAGGTTAACAGTGGAAACAAGCACATGGATTCAAGAAGACTTCATGGACAAGGTAAAGCTAACCTCCAAAACATTGTGGTCAATCCAGCACATTATTTCCATGTTCCTTCTGGATATGGAAGTTAAAATCTGAAATATACAGAGAAATGGTCATTAAGAATGCAGAATTATTTCAGTAACAGAAGACAGTGAGAATATATCCAAGCTTTGTCAGATAGTTCTAAGCACCTTGGTGTTTTGCTCCCAAAATATTTTTTGGACTTGTTTATTAAAAATGCCATTGTCAGAAGTGTTTCTAAGATTTTCTGTCAACGTTACCTTTCATGCAGGCTCTTTTTCTTTTTTTCCCTCTGTATTCTGATGAGAGTAGAAACTGGTATTGGTGACATAGATGACTAAAGGAATAATATTCATGATCAAAAGACCATTTTGAGACTAGAAAATTCAGGCTCACATTTCTTTTTAAGACAGACACTCAGGGAAAATGATAGCCATAAAAGAAATCTTGCACTATTGCACTTTACTGTATTGCATATAAGAAAAACAAAGCAAACACTCAAAGGCGAGGAATGTAGCATACTTTAGCAATTGTTCGCACACTTTCTTTAAAGAATGATCAACCCCTTATGGGGGCTTGAATTTTCTTAAGTAGTAGTGTTGGTATCACAGTGAGATGGGAAAGGACACAAGGATAGTCAGATTAGCTTTTTGACTTGCATTTCATGAACATATTTTTGTTTCACAGTCCCATATACCTCTTACACTGTCATGTCTTTTAATGCAAGATCTTCTACTGTGTTGCCTCTTTCAACCAGCAGCCCCTCTAAAGCACTAAAGTCCTCTCACTTCTTAAAGAACATTGAAATGGATAGATTAAGCTGACTTACTATTCAACTGGTGATTTTTAGCACTGTGAAATTATTGTAAAGAAAGATAAAAGCAAAACCAAAACCTAAACTTGAAAAAAACAGTAAGGGCAAGTGCATAACAAAAAAAAAAAAATCCAAATGAATCCAGCATGATAAAAGTCATCTAGAAACAACTTAAGCATAGGCACAGAAGTCAGAAGAGGCGATCTCCCTGTTTCCTGTTGTTGCTAGTCTGAGCAATTTTCTCTGGAAGGTAAACATGCTGTACACTTATTTAGCAGCAACTTATGCTATGTGTAAAAAACAGTACTTATCAGAGTTTACGAGAAAGGCTGTCCTCCACTGTCAAGCATTGCGCTCAAGATTCCAACCTTACTTGCCATAAAGCAGCAGGTGATTCCCCTTTACTTCCTTCTAAAAAAATCATCTTAAATGAAAGGTCAATAAGACGGACATCTGTCAATTTATAATTGGCACATACAAGTCTACATTTCCAAAAATAAAATCAGCTTCCCCAAGCATTAGCAGTCAACTTGTTCATGTTTTATCATAGAAACAGATTTAATATTTTAATCTATTTAAACTAAATTTACCCCTTTTTAGCAGAATGTGGTTTTAGTTCTGGCCAGGACTTAAACTATTGTCAAAAATAATCTTGTTCCAGTATTTCTGATGGGGATCAAAACCAAAAATGTTAAAAGTTTTGTTTATTGCAGGGTCTCCAGTTAGAGCTGTTGAATCAATGTTCAGATAAGTTCCAGATAATCATATATATTTCAATAGCAGAACTGAAACAGGCATTTATCATTCTCCAATTGCATTGATCTCAGGTGAAAGAAATTTATCTAATCTTTTAAAGAGCATATTTTAAGGATCTGTTTTCTTGTATTACAGAAGAATAAGTTTTGGGGGTTTCTGGCTTTGTTCTGCTGTTTCTGGTAAAGATACAATTGAAACATTGTTCACTTCAGTGTGTCAGAAACTAGCACCTCCAAGTGCCTGTGGGCAATTCATCTCCAGTGGCAATTGTGTTGCTCATAGAGCAGCTGAATCTGACAGAGAGGTCTTGCACTCTGATGTTGGCTTTGGCTGTTTTCCCATGCACTTCTCTTTCTCTCTTTTTAATAATACAGTAGTGGTTTAGAAAGATATAAGCAAACAAGGCAAAAGGACACACCAAAGATCTCTCTGGTACTCATGCTTCAGTAGCGATAGGCATGTTACCATACAGTGGTGGTTTGCAAAGTATTTCCCTTCTTGTTCCATAGAGCAGGATCCAACAGAAACAGAATAAGCAGCAGATTTTAAAGTCAATATTTTAAAACCCTTACCTTGTTTTTGCTTGCCCAGTATCTGTTTCCAAGGAAACAGAAGGAGAAGCCGGAACCAGTAGTGAAGCAGCAATAAAAGCAAACTCACCAGCTTTCAGTTGCTGGCTTCTTTCCTGTTTTTACAGCTCCTGAACCCACATTTAACAAGGCCCTTGATAGTTTAGAATAACACAAAAAATGAATATAGTTTTATTCAACATCTATTTGCATATAAACAAAAGAGAATTGGCAACACAGTTGGTTTTCAAGGCGGAGGTTTTTAAATGGCCATGGACTGGGGAATGGAGTTTGAAATAGGAGAACATATGGACCCAAGAGATAATATTTTGGAGTGTAAGTCAGAGCAAATTATATTAAAACAGTATTCAAGACTCTTCCATGAAGTACAAAACAGAGAAATAGGAAGAGAACTGCGGACTTAATTATTTATTACTTTTCAAGTGTTGTTTACTCTCCAGATGTGTCCAGGCTAACCAGGAGGATGCTGTTTCATTTCCTCACCATTGGTGTACGCACTGTCCAAGATGAAATATAGGAATTTCCGGAAACTTGACCAGTTCAGAGTCTGCTGAATTTTCAAAGGAAATACAAGCTTAGGAACTATGATGCAGACTGAGCTGTTTAGTGTGCACAGGACAAGGTCAACAGTTACTCCTACAACACCATTGCTTTCAGAACACACTGAATATCAGAAGAACTGTTTAGACATTTTACCCAACAAGTGTTTTTTATTTCAGAAAATACCAGATTTTTTTTAAAGGATAGTTAGTTTTATACAGAATAGCTATTTGTTGTTCCTCTCACTATTTTTGGCTAAGGAAATTTGTCTTGCCTTATATGCTACACTGCACTGCACAAAATTAAATAAAAAGATAAAACAAAGGAGGCAAGAATTAAAATATTTCTAGTTTGGAGGGTTTCATGGTAGTCAATATAGATATCTATGACACCTAAATACATGTATGGATACCAATGACTACTGAAACAGGATTTTTACACTTCAACTAAACACCGAGATATCTATTTGCTCCCAATCTGGACTTAAAATTTTGATCTTCAGTGATTACTACTGAGTCAGATTTGCTCCTGGCTTCTGAAAGCTGAATTCTGCTTGACATAAGAAAGTTACAAAGATGGGACTGCTCTTACACTCACACACAAAACGGAATGCAAGACAACAATGTGGTCTCAACTGCAGTATACCAATGTCAGATTAGATAGATAGACAGATAGATAGATAGATAGATACCCAAGCAGCAAAAATGCTTAGAAATGTTATCTGAAACCCCGCACGGGAATATTGTATCTATCATAATCAGACCTCTTATGCAGCATGAAAATCCCTGGAGCTCCATGAATATTCCAGTCTTATTAGCMCAAAACCGTTGCTTTCCCAAGTATCCTTTCTAGGGAAGTATTGATTTGCAGGTAGATAATAAGCCTAATTCACACAATTGCGTTTCTAATTTATGTATCACATCCTCGGTTATTTTCATTTATGATTACGGGAATCAGCTGTGCTTCTTCCACCTATGTTGTCCTTTAAGAATCTCAAAATATTCAACAAGCATTTCTTTTTAACTCTTCACTAGTTCTATCATAGGGGCTGGTTTGTGATGGATTCTGGAACATTTCAGCAGTTTGTCCAGATCAAAGACTTTTTCAGATGTAGTTTTATTACATATCATATAGCTTCACGTCAAGTCCAAAAAACATCAACTTGTCTCTGTAAGCAGTTCATAGGAGCAGTAACAAGGACACTGGGGAAAACACATAGATAAGCTTCTGTGTCCTGCTCCCAAGCCAGAAGATTCCTATGGAGGGTAAAATGCAAACCGCATCTTAGAAAGGTGGTAGTTTATACTTATGTGGTTAGAGACACTGGCAGTATTTTTTATTTACTTTCATCCAACTGATTTTCATCTTCCTTGACAACGTTCAAGGCATTTTTATTTTACATGAACTGGAAGCCTAAAAACTTCTATTCATTCACTAATATTTATCAGACTATGTTAACTTAGGGAAGTGTATTGGATTTAAGTTACCAGGTGCTGGTAGTGGGCAAGGCTGCAGACTGGTCTCTCTGAGTAAAGCCCAGAACTGCCCCATGCTGGACGCAGATGCTTCCGGATGGCTTGCAAGGTACAGCTGAGCACTTCAGCCAAACTGATTGCACCTCTGGGAAAATATATTTCAACCATGTCACCAGTAAGAACAAATAGAGTGAGAAACAACAGAGAAAACACCAAAATCATAGTAGGAGAAGGTGCTCCAGGCACTGGAGAAGACCATGGAGAGGCCTACAGTGGAGCAGGTTGACTCCTGCAGCTCAGGGGGGACCATGACAAACCAGATACCTGCACTGCAGTACAAAGAGGATGCCACAGCAGAGCAGGTGGGTGGATATTCTTGAAGGAACTGTGGCCCATGGAAAACCAGTGGCAGAGAAAGGGAAAAGTGTGAGACAGTGTGCTGGTTTTGCCTGGGGTGGAGTTAATTTTATTCACAGTAGCTAGTATAGGGCTGGGTTTGGAATTTGCCCTGAAAACAGTGTTGATAATATTGAAATATTTTTGTTATTGCTGAGCCATTTTTTCACGGCATCAGGGCCTTTTCAGCCTCTCACTCCACCCCACCAGCAAGGAGACTGAGCGTGCACAAGGAGTAGAGAGATCACACAGCTGGGACAGCTGACCTCAACTGACCCCTGGGATATCCCACACCATATTACATCATTCTCAGCATATAAAGCTGGGGCAAGAAGGAAAGGAACAGGGTAGACGTTCAGAGTGATGGTGTTTTTCTTCCTAAGTCACTGTTACGCACGGTGGAGCCAGTCTTTACTGAAGATGGCTAAAAGCCTGCCTGGTGATGTGAAGTGGGAAATTAATTTCTTGTTTTGCTTAGCTTACTTGCACAGCTTTTGCTTTACCTATTAAACTGTCTTTATTTCAACCCACGAGTTTTCTCACTTTTATGCTTCTGATTCTCTCTCCCATTCCACCAGCTGAAAGACTGAGCAAGTGGCTCTGTGTGTATTAGTTGTTGTCGGGGTTTAAACCATGACATCTAAAAAGAAACAGAGAGAAACTACTATATGCTGACTGCAGCTCCCCAGGCCCCCCTGCACCTCTGGGTGGAGGCAGAGTCATGTAGAATAAAGGAGTGAAGTTGATCCTGGAAGAGGTGGGAAGATATTTGGAAAGTTGCTATTTTAATGTTCATCTTTTTTTCTCATGACCCAAATCTATTTCAGTCAGAGTTAAATTAAATCATTTTTCTTCAAGTCAAATATGTTTTGCCTGCCATAATAATTTGTACGCTGTCTCCTTATCTTTATCTCAATGTATGAGTTTTCACATCTTACTTTCTCCCCTTCTACAACCAAGGAGGGAGAGTGAGCGAGCATTTGGGTGGGTGTTTGACTGCTGGCCAAAACTAAACCATCACAGGAAGAAAACTCAGCAATGATACTAATAAAAAAAGGGAGATAATATTTGAAAAATATCTATTTTACAATGGTAGTTTAGACTCTACCTACAAAGATATGAACTCAAAATGTCAATCAATCTACTTTCAGTGACTTCAGGAGCCCCATAAAATTTTAGAAAGTTCACACAAGGAACTTTTACAAAATTCTGAATAATTGTACCTCAAAAGTGGAAAATAGAACAGAAAAAGAAAATATTGGACAATCAGGGTTTCAACAGTCCATAGAGAGTAAACTAGCATAGCTTAGCATCACAGTGCTCATTTCTGATTCCAGTGGAAAGTTACCTTCAGCATGATGTGGTTGTCATTGACTAGAAAAACTGTGAAGACAGTAAATAAATATCTGCTGAAATTTTTGCTTCTTTTATTAAATTGCAGTTTGTACATAATCCACACAATTTGCAGTCAAATCAACTTTACATATCTAGTTTTGTGAGTACATATATACAATGTATATTGTATATACGTGTGTATACATATGTATATGTGTATATATGTATATATATGTGTATATATACACACATACACAAAATAAAAGTTCTTTTCTGTGTTCTAAATGTTTATTACTGCTAAATACCCATGTGAATTAAAATTAGTTAGATTGAGTTCAGTGTTACTTTGTTAAAATTATTTTTAGAACTAAACTATGTTTAGGAGATACCTTATATAGTTACTTTAAACTCTAAAATAACTTTGATTAAATTAACTAAAATTTATTATTCTTATGTCTTAACTTATTGATACCCTGTCCTTCAAATGAACGCAAGTGTGTGAAAGCTACAGTGTTTATACATTTTAAGCAAAGATGGTTTGACACAATTTCCTGCCCTTTTTTTTCCTCTTCAGTAAATTCATTTCATTTCTACGTATTTCCATGGAATAAGTATATTCTGTGAAAGGTAAGAGACCTTCAGGCATCCCCGAAGCCAAACGCATTGCAAAGCAGGTAGTGTGAGGACTTAAAGAGAACAATGAACTGTCTCAAACACTGTCAAAGAAGCAAATATCCATAACAGGAACTGAAGAGAAGCAGAGATGGCAAACAGGAAGGCGTTAATTCCAGACCTAAATGGAGGTGAAGGTTTGGAATTAGCACACTGGATAAGATTCCACTGTGCAGACTGGGAAAAGTGTTGATGCAACAACAGGAAGATTCCAGGCCTGGTGAGGCAGATCTGGGTGACCTATCTGGACAAAAATCCCCACCACAGCAAATTTTGACGAAGGAAGCAGCTGCTTACACATATGCCATTCCAAGTTATGGGAATGGCATCTATGCCTCATGGATATCCAAGACATGGACTGTGTAAAAGTGGTGCTTCCTGAAGAACATTTGGGAGCGTCCACCACTGAACAGATCAGGGTGAAGGACTAGCAGGATGTTGCAAGAATCCATGTGGTGGTGATATCTTTTGCTTAATATCTGTTTTTCTCTCTCTTTAGCTCTCTTTTACTCTCTTTCTCTTCTTCCCCCCTCTCTCTCCCTTACATTTACTGTTAAATAAAATCTGTACTATTGACTTTGGCATATGGTCTCGTTTGCACCTTAATTTGGGTAGAGGCATCTCTTAATAAGCAGATCCTAACAGGCAGATCTAGAAATGATTCACTGTATAGTTCTCTTGCTAAAAATCAGGGCTTACTTGTTTTCCCTCTTACCAGAGTATATACCTCAAAACTTTATTGGTTGGAATAAATTGACATTGCAGCCCTGTGCCTCTTTGGCTTGGTATTGCTTTCTTTGAAGGAAACCAGCCATTCTGCAGTAACCAAAGATTTAGAACTGTAATTAACAATACCAAGTATTTCAAATTGTTAAAGACCCTCTTAGCGTAGCAGCTTACTGTCACACATTCTATAAGCTGCTCCTTTACTCTCATAAAAAGCCATTAAAAAGTGGATATGATTTAAAAGCCACTAAAAGATGTCATCCAAATGTCTTCATACTGAGATTAATCAAGTTACCAGAAAATATTCCAGACAGACAACATGAATACCTATAGGACAGGAAAGACTGAAGTCTGTTGTAGCTATGGTAGCAGCTACAGCAGTATCAAGCAATAAGCAAGCCTTTATGATGTAAGTAGAAATTACCCAAGTAATAGTGAACCATGGTTTAGTAGTACCAGCTTAAACACAAGATTTTTTAGTTGTTTTTATTGTTGGAAATTTATATTTTGAAAGTTGTACTGAGGATGATTAGATATTTTGCATGTTCTGTAGTACATTTCTCACTTCATCTTACAGTACTTCAGTTTTCTACAGAGGATGTTCACCTCAAACAAATTAGGTAAAAAATTATCATACCTGAAACCTAATGTTAGAAATCATTTTCCTCTTTTTGCAAACTATAAAGCACATTATTTACATTGCTCAGACTTTAGTACTCCAGTGGGAAAATTTCCAATTCTCCCAGCGGTTTTGAATCATGTAAACTGTAAACAGTTAGGACTTGGGGAAACAGGAGAACTTAGTGACCCACAGTGTGATAATTATCCTCTTGATTCTTCAGAGGAAGCATCACCTGAGCATGGAGAATATGTTTGCAGAGAAAGAGTTTCCCACTCATAAATGCCATTGCTATTTGGGATGTTAGAGATTACCTTAGACATCCATGTTGAGCTGTCACCAAACACCTGTGAACACCACCTTTAAGTAAGCCCAGATATCTGCCTAGGAGCAACTGAATTGGGGCCATTTGAAAACCGCAAGTTAGAACTCTAAAACCATGTTTGGTGTTCCTTGGTGTTCCTTAGCATTTGAGCAATGTCCAGGTTATAAGGTTCACGAGGACAACTTGCCAAAAAAAATTAAGGAATTCTTTGACTCTGTGTCTTCCTCAGAAAGAAGGAACTTTACATTCTGTCTTCTGGCACTGCTTTTAGAGGTTAAGTCAATTCCAGATTCAGTCGTTTACAAAAGAAAACCGGGAGTCAGCCCCATAATAAAAACATATGTGTGGATATCTACAGGTAAGATAGTGCCTAAGCTTATATCAGCTTGGAGTAGTCGGAGAAGCAGAGCTAGTCAAAAACTAAAAAACCACAAAAGCATCTCAGCTGAAAAGGTCTCTGAATTCCTTGGGATCAGAACCCGGATTTCTATCTCCTCGGTCTGGAAATGTAGACTACTATCCCGTGTGGACATACCTGGGAAGGTCTTTGTCAGGGTACTGTGAGGGCCTTCTGCCCTCAAGGGCAGTCACTAAGGGCAGCTGTGGTAGGTCCTCAATCTAGGGCACCTATCCCACAGCACCTAGCAAGGGAACAGGGATGGAACTGGGCTGGGGGTATTGACAAGGGCTAGACTGGAGGACAGTGATTTCTTGGCAAGACTGTAGAGACAGGGCAGTGCCAAGGTTCAGACAAGAACCATGTCTGTGGACTGGAACCAGGGTTCACAGGACCCATGACCAGAGCTGGGTATGTAGTGATAACAGAGCTTAACGGGGATTAAGCATAACAGACTCAACCTAAAAGCCTGACCAAAATAAAAGGAGTGAGACGCATTGGGAGTTCTTCAAGGGGAGACTCCACTGACGTCTTCCATCTCTTTCTTCAAACTAGCTTTTATCAACTGTCTGTATTTGGGTTTAAATTATATTCCAGACAACTGGGCTACATTCTCCCTCATTCCTGTTGTTCAGCTAATATGCAGACAGGAATGTAAAAGTCATAGGAGCACGGGAGTGCAGGCTTACAGAATTCTAAACCTTGCCTAAGGATGGAATTATGTTATTCTGATTTAAATATATTTTATGTATTTTACATTAAAAAATGCTAAGCTTCCATCTACAATAGATGGAAACATCTAATTTTCTCACGTAGCCAGACGGAAAAGACGAGACAAAATATGTGCTCAGACAAACATGAATATATAACATTTTTGGTTGCCTAGGATTTGGGCTTCTTTCTATTTACCACAGAGAAGATTAGGCATTTATCTGAGTCGACATGGATTTTATTGCTGGGACAAACGATTATATTTTAAATTATGTTACACCTTACTTTATCCATACTATACCAGAACTACATACTCAAAGCAAAAAGGAAAAAAATGAGTAGAATATGCTCATGTTTACCTGTAAGTATTTGCCTGAAAATCTTTAAAATAGCAAGCAGTGAGAGATAACAAGAATTGTTTTGTATTTTGACTGAACTGTATCTCCCTTTCATCTTTCTACATCTTCGTGAACAGTCTTCCTTTGATTTGGGAGTAATGAAATGTGACAAGATAGCCACCAGCCATGCCAAGCTAAGCTAGCAGTTTCAAATGATAAAGTATTTTGCAAAACATGTTTAAAAATGCATGCAAAGGTTCAGACACAATTTGCCACCTTTTACTGCTTGCAATCAAACTGCAGTGAGCAGAGCTGGCCTTATATTCCCATATGACACAAAGCCATATTCCTTGTTACACTACTTCATACATCTATGTATAAAACATGAATGTCTTGTTTCCCAGCCGTCAATAAATATAAGGTTGCCATTTCAAGATTTTATCTTTAAGATCTTCATAATTTATGAACTTAATTTTTTTAAACTCAGCAATTGGTGTGGATCCCATCTGGTGCTGTGGTCACAGATGGCCTTGACAGCGGCAGGTGCACGGAGCAAAAATGTGTGGTTGTTGAAGAGAGCACTGCAGGTGCCCAGCATAGACACTTTTCTCCTCAATATATCAGGCTCAGTGAGTACTTTTGTTGTTGAGAGACGAAGATTAAGGTTCTCCTAATAATTTCTTATATTCCTCAAGTACTGTAACTGTGAGTAGAGGTGAATAATGTCACTACATTACAACACTGAAGTTCTCTATTCCGAGTCAGTCTAAGAACACTATGTGATCCGTACATCACAAAAGTGTTTAATAACCGCCTTTTCCATTAGTTCTACCTAATGGAACTTGTGTTTAGTTAAGGATTTAACTCTGAAAGCTATGAAGTAGTCTTAAATTTATATATATATTATATTCAGATCCGCTCAGAATTAAATGTACCTGAATATGTCCATAAGACCAAAACTCCTCTAGCTTCTCTACTGTTGACAGCAAGGTAATAAAACTGTTGCTGATATCGCTCTAAGAAAAGAATTGGCTTAAAGAAAAAACAACAAAAAAATCCAACACAGTTCAAAATTTGGTGTTGCTCTATTTTTTCTTGATTGAAAACTCACTAACATTAGGTACTAAAATTCTGTTCTTCCTTGAAACAAGCCTCTTCTAATGAGAATACTTCAAAGTTTGTTATTAAGTTGAAAACAAGCAAATAAACACACACAAACTAGAGTGATTTGGCTAATCAGACTGTAACATTTCTTTGTCAAACTACAACAGTTTAATGCAACTAGTAATTAAGTCCTGATACACATCTAAGGAAAAAATTGCACTTTACACATTAAGGAAAAGATTATTTTGTTTTGCAAAATAAACAGTTATCTCCAAATATTTTTGTGGTGGGATAGACTGCATTTCTTCACTACTTTGTGAGAGGGTTTATTTTTTCTTCAGACAGTTAAAACTTCATTAGGCAAAATCTTGTGCAACCAAATCAGTCACACTCTGACATCAGCATGATGGCAAATGCCTTTCTTCCATGACACACTGTCACATTGCTCACAGCAATGAATTTAGTCAGCTCTGCAGATGATTCTTCAGAGAACAGCTCTTAGCCAATTAAAATTAAGTGGGTTTGGTGATCGGAGGAAGGAAAAAATAAGTATAAAAATATTCTAATAGTTGAAAATCAAAGACTAACCAGTTTCTTTTTTGCTTTTTCAGTCTTTCTTGACTAAAAAAAATTACAGGAAAACAGACATGTTTGTCTGTTACCACTGACAGTTCTTTCTGTAAAATTCCTCTTTCTGTGATATTAAAACAACATCCAGGGAAAAGGAAATGATCAGAAATTTCAGAAAGAAAGACATAGCCTCACAAACCTATGTCTGTGCAGATGCAGTATTTGTGGACTGATTCTCCAAATCTATGCCCACGTAAAAAGTATCAGTAAAATAAGACTAAAATAAAAAGAAAGCAGACCACCAAGTTTGCTGTGTGTCCTTTTAGTTACTTCAAAATACACAGCCTGTGAGCATGTAAAAAACTATATTTTCTTGATAGCTTATGTTTTTATAGTCTTATTACTTATTATCATATGATTAGTATTACTGGTGTCAGAAAAAGAGATATTTTTGTCTGTGAATATGTGTGTGTTGGGGAGATTTACCTAGGGTAGATTTATTCCACCTTTAGACCTCAGTTTATGAAAATCTGAGAAGCATGGCTGATGATTTAAGGATTAAGTAACCAGGTGGCCCCCTTATTGAGCTCAGAGATGAAGAAGAGGTGTACATCTTCAGGCAAGAAGAATCAGTGGCAAAATCCAAATGCAAAAGGAATTTCATGTTATTTTTCCTATTTCAAGCAGTAAACAACAGACAATGCACAAATATGTCTAAATAAAAATTATATTCCTCTTTCTGTGCAAGCTCATTATTAATTGCCTTACTTTCTCAACAGGTCCCTGTAAAGAGATGTATTATATACATGTTGAAAGAATAACATTGCATAGCTGCAGGTACAGCAGAATGTGTCCCTTAAGACATTTTACTGAGAAAATGGCCGTGTTTTCATGTAAAACAAGCTTTAATTTTTACACATTCATAGAATTACTTATTTTTTTGCACACATCTACATTGTGTAAGAATCTGAATTTGATTACTTTATTCCTATGTCCTCACAGATGAAGCCATACAGCATTATGAGAAAGACGGCCTAAGCTACAAATAAAAATTCACAGGCACGCTGGAACTCATTTGATTCAGAAAATGCTGTTAGACAAAGCTGACTTGTCAATAAGAGAGATTAAAACCTCAAATTTCTAATAGGGATTTAAGCAAAAAAAAAAAAAAAAAAAAGAAGGAAGATAAATTAAACCTTAATTGATTGTTAAGAAGCATCAACCTGACTGTAGGTAGAAACACTCAATAATTGTGAGAGCGGGAGGCTTGAAAAAACAAGTGTTCATGACTTCTGCTGAAAATGGTACATTGAGAATGTGCTATGCACATTATCTGAAAACTTGAATCAAACATAACTAGTGCTTTTACATTTAATCCTTAATCCAAAGTATTGGGACGGAGTGCAATGTAGATGGATTTGTTACTTAAACTTTGTATGAATGTACTCTAACCTGAAAGTGGAAATAATTGACTAGTCTGTCAAGAAAATCTATTTAAAACCCAACTGTGACATTTAGCTGCTCTCTCAGTGGTAAGTGGAAACACACTCTTGCTGATGTAAGAGCATAGCACTACTGCACCCCTATAAATTCTACATAATTGGGGCCATAGTCTGTATGGGGGTTGTTCTGAATTGCTATATCAACTTTCAGAAGTAACAATTGGTTGGGTCTTCAAAGGTCAAAAAAATTTAATATGAAATTCCAAACTCTGTTCAGAAGAAAGCCAGGACACACCCACAACTCTGAAATCTTCTGGTTAAATTTTCTCTTTCAGTCCAATTGCTTTTCAAGGGGAGCCTGGCATGTTGGAAGGTGCCAGTCAGAAAGGGATGTAATTATTTAGTACTACATTTAGATACTGAAAGACTCTCCCACTTGAGTAACAAACCAGTTGAGTGGAGAGTATTGTTTGGAAAAAGAAATGTTAATTATTTAAAAAAGCAGAAAATATATCAGAGATGCAATATAACTCCTCATATGTAAAGCTCAAGTTGAATGCAGCAAATTTGGTTATGAGTCTAAGTCTGCAATGTTTTTTTCTGGAAAACATCACTACCTTTGAGTGGAGAATAGCAACAGAGATTGGACATAGTGTCTAGGACACAGAAAAAGCTTGTAGGGAGATTGGAAGTTTTACTCTGTATATAAGATCTAAATCAACAACTTAGAATTAAATTTTTAAGAATACTTGGGAACTAAAACATGCAGATTTGACTCTTCAACAGCCAGTGCAGATTTAATGAATCAACAATCCAGAGATTGTCTGCAGCCTGATGAAATAATAATAATAATAATAATAATAATAATAATAATAATAATAATTTTCTCCCAGAGAATTTCTTTCCTTGGGAGAAGCAAATGTTTGTATAATCAAGTATTGTATCTCTAGATCCCTGGCATATGGTCTCACCTGAAAAGCAAAAAAGAGAATATCCCAATAAAATGACAGCCAGCAGCAATTTGCACTGTTCTAGAAGAGAACCTGTCTGTTTCTGGGGAGTGGCTGGGAGGACAGTGCCTGGGCTGGTCAATCTGTCTGTTGTAACAGTGACAATCAGGTTTCCAGAGTGGTTTTCTGTGTATTAGCAGTGATGTTCGTGCATCTATCTAGAGTGGCAGTCCTTTCGACATATTTTGGATTTTGGTCTCTCTTCGATCTATCTCTATACTTGGATTTATGCTTTTTTTGCTCCACAAGTTTTAACAAGTGAAAAATAATGAAATGCTCAGATTTAATTAGAAATAACAGGAAGTTGAAATACAACAAAGGAAGGATTATGGATTATAGTGTCTATTCATTTTAGAAGTAAAAAAATATCAATTATTTCCTAAGATTAAGACTCAAAATACACAGCCTGTTATTTAAATACAGACACAAACTACCTGGGTAGCTAAAGGCATAACAATTACCCCTGAAAACAAGCACTAATATATATTGGTAAGAGTATTTTCAGTAGTCACCGCAGAAGCTATAGATCATGCATTTGACCAACAGTATTCTTGATTCAGCATGCAAAAAAATAGCCTATGAAAACACCAGTCTGTTCTAAATTCTGCACTAACTTCATGGTTTGACTTATAAGAAAATTACCTAACTTTAGGTTCCATACCAACAAGCTGCTGAACTTAGATGGACCAAAAAAACATTAGAAAAAGTTAGACTTTTTAGCACAAAACTTGACGTGTATGTGGATAACCTCACCAACCTACTTTATCTCCAGAGCAGATTTTAGGACAAAACACTTCATGACTAAAAAAACCAGAAGGGGTTGAGAAAACCAGAAGTAAACTTGCAGTATTTTGCCTTGGGACTGCCTGTGTTTGCACAGTGAAGGAGACTGGGGCACAGCTTTAGGGACTGGCAATTAGCCCTAATGTCTATTTGTCAGAAAGTTTCTTGCTGTCTGGCTCTGTTCAACAGCTCTCTCCCTCACAATGCAGGGTGAGGGCAGAGTGAGGGACAGCACATACCAGAGGCTACTCACCCTGTATAGATAAGGCCTCCCTGTTCTCTGACACGATATTAACCCAAAGGATGTTCAGGTTGCCCTTTTGCCCATCACAGAAAGGGTCCTTCGTGTTGAAGAATGGCATACCCTGAACAACTATTCTTAGTCCAGCACTGTAAACATCTTTCTGTTTGGTTTTGAGGGTTTTCTGGAAGGAGTTTACAAAACAAAAGAAATTAACCAACAAAACACAACCCTCAAATCATCAAAACAAAGAGTTTTCAGGTACATCTAATTTCAAACTAATCTAATGAAGGGATTTGATTTCTGTTTCAGCTGGTGAATAGTTTCCACTTCAGAATACAGAGCAGGATTCAGTTACCCTACACATAGACATTCACTTTCATTTCAGAAGAACCTGGGTCTCCCACGGGTGCTAAATCTTTTATTCATATTCTGTGTGAGCACTTTGGATATTTACGGTCTCCCAAGTGGCTCTGGAGCCTATGTGAAGGCAATCAAATGTAGCCTGCTTGCCCAGCTATTTATGCAGCAGCATTTCTCAAAATAATGTGTTGCACACAATCAATCTTTACATGTCTTCTCTCTATGTCTGGTGCAATACAAGGTATTACACCTCCTTTTCTGCTTAAATGTTGTCTCATTTATGCTGTGGTGTTAGGTCATATTTTAAGGTTACAAGAATAGTTCACCTATCCTGAACTGCCTCGCCCACAGGCCTCAGAGATATCCACTTGTAAATTATTCAATAGCATCGATTGTTCACTTTTATCTGACATCTAAAAGTATATGACGAAATGAAGGATTAAACTTCTGGGCGGTTATTCTTTCCTGTTGTTGACAATAGCTCACTTTATTCTGTCTTGCTAGATAAGATTTTCACCTCCTTAACACCTGTCTCCCCTTCTGTCCCTTTGAGTATGAGTAGGAAGAGATGGGTCACTCACATTTTCTCTTCCAATGCCCTACTGATTTTCTCCTTACGTTCCCAGGATCATCTCCTAGACCCCTCACTGCTCCATAGCTGACACTTAGAGGTGCTATCTGCAATCTGACCTCAGCAGTACCTATGCTCAGGGATGCAGTACAGACTGGAAGAAAACACACTTTTCTTGGACATGCTGCTTCCATATCAGGAGCAACAGGGAGGTGACAACCTCTGTATGAAAACATTTCTTTGGGTGCCTGAATCACAGGAGAAAAAGTGTTGCATCAAGTGGCATACACTCAATTTTCAGAGAGAATCAAGAGTAATCTTTTTCACTCTCTTCATTTGCCCAGTACTGTGAGCAAAGAACTGGTCTCTAGGATAATTATAGCACCAGGAAGATAAGGAGCCATTCAAGGCCAGAAGTCAGTGAAGGCACCGGACAAAGCAAAACTGTCTCTCATCTTATTCCTAAACCATCTGAAATCAGGTATCCAATACAGAGCTCACTGCTGGGTATCAGTGAGCTGAGGTGAAGACTCACAGAATCCAGGTGAAATCAGGTGAGGCCTCTCAGCTTTGTTTCTCCACAAAAATCTCCTTCCTTATCTATGTCCCCCTGTATAAGTAGGCAACATGTGAGCACCAGTGAAACCTGTCAGAAAAGAAACCATCAATTCTGTCCCATTGCATTAGTTCCCAAGTCAGGAGTGAGGGATATCAGCCTAGACACTAACACAGCTGACCTAGATAGAAGAAACAAAATATATATTTCAATGCGTTTTTGCTTTAAAAGTTTCAGGTGTGAAAAATTTAAGGGAACTAATTAAAATTACATTTATGGGGACCAAGCCAAGACATGTATTCAGAACACCCAGAAGATAAGCAAAGAAGATGATTTTTCTTTAATACTGGAAAGACTAATTCTTGTTTTTAATAGAAAATATAAGAACAAAGGGTGAATGATTAATTATGCTTTTTGCAGAATGTAAGGTACTTAGAAATATGTACTAAAACATATAAATACAGAATGTGGAAGGTTTTTGTACAGGCAAGTACATTAATTATGTCTGTTTATAATATTGGTAACATCCTGACTTAACCAATGACTCATAATGTTTCTCTCTTACTTCTTAAACTGGTTACATTGCTGAGAGTTGCATTCAAATGGCAAAGAGAAAGGAATACATATTTCTGTCTCCATTTCCTATTTTCTTCCAGAAAGAATCAAACTCTCAATTTCAGTAAGAATACAGACTTCTAATCGAAAGTCAGAAGGAGTGTCAAATGTGGAAACAGTCAAGAACATACATTAATAGCAAAATAAAATTTCTTATTTTTAGTTGATACTAATAATACATTAGTCTGTACATGAGCAGTTAGAAACCAAGCAAATGAAATTTATTGACCATGTTTTTTATTAAGAATAGATTTTGAATAATTCTTCCCATGGTTTAGAGATGAAAAGAAGAAATTTATTAGTATACTACAGCAAATGACTTCTGCTGATTGAAGTTTAGCTGTTGCTTTCCTTTATTGTGTATGGTGAAAGAAGATCTTAATTAAAATACACCAGAATTCCTGAGATATTTTTGTATTTTTATTTCTTATTTATATTACCTTTTCCCACTTAATAATTAAAAAAATATTATTATTTTAACTTCTTTACCTCTGTTAAGCATGTCATCCTACCTCCCCAATACAACTAACATAAAGTCTATGCCCCACTGAGGTGCTATCTAAACTGTTAAATTAGGGCTTAAACAGCACTGATTTCCAGCTCTTATGCAGTCCCTCTGCACAGAGGGAGGGAAATCAAAGACAATTTTACTCTGCAAGATTAGAATTTTATCCTGCTAATTAATTATTTTGATATTTAAAGACTTTTACTGCTGGCCACTGATCATCCAGCTGTGCAGTTTGCTTCTATGCATTTGTTCTCTCAGCTGATGTTTGTACAAATAAAATAGTCTTAACTAATAACTTAAAATGCAGCAATGCATTTCCTTCAGTATGAGTATCTTATGTAGATCCTATGCAGTCTTCTGTTGTATTCCAACATCTTATATTGGAGCTGAAAATTATGCAATGGTCAAGGGAATGATAAATTAATCAGAATGTCAGTCCACAGGGCACGAACACACAAATGATCCCAGTTTAGAACCTTGTGGGGTTTTATTCAATGGTGTGTTAGCTGTAATTCAGATGCATTCCGTAAAATATTAGCACTGTCATTGATGTTAGTTTTTCAGCAGATAAACAGAAAAGCAAAGGTAAAGAGGTATTGCTTGGCTATAAAAACTTGCAAACTTACTGCAAGTAGAGTGATTTATTTCAGTACATGGACGCCTTACTTCTGTCTTTGCACTGCACTACTCTAGACACTGAAAAGCCATCCACTATACTGTGGTGCACTCAAAACTAAAATGGACACAGTTAATTGTCAGCCAGGTTATAGGAGCTAAAGAAGATGCAGACATATTTTCTTCCTCAGGGCACTAATGGGTATTCCTTTTATCTTTATATATATATATATATATATTTTTTTTTTTAAGATCTTAAAGATCTGTGTGTTCAAAGGCATTGAGAGAGATGAGATAAGGCAAGAAGAAATATCTTAGTGGTCCATTGTGATTATACAGCCTGGAAGTGGAATTAATATATTCCTAAGCTTCCTTTCTTTAATTACTACACTTTTGAAGAAAAAACACAGATAGGAATTATTTCAAGAAAGATAGGGATAAAGTATGACTTCTTCAACACATAACATCTGAATTTAAAGTTTTAGATAAGACCTATTATTAAAGGTCCCATTATTACTCACACACTGCTTTGTTGCTTCGGAACCTTACCTCCTACTGACTTCTCCCTGAGACACATTACTTTCAGGCTAAAAGCCTCTTTAAAAAGCTACCTGCAGGGCTCTTTAATTGGCCAAGAGAGTCAAAGTAGGAAAAGTGGAAAGTGTAACTAAGCTGTTACTCATTTGTGTCCCTTAAAAGGCTGTTGTGGTGCTTCAACAAACTGCTGAATACCTACATTGCACATCTCAAACAGTAATTAAAATATAAATGTAATTTTTTACATCTCATGAGTCAGAGGAAACTTGGGAGTCATGTGCATGCTTGGGTGGCTGGACTTTCTAATGTATTTCTCTCTTCCTGGTGCTCATAAAATATAGGCAAGCCCATGGATTTTAAGGAGTCTGAACAGAGGTCTTTCCTCTGTCCCCCATTTTTTCCTGTTCTGTCTGCCAACCAGCTGGTGAGCAGTGGGACTATTTGCACTATCAACTTCTTCCCCTGCTTCATTTCAGTTCAGCCTATCCTTCCAATAAATTTAAACAATAATAAAAGGGGTTTATATCTTTTCCCACAGATTCATGTTTTGTTTCATTATGAGAACAAAACATAATAGAGAGTTTTGAACTCTGTAAAGGCAGGACAGCAGCTGGCTAATATTTTCCCTTAATGTATTTCCACTGAAAGTTTTCTGTGTTAGTGAATGAAATCTGACAATGAGAAACTCATATCAGAATACTCAACAGCACAGCTCTGATGAGAAAATCCAGTTTCTAAGCTACTTTCTACCTGACCTTTCCACCTCTTCCAATTTCAAGATAACGGTTTTAATTCTTGGATTTTGGGCTTTTAACAAGATGACATCTATGATAAGTAGTTAAATCTAGCTATTTATTTTACCTTTTGCTGTGCTTTATCTGAAAATAGAAACAAAGGAAAAAATCTCTTCAGGCAACTAAACAGAAACTTTTCAGATCACATAGATTTTTATTAGAGTGAAAATATCATTACTCACATAATTCTGATTACGGAAAGAAAGTGCCTCTAACTTTTGTATCTGACTGTAATTTAAAATTTTACTGTACTGCAGAATTTTACTCAAAGGGAATTGTAGATTTGTCTAACAGTTTTCTTCCTTGTTAAGTAATGTATGCTCAGTTTCCATCTGAAATTGTCTAGTTTCATATTGCAGACATTGGAATTTCTCACACTGAAGATTCTTCTATTATTTTAATTCTCTTCTCTGAAACAGTTATAATCTATGACCATGACAAAACATAACCTGTCTGCTGCCTTTTGTCAGTTCTCAAAAAGAATATCAACTTATTTAGCTCTATCACTAAACCTAACAGATACAAATGACATAGAGTCTAACAAACAGTAATTGCAGTATATCCATACTGACAAACAAGCACATCTCGGAAGAAAATGTTTTTAGCATTCTGTGCTTAATTGTTCTGCTGAAAAAGGCAGAATATAATTTCTGTTACAATGCCATTCTATTTATTTTTGTTATTACCTTTTTCACCAAGAGCTAAAAAAGCCATTATCATCTCTTAAGAGAAGTCTTTTGACATAATAACATGGAGATCTCATTTTGCTGTACAAATGCAAACTAGAACGCTACAGAAATATCACCAAAGGGAAGGTCCTTTTTGCCTTTTCTGGTTTTATATGCATGTGTCAGTGACAATATATTCATTCTATCTTTAAACTTCTATAATCTAATGACAGAATTGATGATAATAAAAAAATATTAAAGCTTCCCTAAAAAGAAGGGGTGAAAAATATCTGTGGGAAGTGGTTTTGGGAAGAGGAACCCAGGACTAAAAGATTCCCTGTCTACAGTGAAGGCATAATTTACAAGTAATCAGAGGCCTTTCTGAAATAAGCTGAATTAATGAAATCATTCCTACTGACATTCTCCTATAGATAAAATTTCATTGGAGAGAGACCACAAATGAAGTTTCTCTTTACATACTTTCTAGGAGAAGATACAATATTTCAAGGAAGATCTCTTTCAGTCTCTTCTGTCATGACAGCTTTATTTTTGTTTTTGGAGTACTTAAGTGGTCCTTAAGAGACAAACCTGGTATTTAATGCAAGGCATAGGTCATATGAGGCTCCTTTTTGTTCTCTAGTATCTACTCATAAAATGTGGAGAAGTCTGCAAGGCACTGTATCATGCACCTTTGCTAGCTTCCAGAATATAGAATTAGAGATTTGTTAGGATATTGACATCTGTTTTTCAGTCCCTACTGAAAGACTGCTTGCTAATCTATTGCTTGCTACAGAGTCAAAAACCTTACTTCTAGACAGCCTAAAGTTAGGATATACTCTGACACTGGGAAATGCAGTACTGAGTCTCACGGTGCTGCATTAGATACTGAAATTTTTCCCCTTGTGTCTGTCCACTGCCTGAAAGATGAAAGCTTTAGCTTTCAACTTTATGGATCTTAATTTTCACGTCCTTTGGTTTTATTTCAAGTATTTTAGGTTCAATATTTATTGCCAGAAAGAATAGAAAGAAACATATTGGACAAATTTTTTTTCCCAGACAAAAAGAAAGGGATATAAGTCATCCTCCAGGAATTTTCTTCTCAGCCTTATGATTTTGCAATAAACTAAAGAATGAGTTACTATCAAGTAGAATAACTACGTGAAAATAACTACTTGAATCCCTTCTCTGTATTACCAGTATGTTTATTCCACCACTGCTCACTAAAAAAAAAAAAAAAAAAAAAAAGACAAGCCATGCAGGTATCTCATCATAGCAGATCAATATGCAGCTTTAGGGGCATGACCACTTTCTGCTCTCTTTCAACTAGTTTGGCACTACAATGAGAAAACAGAGCTAGAAAATTACCCATCCAGATGCATACTGTAATGTTCATAACACTCCTGGTGCTATATTTTGGATTGTATTTTGCACATTTTATGATGATATTCAGTACTTCCAAACATTCAAATATCAAATAAAGTTCCAAACATTTGAAATATCTAATATTAAAACATTATTTTTTCTGGATGTTGTGATATGGTTTATGGAGTTATTAAGATTTTATTGGCAACTGGATTTATTACAGATCTAAGTCCTTATGTGTGGTATATTCAAGCCATGCTGTCTTTCTCTTCTGTCTATCAAATCTATAAATAATGAAGGGAATGATTACTATTCAAGCTTGAAAAAATGTTTTTCAAAAGGCTTGCCTTGGAATTTCTTCCAGATTGAAATAGATGAACAGAGTAGGTGGGACAAAGGGCAAAAACATTTATCACCAGCAAACAAAATAATACCACCACCACCACCACCACAAAGGAAAAAAAAAAGAACGAGAGAGTGGGGACCTCAGTTCATAACAAAATCTGAAAGAGCAGACACTGAAGAATAATAGCCATTCAATTTCTCTTTAGAGGTATAAACACACATGTGTTCAAAACCTATCAACATAGAACTATTAAGATTGTTAAGCTGCATTTCTATGAGATTTTTTTTAAACCTAATGTCTTTCTGTCCAGCTTTATTTAGTTAGGTTTGCAGATGAATCTCCTCATTCAGTTTTATTATTTTCAATTTAAAGAAATTAATTACTTTAGCAGCATGATTGAAAAGATAGAAAATTCATTGATTCTGTTATAGGTTATTGCTGGTCAGTGTCTTTGCTCACTTGGATTTTTCTTTTCTAATTAGTAACTTTAAAAAAATGCAAATGTTTTCAGGGGGTGTTATCATGTTTAAAAATAGCACAGTGCAGACATAAAAGAACAAAGCAGCCTCACTTTCACAGACACAGTTTAGGATGTAATCAAACAGCAAGCTCTAAAGGAACACCTGCACTGAAACCTTGCCCACCTCCTCCTACTTATTCTTCTCTGGCAGCAGGCCTGATCTGGCCTGCCAGCTCCCATCCGCAAGCAAGGGCAGCTGCGAGATAGAAAGAAAGCTCATCTTCATCAAAACACTCTTTGAAGCTCTTCTGAGGATAAACATTCTTCATTTATTAACAGCTTAATGCTGTGATAAAAGCTCACTTTGTTAAGTAGCTTGCCTTTCAAGAACTGCCCACGTAGATATTTGCATGAAGTTCATAAGGACTTTAGGACAACATGGGATTGCCGGAAATATTGCTGAAGGCATAGAAATAAAAACACAGACCATATTCCTACTAGAAAAAGAGAGGAAAAAATCAAAGGAAACTTATGTTCAGCAGGCTTTACCATTTTCTGAGTTATCTCAGTCTTGTATGAAAGTGCCATTATGTGTAATGTTAAAAAGCTTTCAGATTTGAGGAAATCAATGCAAAGGAAAGTTTAACAGGGTGTATACTGTTATACCTGTAAGAAAACAAAAATATAATGAAGATTTCAAACCCAGCACTCCTTATCATAACGGTCACTTGCACATACTGGGATAAAAATTTATGTCGATGAAATTGTTCTTATCTATCCTTATGAACATGTTGCTGAAAATTTCTGGTTAAATAGGTCAATCACATCTTTTAAAGCATGTTAGTAATGCTTCTTTTTTTCTGCTGAGCAAAATTAGATTGATAGGTAATAGACAATAAAATAAAAATTTTAATCTGTTCCCTTCCCTATCTGATCTTCCCAAACATATTCTAGTCTTGTATGCATGGAAAAACATGATCTACTTGGAAAAAATGCACCAGATTTACTTAGTTCCATAGACAGTAAATATGGATAATGTCTGAGATGTTAATCTTCTGCATAACAGGTATACTCATTGGAGTTGTAATAAATATGAATATGAATGAAGCTTAAGTTAAAAGTTTAAAAAGACTAAATTATTTTTTTGAGGAAATAAACCCAAAGCATTCATTTCAAGGAAAGATTTCTTTACTTTTTCATTGCAAAATATAAATAATAATGAAACATTTGATTTTCACTACTACTACTACTCCTCCAAAAAAAAAAAAAATTAAAAAAGGTTTGTTTTATCACCTAAAAGATAGCCTCCCTGGGAAAATATTATAGAGTGTCTTTTCATTCCCAGAAGGAAGTACCATAGTTAATTTATAGCTTTCACTGTCAAAATATGAAATTCTGTTCATTCAGCATTTACACAGCTTTTGGGTCTACTACAGATGGAGTCAACTCTATCACTAATTTAGCACACTACTCGTATTTTGTTAATGTTAGTTTTGGCACGGTTTCAGGGTGTTACATACACCTGGGAAGAAAAATAAAGCTACTTAAGTAATTTATATGGTAAAAAATCTACAATCTGTCATTCCAGTGTGAAGAAAAACCTCGATAAAGTCTCAGTCTTAATGCATTTTTCCCTAGAAGTAGTCAACATTTCTCACTAAAAAAATACCTTAACATTCTTTCAAATCATGTGGTCTTATTTTTGTAATGTTTTATTTGTATTATGAGAACAGATGCAATTCAAAATTAACAATTCTGACGTCAGTTGCTCTGGGAGACGAGCTGGAGGTGTTTAGTTGTGAGGGTCAACAGTTACACTGTTAGCTAGAACCATGTTCAAGGAACACACACATACACAATAGCAACAAGGGAATGAGTTCCCTCTGTGTTTCAGTAGCAAACATTTAATGGAAGAGCACTGCAAACTACATGTTTTCTTTTTAGTAGGCAACAGAGTAAGTCAAATGGAAAACACCAATGAGAAAAAAAATCCTGAAGCATTTCAGAGGTTTCCTCTGGCTTCTCAAAGCTTTCCACAGGGATCTGGAAGTCTGGAGCTAGTCAGAAGGGTTGGAGTCCATTAATCTCTTCTTTTGCCAAGTATTTCACAGAGTGTAAACAATATTTTCTATGCTAGAGCAGTAAACCCTAGCAAGTTTGAGGCATTAGCAGTACCTTTTATGCAATAAAATACAAAATTATTACAAAAATTGCAATGATTATTATGCATTACACTTTCTTTTTTTTTTCCTGAATGACAGAATATGATGCAAGTAAATTTTGTGCTGGTACAGCTCAGGATTACAAGGCAATGCAAGGAGAGTAAAAGAGCCTACATTAAAAAAAATACACAGCAACATGTAAATTCAGAGCAGGGAAGCAAAGAATATCTCCTTCAAATGAGGGTTTGCAGTGATTTTTTACACTTCATGGGGCTAATAGTTAAGATAAATATCTAGAAAATATTTTCTAGCTTCTGTCATACCAAGCATATGAAGATTAGTTTGAAGCAAGGCTTGCAGATATATGTATACACATGCTCATGATCCTTTCTGAGCCTTACTGACTTTAAAGGGACATTCTCTCTGAGTAGGGTTTCCTGCTAGTGATTGCTATGAAAGAATTGTGATTTTTAAGACGCAGAAGAGATACAAAAAAATAGAAAAATGACTGATGGATAACAAAAAAAGAATTATTCATGAAGCAGCTAGTGAGAATGTGCAGTACTCGGTAGCATCAAATTTTCTTCTGATACATAACCTGAGTCTATAGGGTAAGAATATTGCTTGAGTTACCAATATAACAATATAAACTAGTTTAAGTGATTTCTTATTAGGTTTGTTCCAGAGTATAAAAATTTCCAAACCAAGAAGTGTTATGTGAAACAACTTACTTTCTCTCATTCCATTTTTTTATTCCTAGGGTAGATTTGTTTAGTTCAAATTCAATAGAAAACCTGCTAATTTTGTAATTGATCAACAATTTTACTGGAAGTGTATCAAATATTTCATGAACAGAAAGACATTTCATAAACAGATGGACTTAGTTTCTGAAACTGCTTCTGCAAAGCCAGCTTTATACCAGGAGCAGTAAATTTAAATCTACTGACACCTCTTTTTACATACAGTCAGCTACTTTCATTCACTTTTCTCTGTATTTCTTACACTTCCTCCTCTCTGATCCATCTTGATCCCTCCTTTTCCTTCCTTTTGGCTTTTCCTGTAAGCACTCCACAGTGTTACACAAATGACCACAATACCCCTAAATTGCTCCATAACAACCTTTGAACAGTTACCAAGTATTTTTCCCCTGCAACCATAATATGCCCTACCTCCCTTATTTCAGCAGCACTCTTCAGACTGCAAGGCTTTCTGGAGACAGCAGGTTTCCTCGCCTCAGTGGGTTTTGTACCAAGGCAAGAAGCTGCTCAGTCTTTGACAGTCTAAGGAGTCACTGATTTGGGTGCCATTGGCCCTCACCAGATTACAGGGTTTCCTCGGCCCATCACTGCTCTTTTTGTCCCCCTGGATCTCTCCGTGCATTGTGACCAGCCCTTAGTGACATAATCTTGCAATATGACAGAAGAAGCTGATTGTAGGAGATCAGCTTGAGGTGGAAGACTGTCAACACTGGAAAATGCCTATAACCCTGCTGCATGAAAGAACAGTTGTCAAACGTTGCCAGAAATGTGGTTATCAACCCAGAAAAAAATGCATAATCAAAGACCTTGAAGCGTGTATTTTCACAACATATCCCACCAAGCTAAGCTACAGTAAAGACCATCACTCTCTCCACAATAAATTTCTTAAAGGGCAAGAAGCATAAAAAATACATCACATTCCACTAAAGTGAACTTCGGGGAGTTCTTTTAAAAAAGGATGCTCTAGGACAGAATTAAGCCAAACGAGGCAAGTATTATATCTGAGAACTGTTTATTGGTAATGAAAAGTGTGTTGCCTACTAAAGAACAACAGGAAAGGTAGAAAAGGAAGGAGGAAAAGGGAAGAAGAATGGGGGGCGGGGGGGGGGAGGGGGGGTGGAGAGAGAGAGGGAAGAGAGGGAAGACAGAGAGAAAAATCGGACATTACCACCACAACTTCAGAGTGTGCCGTCGACATCCAGCTGGCAGGTGGTGTGTGCACGCTGCCTGCCGGGGGAGTCTGTGCAAAGGCGTGGCTCCACAGGCACAGCTCCCGCGGCGACGGGCGGCTGCACACAAGGTGAGTGACTGGGCACTCGGGCACGGGGTGCAGAACCCGGGACACGGTCGTGGCGGGGATCACAGCGGCGGGCTGGATCAGAGAAGCAGGGCTGGAAGCAGGTGGCCTAGGCAGGAACAAGGCAGGCAGGGATGAAGCAGGGAGGGGGTCGGGCAGGAACGCAGGGAGGCAGAACAGGTGAAGGCTGGAGCAGGCGAGGGAGATGAAGTCACAGGACAGGACACAGGCTAGGCAGGAGGCTCAGAGGTGGTCAGCAGGTGCCCAGMTAAGCGTCCAGCAGCTTCCAGCAAGAGGGAGAGAAAGTGACAGACCAAGAGCAAGCGAATACCTTCCAGTGAGGGCAGAAGCCCAGCAGTTTGTGACACAGTTACTTTATACCCCTTGACTCCTCCCAAGGTGTGCTCGCTGTCAGGAGACTATTGGCCAGCCAAACTTTCGACTGCAGTCCATTGGTGGAGACCTTTTTGCCACCCAGTTGGTGAACCATTCTAGAGAGCCCAGTGGCCTTGGTGGTCTCCTACTGAGTGCCTCTTCAATATTCCGTATTCCATGACAGACATGAAATGGCTGTCAGGCGAAGTCTTCCTAGAGACAGGGCTTTCCTCTGTCTTCTCCTACCTGCCTCCTGCATGTGGAATGTGTGCACCCCCTCCCCCACATACCTCTGGTCAAACAACATTGAGACAAAAATCAACATTAAATTAATTCCTCGCAATACGTCTCCCTGATCTTTTGGGCTCGGCTGACCACTTAGCTATGTGTTAGTTTCTTCTCATTATCATGACTCTTGATCCAGCTTCAGGCTACTTACAAACTTATACGATAACCCTGTCTTTGTCACAAACAGAATTCTGTAAGAAAAATATTTGAAAGCAATGAGGTTTGGGTAATGGCAGCATGAAAAACTGTTTAATTGTATTTTCTCTCACAAAAAAAAAAAAAAAAAAAAAGAAAATTTTAATCCCTCAGATTCTCTGAAATAAATACTTAATTTGGAAATAGTCTTGCATAAAGGTGAAAAGTAAATTTTGTGAGTCACCATTAGAATAGAAGTTTCCAATAACAAGCTTAATGCCAGCAGCATGAGGTTCAATAAGGCAAAGTGTCAAGTCCCACACTTGAGTGACAACAACCCCAGGTAGTGCTACAGGCTGGGGCAGAGTGGCTGGAAAGCTGCCACGGAAAAGAAGCTGTGCAGGCTGATCAAGAGCCAGCTGAACATGAGCCAGTATGTGCTCAGGTGGCCAAGAAGGCCAATGGCATTTTGACTTCTATCAAGAATAGTGTGGCCAGCAGGAAAGGACCTTTCATTCATTTTCTTTCGTACAAAATTTCATTATCAACATTTAAAATTAAATTAGATTATGACACTCAGACTGCCTAATCTTGATATTAAACAAAAAAGAAAACAAACTTTTTTTCCATCCCTTTTCCTTCTTGCTATTTATTTCTGTATACAAGGCAATGGGGAGAACTGACTGGACCAGACATGAAAATAAAATGCTGATAAAAAGATGTTAATTTGTAATTCAGTTAAGAGGATTCTTTTTCGCTCTGCTTCTTTGAGATACAAGAATGACTAGTTTGTGACCTTCATTCACATTGGGCAGTGTATATACATGTTCAAAGATAAGTACTTGCATCTAAATATTTCTGTTCTAAGTTTTTTTCAGGCTTTCAAATGCCTCAAGTCGCTTTTGTCACTCTAGGAATTGCTTCATATGTTCTTTTTTTTTCTAACAAATCAGTGCACCTAAAAATGTTATCTGTCAGGAAATTACAAACATTCAACTTCAATTTTTTAAATGCACATCTAATAAAATATTTATGTGGGCAAATATTAAATTAGTGAGATTTGCACAGTTTTGTAGCTCTATCAATCAATATGTAAAATTCAGATAAAAATTCACAGTAACCTCTGTTACTTGGGATCTGCTTTTGTATTAGTGAAGTAGAAATATGAAACAGTTGAAAAAATATTTTAAACATATTTTCTTCACAGACATGCCTTGTAGAATCTTAATAATTGTTTGAAGAGTCAAATAAAACAAAAATTTATTGCAATTGCAGAAAAAAGATGACATGATATTCTTTAAAGTGTTAAGAAATGATGAATATAAAAATAATAAAATACAGATTTTGATAATGTCACCACGTTTGACTTATCTTGCATGAAAAGGTCAGAGTCAGAGTAATTTGTAAGATTCAAATGAAGTCTCAAGACATATAGGGCAGAAAATTCAGTAGTTTCTTGGTTGTATTAAAAGGTTACTCGTTCATAGGCAGAAAATGTATCTTTAGCTTTGACATGTTGAGTGCAGTATCACAAGAGGTGTTCGTAACTGAGGTTACTCTTTTAACCAGTAAATTTTCTGGATACATAAGGGTAGATCAATGATATAAAGTAGATTTTAAAATAGTTATAATATTAAAAAACCCCAGTTTTATAAATAAATAAACCAAAACCCAAGATGCTTTTTCATGCCTGATATTTAAAACTCCTATTTCTGAAAATGGTGAATCTATTCCTACACATGTCTAGTAACTGTAAACTGTGCTAGAACTGGAAAGAAGGTGGAACTACTAGTTTATAAATATCTGTATTTTGAAATGTAGATGTGAACTAAGACTAAATCTTATCTCCTATGACTAAAGGAGTAGAAGAAAAATAATCATGTGAGGTATTTGTCATATGGTGTACAACAAATAAAATTCACTTTTGTTCATTGCACCTGCTAGAACTTTATGATTCCTAAGTCTTAACATGGGATATTACAAATATCTTTTTGCACTTAGCACAAGAAACCCATTCCCCAAAGTGAAGATTTGCTCTGTAACCCGCTTCTATTTTACTATATAAGCCACTGCCTGGACTTTCATGTTCAAGAAAAGATGCTGACATCCAAGAAATGATGCCCCAGGAAAGAGAATGGAGGTCAATGAGATGTTTCAGTCAATAGGGACAGGATTCAGCTCGGCAGATAGAAAATATCACCTGCATTGGCCCGGGATGGGGACATGTGACGTGGGACCTGAGAAGTACCATCTGAGATGCTCCAGCTGCTCCTCTAGCAGGGTTTGGGTGAAAGTTTGGTAGTACTGATTTAATTTCTACTGACAATTACAAGGTCTTAGGCACCTAACACTCACATACATTGCTGGCGCATAAATTCAATATGAAAAAATGTAACTGAATACCACCTTTCCAATTAATTGGTATGGGAGAAGCTCTAAAGGAACTAGGCAATAGCAAAGAGTCTCAGTGTAGGGTAATTTTTTGTTTGGGTTTTTTTTTAATTTTAAGGGAAGAAACATCATGTCTGTGTCCAATCAAGAATGAATACTACACGTAGCTTAAAACCAAAATCTAGCAGACTCAGTCTTCAAAGATCTTATTGAAAAGCTTGTTGCTCTACAAAATTGTATCAAGAATGTTTGAAAACCTTGAAAACTTTCTTCCTAAAAGAATGATATTCATTTTAAGAATAGTGTCTCTTTGTTCCTGCAATGCCCATTCTAATGATTCTTGCACGGGGTATTGGGACCCAGAAGACACTTGCTAAAAATCTGAAATAAAATCCTGCAATATGGCTGGTGTGATATTTCAGTTGTATGTATTCATGGCATGATAACATTAGAACAGAAAATCTGCTGCCCTGTATCAACAGCCTGATCCAGTTTAGTTTCTGATACTGAGGTATATAATTGCTTTAAAGGAAGATGTAGAAATTATTACATAACTGTCTTCTCCTTGTCTACACTTTAACCTGAATAGAAGAATAATTCAGAGCTTTGAGACATGAGGTTTTTGCAGTACATACATATATTATTGTCTTAGTTTATTTCTGCAGCCATGGATTTCCTTGATATTTATGTAATATTTTTAAAATGTGATTAAATTCTCAGCCATGTCAAATTCCTGTTGGAATGAGTTTAATCATGCTGGTATATGAATGAAACATGAATTTATTTCTACTTGTTTTAAATTTCCTGTTTTGAAGCAGCTCTTACCGTTGTGTATGGGACAAAAAAGGTTTTCATATGTATACTCCAGCTTATATGTCTCCCTCTCAGTGCAAACAATTTCACAAACTTTTTCAATCTTTTCTACAGATGAAATATCAATAACTAGAAAGAACTGGAGAATGAAAAAGAAGAATGTGGAAAAGAAAACAACAAGCTGATCTTTAACTATTTCTCAAGGAAATCATACATCAATAAAACTATGAACTTTCACTCAACTAAAGCTGTCCCAGCCATCAACTAAGTGCTGTGCAGACACTCTCTCACTTCCTCCCCCTGGTTCTCCCAGTGGCATGGGGAGGAGAATGGAGAAATAAGTAAGACTCATGGGTTGAATAAGAACAGTTTAATAACTGAAACAAAATAAAATGGATTCTTAGTACTACTACTACTACTACCAATAATAATAATTTCAATGGAGAGAGAGTAGCGGGCAGAGCGCGAGAGAGAGGATTAAAACCCAAGAAAGACAAATGATGCTCAACACCTGCTGAAGGACACCCAGTCAGTCCTGAAGCAGCAATCAGCTCCTCCTAGCCAACACACACATACACATGGTTCATATACTGGGCATGAGTTTCTATGGTGTGGAATATCGTTTTGGCCAGTTTAGTTGAGCTATCTCAGCTGTGCTCCCTCCTGACTCCTTGTGCAGCTCCTCACTGACAGAGCATGGCAAACTGAAAAGTCCTTGACATAGGATAAGCATTGCTCAGCAACAGCTAAAACATCAGTATGTTGTCAACATTATTCTCATAATAAATCTAAAAAAACCCCAACACTTTTCCAGCTAGTAGTAATAAAATTGTCCCAGTCCTAACTTGGTTTTGTGTAAGAGAAATACTTGGGGCAAGCAGCTGTATTTCATCTGCCCTGAAATTTTGGAGTCACTTATAAAGTACCTTCTCATCTGCCCAGCTCATGGGATACAGCGCAAAACAGTAGAGAGAAGTAGGATGCAGAAGTGGAACCTTCACATCCCATGGTCTCTTCTTTCTCTTAATCACCCTGCCCAAGGTAACAGTGGCTAGCAAATTAGTGATTGCAGTCAGACCCACACCCATAGTCCCTCATTGACAGTGCCTGAAATTACCATAATAAGTTCAATAGAAGAAGTGACAGAGAAGAAAGTTCTCCTACCTCGTATTCCTCTGATAGTGCTGTGATAGGACAAGACATTAAAGGAGAAAACTTCACTCTTCTTCAGTTCCCCCTCACTTCTGCCTTTTTTTCCTCCTATTCTCATGACAAAGCTATAAAACTGTCAGTGATATATTGTGCCCTGTGCATACAACAGGTGCTGCACTGCCCACTGTCCCGCTCTGTCCCACTCCATGTAAGTCGTGGAAAATTAATAAGGAGAAAAAAATGAAAAAGCATTTATCAGTCATACAAATCTGTAATATGTTTAGTACTGCATTTGGTTTATACCATAGTCAAGGTCATACACCCTTCTTTATGCTTGTTTTACTTGTATATTATTTTTCTCTTATTACAAGAAGATTTTTACTTTAATTGTTGAATTATTACTTGTGGCATCCCACTCCAAAAGGGAAAGGGAACACACAGGTGCGTAAATGCTTGTAGTTGAAAAGGAACAGAAACAGTCAGAGGGTCTGAAAAAACATAGTTTGATTGGTAAATTAAACACTTGGCATGGAAATTGAGATAAGATATTCCCTTTTCTTGTAATATAATCACACAGCAGTGGATTTTGAAGAAGAGATAGTGTGAAAGAGAAGGGAGAGAGATTAGCGAGAGGGAAACAGAAAGAGAGGAAGAAAAGGAAGAAGATCGTCAGTCCTGGTTCCAACGCCGCTCCAGATTATGTGGTGTCCAGGGTCCTGGGATGCATGCCCAGGCTTCATGAAGGTACTCTGGAGATAAGTTTCTCGCTATGCAAATTGGCTACCATGCAAAATCCATTCTTCTAGACCTTTTGGGAAGTGGGTCGAAGGCTTCAGGGGTCTTTGGCGGTCATGATACATCCTCTACTTTATCAACTTTTTGGTTTACAGTCCGTGGTGGCTTTTTGACTCATTCCTGTGCCTGCATTGCACTATGTTGTGCTTATCTCCAGTAGCCAGGACAAGGACGTGTGTCACAGAAGAGTGCTGTCCTACCTCTGTACTGCCTCTTCCTTCAGCCACATCTTGTTCATTGTCCCAGCGGGTTCTTGCCAACAACCCTTGGTTGGCTTCGTGGCTACCTGGCTGTCTGTGTTTGAGGCATACATATTATCCTCTTACCTTGTGGGCATCTACATTGCTCACTGATCATGGAATAGCTAAGGTTTACTAACTGTTCAACAGGAACAAAGGAACTCACCAACCAGAGCACTGGAATCAAAACTTTCTTCCATCGTGGGATCTAACTATCACTAGTATAAAAAGCTGTAGATTAGTCATCCATTTACTGAATTCTGTCAAACAAGTAGACAAAATGCAATTCTTCATGTCAACACCAAGTCACTTAAGCACAGTCCCACTAATAAAAATAGCCTTTTCTACTAGGGTCAAGAATTTGGAAAAGTAAATTAATAAGAAATTTCAAGTAGTGGAGGCCATAAATTATGCTTAATATAAAATATTTTAGGAATAAGAAATTCATAAATAATTTAACCGCTAATAGTGATACAAAGGTTAATGTGGCTGGAAATGTTAAACCGGACATTAAAAAATGAAAAAGAAAGGGTTTTTTTACAGCATTAATTTCCTGAAGGTATGATAGAATGGACTATGTCAAAAGGCTATAACATAATTTTCCTCATTCTGTTACAATGGAAAACAAACAGATTGAATTTCATCTTCTTCATACTTAGATAAATCGGAGGAAACTGTCTGGAGTCAATGCAATTTCTCTGGGGTAAAACTAGGAACATATTAAGTATTATCAAGATGTTAATGTTTCAGATAAAATAGTATAGTGGAGCAAAAAGATATTCAAGGAAGGTAAGAAACATTAATTTTGAATTGTAGGCGCTTCTATACAAAAATGATGGATCTCAAATAAAATTTGAAAGCATTTTCTCATCATATTTCCTTGCCACTTCTGTCATTATTCACTGGTCTTGTGTTTCTCACTAAGTTATTTCTCTTTGACAGAGATCTATATCCACAGATCAGAATTTCTACTCTACACCACACAGACACACATCACTGATGGCCTCTGTCCCTTCCCCACCACGCGGGCCCTGGGCAACAGGGAGCTCACTCCCACCCTGAATGTGCCAGGCCAAACTGGAGGTCCAGCATCTTTTTGTAATGTCTCTACTGCAGACTCTGCTTGCTGCACTGTCAACATACAGGGATATGTTTCTGTTCCTCACCAAAGGACTGTTTTTCAAAAATAATTTTGACTTTCTGTATTGAACTTATGGCCTAAGCCTGAAAAGGCTTTTCTAGTTGTGTAGCCTCAGGACAACCTCTTTGACTTTCTCTGTATCTAAAGCAGTTGTCAACAGGCTTTTTGTCATCCTTCTCAAATTTATTACCTAAGTGTGAGGTTATGTACTGTGCAGTTTTTCTGATGTGTCTTTTTCCAGATCATCTACATTAATCGAGTCAATTAGAACTGGTCAGATGTAGTCAAGGTCTTCTTTGTCAGGGAAGTGCTTTAGGGTAAGCTTCACCCCATGACACTGTGACAATTTAATTGGACCTTATGTCCACAGATGAACTTGTTTTTGAAACCTACTGAAAAAAAAGAAGTATATAAATGCATGTCTTTTGCTATTTATACATATAATTTACCCAGAATCCTTTTTCATAATATTTTCTCTATTCCATTCTTCAAAAAATATTTAAAACCAGGAAGTTCTATTCTGTTTCTGTCATCTGTTAAGAATTCTCTGAAGCATTTTTAGCCTGAATGACTTGGGGTTTGTGTGAATAAATGTTTGGGGAGGAATGGTGCAATGTTTAATGTGGATAAACGTCCTCTAAAGTTAAGTTTCCGTACTTGACTTTCTTCATTTGCTTTAAATGAATCTCCCATCCTATTCTCACAAACACCCTGGTGCCCCATTTTTGCAAATAAAAGAATCACATTTTGGTCAGGACTTATGGGCACCCACTGATCATGCAGTAGGAACAGTGAAAATAGGCTACTTCCTGCTACTCATTTATGTCTTTAATCCTATGGTTAATTTGAAAATCACAGATGTAAGTATGATGATATTATAAACCACAGCTGGCAGTTTAAAAAGATATTTGTCAAATTTTGTCCATTGTGAAGTGTGCATGTTGTGTGCATTGAAAGTTTATTTGCTACAATTATTTCTTGAAATTAAAATATTTTATGGCGTTATAATTATATATCTATATGAATATCTATCTGATAGATAGATATAAGAAATGAAAGGGGCTAATTCTCCTAATGTATATGTATATATATATGTGTATGTGTTTGTGTGTGTGCGTGTATATTTCAAATGAAATTATAATTAACTGGTAACTTTAAAATAGCCAGTAGGCAAATCCTCTGAGACGAAGTGAAAGACAAAATAAAAACAAGTACCATCTTATTGCAGAAAAATGTCTATATTCTACATTCTGCCTGTTCTTCCTGTTCTGTATTATATCATCCTGACTAGAGAAGAAATAGTAGCAGAAGCTACTCTACTTAATCTACAAATATAATTATGCTATGGCTTTCTGTACTTAAAATGAATAAGTGCTCCAGAGTACATTCATAAATACAGATGGTGCTATATTAAGGAAGGAAAGGGGAAGCAACTGTCAAGAACATGACTTGTATTCTACAAACAAATCTTAATAACTTAAAATAGACATCAAAGACTCACTTAATGCAGAGGTGTCAGCAAGTGGCCTGGTATATCTAGAATAAAATATGAAGTTAGGTAAATCACTACAGCAAGCACTGATATTTGAAGTCACAGAGAGAATGTGTCTCTTTAAGAAATGACAGGTAGTACCGTATATATATATATATATGCTTAGTTTCACCTATTTCCCTGATCTCGATTGCAGGAAAGGATTTCCAGTACTAATTCCAAGTCACGGCAGTGTGACCAGATGATGTGACTGTAAATTCTCAAAAAGGAACTCTTAAGGAACAGTGATGTGATCTATATGATAAGGTTAGCTTCTGAACTGATCAAAAATATGCTTAAACCATGGGAGCTGAGGAAATCTGTCCTGGAGGAGAATTTTAGAGTGCCAACAATACTGGTGCTCTCAGATTTTTATAAAGGGGGATGTTTATAATCATCTAATAAACTTTATAATATATCAACACCTATGTTCTTTTGCGTTCGCTATATATAATATATCATCGCTTGGGTTCTTCTGTCAAACTTAATGCCAACTTACATACAGATCTCCTTCAAAAGGACTTTTGCCATTAAAGGGGGCTGAAAGAAGACTTTTTTTCACCCCTATTATTACAAGGAAGAATAATGGACAAACAATACAGAGAGCGGTGAATCATAACTTTTCATTTTATTCAAAATTATTACCTGTGAACTTTTAAAGACGTATTCCCAGAAATTGCTAGGAAACTAAATGCCAGAGAATTAAAATATATGCTATTATATGGAGACTTCTGAAAGTGCCAGAAGCTAACTCCTGCCACTGAAACAATGCAGAAATGTTCATCAGTAAAGTGGCGGAATAAATCAGGTTTAGAGGAACTGACTACTTTAAATATTGCATCTTATTGGGTCACCTCGTCTCTTGTATGTCCAGGTTCCTCAGGTGGCCTCAAATCTGCTCTTCCTCAATGAAAAGGTCTTTGTTCCCCCAGTCCTTGCCTTGAGGTTAAAGTATTTGAGAGAAGACAGATTGCCAGAGAAAACAGGCAAAAAGTCATCCCCATGCTGGTTTTCACTAGTTCTGCTGTCTTAATTATTGTGAAGAATACGTCTTCCTTTGCAGAGAAATATATTTGCAGAAACCCGTCTTTAAATCGTCGTATTTCTTGCCAAATTCCTCTCCAACTTATTCTTAGCTTTGCTGATCCTGTCCCTACATAATTGCTCATTGTCCCAGTAATTTTCCTAGGATGCATATCTCTGGTTCTCTTGCCTGTGCATTTCCTTCTTATACTTTAATTTGTCCAGGAGGTCAGCCATGCTGGTCTCCTGCCTTTCCTACCTGATTTCTTACATGGGGTAATCAAACAGTTCCCAAAGTCTGAAAAAAAAGGGCTTAAATTACCTGTCAGCTCTGTCCTGCTCCTTTATCCTTGAGGACAGTTTCCCAGGGAGGTTTCAGCCACTATATGTTATATATTCAACAATGTCTTGGTGAAGAAGAGGTAGCCAGCTGTCCACACAGAGCAAAAGCTGGGGCATAATAATTAGGTCAGTAGTGAGTGAAATTCAGTGTGCGTGTGTAGTTCTGTATTTGTTGTTGACTCAGTAAACACAACCTTCTAAAATGTGGACATTGTCTCTTCACTAATTCCTTCCAACTCTGAAGGTCATCTTAGATTCAGTTTTTAATGCCTATCCCTTTTGATCATGCTGTGTAGCAGTACTGTTGTCATTAAGAGCATTACAGCATATTCTGACTTTGAATTCAGGTGTGTATTATGAGAGATAATGGATTATATGGTGAACATCTAAAGGCCTCTAGGCATGTTGTATCTTGGTAAGTCTTTAAACCATAGAGCACTGGTCTACACAAGGGCTTTATCTGCACTATATTTAATCAGTATATAGCTAGTAGATAATGGGAATCTAACAGTATTTATCTCTGTATTAGACCTGCTAAGGCTCTGTGGTAAAAGGCTGTGGAACTCTTCTCTTTATACCACACCAATGGATATCTTGTACAACAGTCTTTCTTGTGAGTTTTACATTGTTGAAGGTTTTTCTACTTAATCCTATAAGGTACAAAGATCAAATGCTACATTTAGTAACTTTACCACACACAAACCTTAATCCGTTCCACTCTGATGGCAGTGCTGCAAGGAAAGGAATTATTTTTTTTTTTATTTTTGACATTTCTAATGTACCATGATCCAGCTTTCAGATACAAAATTAAAAGACAAATTGAATGACCTTTCTTCATTTTCTAATTGTCAATTTCTTCACATAAGGTTTTTTTTTTCCTTTTATGACTGCCCTTTTGTTTTTAGAATATTCTATGTATTTTGCATTTTACTTGCTCAATATTACTGTTGAATGGACGAAGGGCAGCTAAAGGGATTTCTGAACTGCCTGTGATGCCAAATTCTAGCTTTAAAAGACTTGCTTAAGGCCTAAGAATTTCCAAAGGCTCTTAAGTGTAAGAGATCTTCCAGGGCTGCAGAATAGGTATTCAGTTTGCTCACATATAAATGGTGAAACATCTCGTACATGGAAGTGGAAGATGTAGGTAAAATTCATCTTTAGATGATTAAAAATGAGGACTTGGGCCTCCTATGAATTTGTTTGAAAACAAAACAAGAAAAGAAACAGTGCATTAATATAATGATACTTATGCTAATAATAGTGTTTATAAGAATAATAATTGCAGTTACAGAGGCAGAGGGAGTAACAGAACCCAAGAAGAACAAGTGATGCATAACACGACTGCTCACCTCACCAACTGACCAATTCTCAGCTCATCCCAGAGCAGTGGTCAGTGCCCTCGGTCAACTCCCCTAGTTTGTATGCTGAGCATAGCATTCTATGGTATTGAATATCCCTTTGGCCAGTTCATGTCACCTGGACTGATCATGGTCCCTCCCACCTTTATGTGCCTCCCTTCACTGGCAGAGCATGGCAAACTGAAAAGTCCTTGATTTAGGACAAGCACTCTCTGGGAACAGCCAAAATATCAGTTTCTCATATTATTCTCATACTAAATACAAAAAACACAGCGCTGTAGCAGCTACTAAGAAGAAAATTAATTCTATCCCAGCCGAAATCAGGACAGGAAGTTGCCCTGACCTGGGTGCAGCACGTTGGTGCAGCACATTGCACTCAGCTGTGTTGAACTTTGTGAGGTTCATATGTGTCAGCTCCTCAAGAGTGGGCACAGGTCATTCCGAGACCACTTCTCTGGCTGCTTTTTCATGAGTGTATTCTCCTAATAACAATGTGGAGAAACCATTATACATCTTGCATTTGGTGGTAATTTGCAGACTACACAGAATACACACAGAAAAATGTTCACTTTTCCCTGGGAAGTTTAACTTTTTTAGGGAAGTGGCAGGAATATTCTTGCATTGAACAGCAGCATAGACTGATATTATTATCATTATTATTTTAGCTAGAAGAGCTATTATTTGTAATTTCACAAAGGGATTTGGATTAAGAAGATAAACAGGAGAATTTGGAGCTGAATATGTTTGAAGTGTTTCTCCAAGCCATACTTGAGCTTTTCCTGTTTACTGATATGTAAAGAATGAAGACTTCTGTTATTAGATAGATTTCAGTACATATCTTGTCTCAAATATCAGCTGTCCATGATATACTCTTTTAGTTCAGGAATTTATAGCCTGTGTCACCATATTTTCTTTTATTAACTTCTTCAGTGGATGTGAAGTTACCCAAATATCATTTCTGAGCTATGTAGTAAATTGTTCAAATTCTACTTCAGCTTTCATCAGCCAGCTTAAATGGAGGGTTGAAGTGGGCTTCCACATAGCATTAGACTAATGAACTGTATTTTTCTATGAAATAGATGAAAAAAATTGTACTCTAAGAAACAGTTATCTAAATCTCAAGTGGATGAAGAAAATGCATGAGTAGATGTTATTGTATTTCAGATAACATGCAGTGTTTCCAAGTCAAGTTTTATCTTCTTCTATTCATGCATATATGCATGTTTGCTTCTTTCTCTAGGAGCATACAAAATATGTTAAAATTATTTTGGTTTGTTTTTAAATATGTCTAAAACACAAATCATATAAATTAATATTTGTATTCATGAACAGATACATCTGTATTCTGGTATACACAAATGCCCTTAAATTTACACATGGGTATATATCCTACATGTAAATGTATTTGATATATGCACATTATATCCAAAGGTGCCATTATGGAAAACTGAATGAGCTCCTTAAAAACTCGTGCTTCTCTCTCAGCAGTGCTATTGTCCTAGAATGCCCTTGAAAACAGATCAAAAGATTTTCTGTGTAAGACATGAAGTAAGAGATAAAAGGATTCAAAAGAAAATCCAAACCATTTCAAGGGAGGGAAATAGTACTCCAAGCATTTGAAAAGAAAACTGATTCTGAATGAAATATGGATGAAATGTATGCATTTGGATCTTCGAAAATAACATAAATAGCTCAGGAAGAGATGAAATTCTTAACCTTTATTCTGACCTGATAAGGATCAGATTGAGAAATTCAGCCTGAATGCTACTCTTAATGCTAGAATCTCAGCACTCATTTGTTTTGTTTCGCCGAAATGCTCAGGGAAAGAACATTTGGAAGAATAAATACTTTGGAAGCAGTCATTTCACATCTGTGCCTATACAGTGAAAGTATGAGATATAACAGCATAAGCAACAGCAAAAGTTAGTTCAGATAATAAAGATATTTTTCCAAGGCGAAGAGCAAGCATGATGGGTAGGAACAAAACTTTACCTGAGGAACACACTTGGAAATAAATGAAGCTTTTTTTAGTGTAAACTCGCTAAAGATGTCAGGCCTGCATGGATAAAAACAGAAAGAGAAGTACTGTGTGCCCTTTCATTTCTTAAAATGTCTTTGGTCTCAGAGGCAGCTCTTAATGAACTTAACAAAGAGAAACCACAGGCTTCTGGATGCAGTATTTTCAAGGAATAAAGAAAACAAGTATAAAAGCACGTTCAGAAATCAAGCAAGACCTTTTAGAATGTCTTGAACTGCGAATCACTGTCGTTATTTAAGGTCTTGTAAGTACTTTAGTGCTAAGTGAAAAAAAAATATACTTTTTCTTTAACTCAATTGTCCAGCACCGCTGTTACTTACTGTGTTGTATTTATAGATGTGTCCATCACCTTTAATTTAATTACAAGGAAAAAGCAATAAACAAATAAATCAAATAAATCCATATTACAAAGTCATGGTGTCAGCAGTGCCCATGCTTCATGCTTCAAGCTAATTACTTTCTCCTTATGTGGAGAGCACTGACTAGTACAATTTGGTGTGAAATAGCTATTCTATGACTATCTTATTTCAGCCTGCATAGCAACTATGTTTCACAAAGAGCAGCACTAAAAAGTTAGTCTCCTCTCACTAGTCCTTCAATTAATTTTTAAATAATTACTAAATTAGATTAGAAAAAATAAAAAGAAAACTGAAAGGTGAATGAAAGATAAAAATGAAAGGGATAAGAGAATACATGTTTTCTCTCCCAAGCAACTATAAAATTATAAACAGAGATAAATGTAATAGCAGATGCAGAACAGTGTATATCTTACTGAGAGTTCCTAGTGAAAGCTTTCTTCAAAACTGAGTGTGCATTATTAATTTTATTGCAAAATTTTAATGATAAGATTGTAATAATCCCCAAATTAAGCTCTTCCAAATCAGAAGAGTCTCCAAATTACAGTTCACTTTAGATCCAGCTATGATCAGAGTGGTAAGGGTTAATTTTCTCTGTTATTTTCTGTCTTTGCACCTAATAACATGGTAGATGGATATTAAACAAAGTTTGCAACATAGACATTAAAATTTGAAGTGTTGCTTAATTTTAAAAATATGCATGGAATTTCTGTTTCCTCTCTTTTCATTACATTAAAAGTACATTAAAAATTTTGTGTTAAGATTCTTTTTAGTAACTACAAAGAGATAGTACATGATACTTAAAATAAGATGTTCCTGTACTGATAATGGTTCCTTCCTTATCAAATAATAGGCAAGAGAAGAATGCCTTTGTTCTTCTCCAGGAGCTCTTTCGAATGGTCACTGAGAACCCAGTCGAAAGATTTAGCATTCATGTAAATCATGCTCTAGCAGTGATGAGGTGTTCTTAGCTGCTGAAATACAAAAAGAGCCAACTGTAATTCCTTTTTTTTTTTTTTTAATTTGGATGTTTTCCTAAACAGCAGGTAGATGGCCTCAATCTTCCATAAGTGGAATCAGAGGGAATTATCTAATATAAAGGGAATTATCTGATGATAATTTAATTCCAGTTTCCTATCCCTCTGTACTTTAGAGAAATACATGAAGATCTTACGTAATTAGTGATTCTGATCCTGGCTGTTTAACATTTTGCTGCTCTGTATATGTTCTTATGTGATATAAGTTTTTCTTAATGAGACACCCCACAAAATAATGTCAGGTTATAATGAGATTCATTCTCTGATGTTAGAGATTGAATCAGCCTTCCAATATTTTAAACATACTTTTTCATTCTCCTGCTGAGGAAGAATATCTACTTCATATCTATTTACTTCAGACCTGATCTTCAAAAGATGGAGGTGTAGCAGTATTTCTGTCTATGTTAAACCATGACACACCCTCTGTATGAATTAGAAGACAACAAGCTTGACCTTTAGTGGATTTCAGGGCTCAGAGGAAGATTTGTGTAGAATAGTTAGGAGTCAGAAAAGTATCAGATATCTGAAAGAGAGCTGTAGCAAAATGTGGGAAAAAAGGACAAGTTTATAATAGAATGATAGCAAGTGGAGTATTAAATATATCAAAGTTCTCTTTCTTTCTACTTTTTCTTCATGTGTCTGTAGAGCAGTATAAAAATCACATTTTCATGGGTTTTTTTTCAGAAACACCTTGACTACTAATACTTTTTGGTGTTTTCGTGGTTTAATCATTTTACCTTCGCTGATCAAAACTGTCTGGGTGCCATTTTTTGTGAGGAATTACTTTCAAACTATTTTTTAGATATTAAATTTGTGCATACTCCTTTGCAAAATCTGCATTAGAGGAAAAATGATCATTTACTAGAATATTTGCAACAGTAAACAAAGATTTCCATTAAATTGGCTTAGGGGTTTTTTTTTGTGAGATAAGAACAGGAGATAAACTAGTGTTCAATTTGAGCAATTTTTAATTCATTAGGTATATTTTAGTATTAGAAATGTGTTAAGTACTAATGATTTCTACATATGCATGATTTGAAAGTAAGATACTCTCTTTGGAGTAGATTGGTCAAGGATTTATTTAATAATAATAAATCGTATTTTTTGTCATGTGAAAAGGGGAGATCTCCTCAAGCCTTAGTGTTTGATTTGTCTGTCAGTGCCGTAGGAAAGCCGAGACGCCTGTACCCAACCAGCCTGTCAGCGTGCCCTTAGGGGGACCCCTCACTGAGCAGTCCTGCTGGTTGGGAGGGTGCTTTGACTGACATTTTCAGGGACACAACAACAGCATAAGGGAGACCCTTCAGCAGATCTTTCCACTTTACAAGCCCTCAGAAGGTCTTCCACCTAGTCAAGTGTGTTACCCACTGCTGGCAACTGCCAGTGCTCATGAAGGGCTCACACCAACAGTTTACAGAATGACACTATTATCATAAGATTTTGACACACAATTTAGGACATCTCTTTGTTCAGAAATTAATTTAGCCGATGCTCCATTGCAAAGCAGACTTGTTTCCTTCATAAGCCTAATTAGGTTTTTTAGCTGGCAAACAAAATCTCTGACATAATAATGTTGTCTTCTTGAGCAACTTGCTGTAACTCCCTTAGCAAAGTGCCTGGTGGCACCATGCAATGCCAGAAGCCCATTGCATTCCTGCAGTCATTGCAGTGGCAGGCACAGAGTTTGTTAACAGCAAGTACTGAGAGCACTTCTAGTAGGAAGGAGTGATTCTGCTTGAGAGGCGTGAAAAGCAGTTTTGTGCAAGGAAAGAACAGAAGTTTGACTGGAATCCCTGTCAGATCCATGGGAATGCAGTGCTCTCAATGCAACAGAGTGCTTCCTACCAAATTGTTTAGAAGTATTTGGTGAGGTCAGTTCATGAGATTTAGCAGCAGTGTGACATATTGACAGGTTGTGCCCTCTAGAGAGCGCATATGAAAAGTATATAGAGAAAACACACTTCAGAATAAAAACAGAGAATCTCAGAAGAATGCTTCAATGGACTATTTGTATGCTTTAATGCATGGTTAAGACTGTGGCTGAATAATGATCTTTACAAATGTATCCATAAAGAGGAGCTGAATATAGCTCAGTTTATGAATAGGAAAAAAACCTTGGCACTACTGTAATCTGGGTGGTCAACTAAGAAGGAAGAAAATTATTAATACTCATTTCACTTTCATAAAAGCAAAATCAATCTCCTCACATATTCTCATATTTAGACTCTAATGTCATACACAGTTTTTCAGCTGATATTTTATGTTAACTTAGTACCTTGAGAAATTACTGTCATGTTAGGAGATTGAGTACAATGAAGTTTAGCCTTTCACTTTACTGTAAAATCTGTCTTACATGGAGCACAGGACTCAAACAAAGGAAAATTATTTTCATTTATATTATCAGTCTTTGTGACACTCTGAACATCTTTACAAATCTCTAACATTTTTATATTGTCTTTACAAAGTGGCTTAGATCACCTCTTGATATTTTTATTTTCTCACAGTTCTGAAAGCTTTCTCAGTGTTGTTAAACATAAATTAATAGCTCAGAGCAGAGCAATTCAAATAAGGGAGAACACAGTCCAGATTGTGTAAGGTTAAATGCAGTCTACATATAAAAATAATTGGTTATCTCCTATAGAAAGCTTTGAATATCTCATACACTGAGTTCTAAAAGAAATAGAAATTACGGACGGGCAAAAAATGAACCAAAATCTGAATACTTGAGTAACTTTTTGTCTGTTCTTATGACCTTAAACATAAGGGATGGACAAGTTTATCCCTTTTGTAATGGGTTGGTTAACTTTTTGGATTTTTTTCTTTTTTTTTTCCTCCAAGGGATTGACAAAAGAAAATAGTTTATTTGTTTCCATGTAGGAAGTTTATTTTTATGCACAGAGCCAGTTAAGAAGACAAATTTATATTAAACTTTTCATTTTGGGCTAATATGAGACGTCAACAGGGGACAGTACTTAGGTTGGCTTCCTATACTAGTAGAAATTCCTGTGCTCTTAAATTGAAGACCAGCCTGAGAATAAATCCTAACAGGGAGAGCCAGAGAATTTGTTTTAGATAAGCTCGGGATTTATATGTCTTTTGTTGTTGACCTATATTATATAGCTTATGCTGTCTCTTTAAAAGATACTCAGTGACTCATAAATTTCCTTCGGGGAATCTTTGCCCTCATCTCCTTCAAAGACATATCTATCTGTGCAGAACAGTAAATCCCCTTGGTGGAATAAATTGCTAAATTTTATGCTTTAACATAAAATAACAAAAGTTCTAATTACCCACTCACCTTCTGAAAATATGACATCCTGTATTGGCAGGTTATATTGATTCATTGCACACAAAACATTTGCAAAATCTGGTAATTCTTAGATAATTTAAAAAGTACAACAAAGGCAAAAAGGAAACAATTCAGAGCAGGATCTCCTAGGATGTAACCTGGATATTGTAGGTGGAATTTCAGTCTGGTTTCAACTGGAGACACATTCACACTGGCCATGCACATTGGTCTAATTTTTTTCCTTTTCCCCACATTCTACAAAAGAGCTTCTTTTTAATCTATTTCTGTAGCCAGTAAATTTGAAATTTCCAGTAAAAATATTTGCACTTAAGGAATAATAGTTAAAGATCTATCCGTACTGGTAATCGCTGCCTAGAGCTGTTTTAATGGAGAGTTTTCTTTTCAAAGAATGGGTCTAATTAGTTCAATATATATAAGAATTGTTTATGAAGATGCTAAAGGAAAACAGACATTTCACACTTTCTAAAGGTGTTTTGAGCAAAATAAAAAAAAAAATAAAAAAAGAAATAGTGGCTGGAATATGACATTAACTGGGTGGCCAAGTAATATTTACTGCTTTATTTCTATGATTTTTCTCTTTCATTAGAAAGCTATGAGTGTAAGAGCCAAATGATCATCACTCCATAGCTTTGTGGTCCCGTCCATCTCCTTTTTTTCGAGCAGAGCAGTTTGACAAAGAGCATATAATATGATTCCAATGGGATAAATGAATGTCACTGCAAAGCAAAGGTAAGAGATGATCGACAATCCCATTTCTTTTAAAAGGAAAGGCTGTGACTTTAGAAGAAATTTGGTTAGTGATTGTTTTGGTTTGGTCCTGCAAAAAGATGACTCAGGCTGGTATTCCAGACTAAGAAATCATATTAAGAATTAGGATTCCAGGTAGAAAAATGCCTCCCAAAATGTTTCTAAAAGCAGTCTTACAGCAAAGAGATAAACTGGGGAACATTTTTTTCATTTGCAGTTGGCTATCATGTCCAGATATCTGATCTGATTAGAGAAAACCAGATTTTTATCTAGATGGAAAAAGGTGTTCTTGCCATGCAGTCAGTCCATGACAAAACACCTAAGCAACTGTAGCCTTTTTCCTTCATAGGAAACCTATAGTTCATGTTTCCTTTTTTTAGCATCCTCTAGAAGGAACATATTGTCCTCAATAGGACACAATCAGGTGAGCTTTGCTGGAGCAGTTTCAGAAATAAATTTAATCCTCAAAATGTCATGATGAAATGTTCTTGACAGAAATGGGAATAAGACCTGAGGGGGAAAGATGAAACATCTCTTCTGAAATAAAGCTAGGTAGCTATTTGGTGCACTAATATGCAGGCATCCTTACCACTCACAAAGAAAAAGCCCCTTGGAATTAAATCTTCGCATATGAGCAATGGTATAACTAAATGACTAAATAAACAGATAGAAGTATACAGCTTTGGTAACTTTCTATTCAGAAGAGAGAAAACCATACTCTTTTAAAATTGAAATCTACTAAAAAGACTAAATTTAATTTCAATCTACTAAAAAATGTCATTAAATGAGATGCAGCATATGTATTGATGCCTACAAATTTCTTTAGAGGGCACCCTGCAAACATGAAGCATGCTTAATGGTCACTTCCAATGCAGAGCCAGTCCTTTGACTTTGTATATCAGCTGGTGAAAACAGGTGAAAACAACTACAAATTCTGGTGAAGTGTATAGGAAAAAAGTTCAACTAGAAAACAAGCACCAACCATCTATTCTGCATGTACTAAATGCCCCACATTCGAAACCAAATACAAATGAAGACAACAGTGTTTTCATGATTATAGAAGAGGCATTTATCTCACAGCAGTACAGTAGAAGTCTAAAACATAAAAGCACAATGAAAACAAATTTACTTTGATAAGAGTTAAGAAACACTAATTTTCTGAAGCTTTTCCTCTATGGCAGCTGCTGCGGCGTGATGGAAAAGCACGGGTCATGATCTTCTAAAGATAAGTTCTAAAGTCACATATCCTTCTTCAGCAGCCCAGGAACCAGCCAGCTGCTGGAGCCCAGCTTGTTGCCCAGGGACCCAGCATCTCTGCCCGGACTGGAGACATGGCTGCCACTTTCTTTGCAGTTTCAACCAGTTTCAAAGGTGAGTACATATTCCAGCAACAGAGACACAATCATGGACACACGCAGAGACCCAGACACAGACTTATCAAGGACACTGACACGTTTAGTCACACAGACTGACGGACAAGGCACTACCTTCAGCTGCCCCGACAGACAGGGGACAGGGCTCACATCAGACACAAGCACAGCCAGCCACCTCCCAGCTCCTCTTCTTTGGTTGTTAGAGACAGCAGTTCACGAGTGCAGGCACACATGCACACATGCGTGCACTCTCTGCTCAAAAGCACACACCCTTGTGGATGCCACAAGAACTAGCATAGCCAGGTTTTATGTCTCTGTGTTTGTTCCCCTTGTTTACCTCATCCTCCTAAACTGACAAGGTCATTAGTCAGATAATATTACTGAAAAAAATAAACATTTTCACAGTCTATGTATCATTACCAATTAGTGCATCTACCCAAATTTTTTCTCATCACTACCTCTCTTTCCATCTCTTGGCCAGTTTTATGCTTCTCTATGGTCTAGCTTACTGTTTCCTCCATTCCTTTTTCCACTGAAAACACCCTTGTCCATTAAGAAAGGCTTTGACCAGATATGCTCAAAGGAGCAGCCAATGTCCTACATACCCTTATGGAATACATTAGCAACTTTACAAAATCTGTCAGTATGAAATTACACCTAAATATCTGAATGCTTGTGTTTTCCTGTATAGTAGACACTATGTGGCTTTTCTCTTCACTCAGAGACCCAGTGGAGAGGAGGCAGCCCACTGTAAATTTGTATCCTATTAAATAACTCTCCTGGTTTAAGAAATGTAGCCACTTTCACTACATTTTTCATAGATGGAATTATATTAAACAAAGACTACTGCTATTTCAACATGTGAAAAAATTACACATGGAATATATCAAAATGGAATACATGTGCTCTCTAGCCCACAGCCTTGAGGTACTTCAAATTGGATAATCTGGAGCTCACTCTTGGATTCATCATCAATGAAGCAAATCTACTAGATGCCATATTTCATGAGGCTTCCTTTAGTAAATATCGGGAGAAGAAAAATATTCAAAAAATTGGTTTTATTTCTTGCAATGCAACACTCTCAAGTGCTCCTATTCTTGTGGAAAAGGTTTCACAAATACAAAGGCAAGAACCAAGGTCAGTTAGCAGTTTGGCTGATCTTTAATTTAAGAGAGAGGGAATTTTATCAAATCTTTACCTGATTTTTACATTAGCTGACATGAGGAATTTGTCATGAGCTTTCTTGATTGTATCAATTTACTAGTATGCATTTCTTACAAAATAATATAAATAGAAATTATGTCGATCATCACTTCTTTCTGTGTAACTGTCTATGCTGACAAGAATCCAATCAAGATATATGTTAATTCTCATTCCTTTTCGTACACATTCATACATTCTTCTTTTTACAGAAAGTCAAACACAGATTTTATTTTCAACCATTCAGTGCTATAAATGTTCTATGAACCACTATTGAAAACTAACAAAGTATTATTAAGTTAGCATCAGATAAAGAGATTTGACACAATTGATCCTGCAGTTCTATTAGCCTTACTTTAATGTTATACTATCACATTTAATCTCCCTCCTTCCTTCTTCAAATCAAATAATCTAAACCCTTCCATCATTTCACCGAATAAAATCCTTTACTCCATCCTTCTCACCAATGAAAATTTGATTTTTTATCTAAATTTTGCCTAGTTCTGAAACACCACTTTAAAATGTTACATGCAGTATTTAATGTATGGATGAATTACTGAAATAGTAATGAAACTGTAACATTTTCTGTATTACAGTATGACATTTGTCTCTTTTTTAACAGTGTCAACATCCTGTTCGTACTTCCAATCAATGTTGTTTGCTCAATAGGGTTTTTCAATGGCCTATTTTGGTCCCTCTATTTTCTCTCTGAAGGATACAATCCCATCATTGTGTCTGAATGATTTAACTCATGAGTGCCAATGTGCAAAGACTGCTGGTTCATGTTATTGTAAGTGAGCTCTTTCAGTGAAGAGCAATTAATTTATTTGTAAAGCATATTTCATTCAATTTTACCATGTTTTTCCAATGGTGGCTCTATGCACCAAAAAAAATTAAACATTCATGCTTAGCTGTTCTAATACCTCAATTTAGAATTGAAAAAAAATTAACTATTCATATTAGTTGATATTCAGATTTTCTTTAAGGTAGAATTGTAGTCTTAAGGTAGAATTGAGAGATGCAATTGCAATTCTGCTCTAATCCAGTTTTCTCACCAGGCCAAAGAACATAATTGAGCCAAACAACTGCTGAAAAAATAAAAGTACGTATAAGAACACTGATCTTTTTAATACTGTTGTGAATATTTATGCATAATAGATATGCATAATTCTGCTTTATATTTGGTAACCAATCAATTTCTCTGCATACAAATGAAGGTGAGACAATCCATTGATTAAGACAGTAACAGGAAATATGCACATCTTTTTTGAATGTCCTCCTTTACCACTGACAAAATGTAAAGTATTTTATGTTCCCTCTAGATTATAAAAGTCTCATCTATATTTTAAAAATAAACATTAAACAATCATTTAGAGCCTTTCTGGTTTATGTCAGGGCATTAAAATTTATAGTTGTCTGATGTATTTACTTGAGAAAACAGGAGGAGACTAAAATTGTATGAATTTTAAGATTGTCCAACTACTTTCTATGCTTTTCTGCAAATCCTACTTAAATGAATTAAGGTGTGTTCAATTCAGCTACAATCAAGAATGAGAGTAAAGTAATAGTTTCTAGAGAATGCTTTTAAAAGTGGATGATAATTAGCAATTTTTTTTTCAAATTTAAAACAGGCAGAGAAAATAATAAGCACTTATGATATCAAAATAACCTGCATGGAAGGCTGTTTTTTACTAAGTATCATGAATCTATTCAGTTACATGTTTGCAATATTTCAAAAAGTTATACCTAAAGTTAAATTTATAACATATTTATTAATGTTAAAATGGTAATTAAGAAAACAGTTTTCTTTTTTTGGTAACAGCATGATTGCTTTGATTAAATTAGTAAATCCCATCCCACTTAAGCTGTATCATTAAGCTAGCCAAAAGCTTTCTTAAATAGCTGTAGGAACAGAGAACCCTGTTTAGACAAAGAACCTGCTACAACCTGAACAAAGAACTTAAATGGATTTGTTTTGATTCATGCTTTAGGTTTATGTCAGAAAAAATATCCTGCTTAAAAGTATCAATACTTATTTAAGAATTTATTTTATTTTATTAAAGCAAATTTGTATCTTTAAAAGATCCTCTATTGAAATTACGATTGATGAAACATTCGGACACAGCAGCACAAAATCGTCAAGTTTGCAAGAGACCTTCAACTAGTCCAACCATCAATTCAGCACCATCATAATCACCCTTAAATCATATCCCCTGGTGCGACATCCAGAGACATCTTGAACACTTCTGGTGACTCCACCTCCCTGTGTAATTTATTGCAATGCCTGACCATTTTTTCAGTGGTGTTTTTTTTTCCTAATATCTAATCTAAACCTCCCCTGGTGCAACTTAAGGTTATTTCCTCTCATTCTTTCACTTAAGACATGGCAGAAGAGACCAACTCTCTACAACTACCTCCTTTCAGGTAGCTGTAGAGAGCATGAGCCTCTTCTTTTCCATGCTAGACGGCCCCAGCTCCCTCAATCCTTCCTCATAATACATGTTTTCTAGACCCTTCACCAGCTCTGTTGTCCTTCTCTGGACATGCTCCAGCACCTCATTGTCCTTGTAGTGAGGGGCCCATAACTGAACACAGGTTTCAAGGTGCGGCCTCGCTGGTGCTAAATTCAGGGAGACAGTCACTTCCCTAGTCCTGCTGGCCACATTATTCTTGATATAGGCCAGGATGCCATTGGCCTTCTTGGCCACCTGGGAGCACTGCTGGCTCTTGTTCAGTCAGAGCCAATAGGCACCCCCAAGTGTCTTTCAGCTGAGCAGCTCTCAAGCCGCTGTTGCCCAAGTCTGTAGCGCTGCCTGGGGTTTTTCTGACCTATGTGCAGGACGCAGCACTTTGCCTTGTACCTCATGCAGTTGATCTCAGCCCACTGATCCAGCCTGTCCAGATCCCTCTGAAGAGCCTTGCTATCATCCAGCAGATTGGCACTCCCACCAAAGTTGGTGTCACCTGCAAACTTATTGGGTTCTGGCTGTTTGACATTTTTTTTGATGGTTTGAACTTACTCATTTAGATCACCAATAAAGGTGTTAAACAGGACCAGCCCCAGTACTGGGCCCTGTGGAACCCTACTAGTGACTAGCGACTACTAGTGACTGGCTGATCATTGGATTTGGTTCCATTCGCCACCACTGTCTGGGCCTGGCCAGCCAGACAGTTTTTCAGGCAGCAAAGGGTGCACCCATCTAAGCATGAGCAGCCGGTTACTGCATACGAATGCTATGGGAGACAGTTGTCAGACTGTTTACTGAAGTCTGGACAGACACCATCCACAGCCTCTCCCTCATGTCATACTCTTTACCTAACATGGAAATTTACCATATCTCGTAGCCTTAAATCTCTGCCTGTTCCTATCTACATCAGTGTGTGGAATGCAGAAAAAAAAAATTCTTACAATACCTCCTTCCATTCTCTTGATAGAAAAAATTGTCCTAAACCAGCCTCCAGAATTTACTTTTCTTTGAAACTCGAAAACAAAACCCTAAATACATGTATATTTTAATTTTTCTCTTTATATGAGCAAAAATGGAAGTCCAAGTTTTAAAAAAAAATCTTTCTCTGCCAAACCCAGGTGTCTTGGAATCCTTTTCAAATATATTTTTCTTTTTTTCTTACTTTTATATTTAAAAAAATTAAATTAAAATGTTCATAATCTGTGCTTCATGAATTTGATCAGTTTCTGGCCATTGTCTATGCAGGACCTATAAGGACCTAAATACCTACAGACAAATTCAAACTTGTTCCATCTGATTAATCATGTCTGGCCATCTTATGTCACTCCAAGATGCAAATGACACTGGCAATTCTCACCAATTTAACACAAAAGATCACATCTTTTGCTGCAACTTTTAAGACAAACTGTCCCAGTTTTGATATAGTCCCCAAACTATATGTGTAGTTTGCAGTAGTTCCAGTACAGCCTTCAGTCTTCAGTGCCATCTGTGCTGTGACTTACTAGTCTGGTTTGTGCTTTCTGCCTGTCAGTCTAAGGGGAGAGGAGAGGTAGTGCATAAAGAACAGTCTAAGGCCCTAGATGCAATTAACTTGTTGAGTATCAAAGCCTGGAAGGCTGGTGAAGACTGTACTAACATATCTGACTTTCTTTCAAGATAGAGGTATCTTCTTTGGAGAAATATTGATGATTACACAGAATTTTCATTAACATTTGCTGTCTCTGTGAGACCCTTGGTCAGAGATGGGACAGTGGCAAAGTAGCAGAAGTGTCCAGATTTCAGTGCTATGTTGTCAGTCTTGAGGTATTTACCATTATGGCAAGTCTGGAACACGAATGCAGCTAGGAATGACATTGTCATACACACTAAAGTAAGTTATTTTCCCTCAAAATGACCTTGTCTGAATACAATATTGGAAAATGTCCATATTTTAATAGCAATAGTATTTAATGGCACTATGGATGAGCAAAAAACCATATGGGAGATGGCAAAATGGACAGAACAAATATACCATGTATTGAACTTGTCTCTGAAAGTAGCAATAAGATAACTGTTGCTGTGACCCAGCCCATTGTCAGGCCTGAAGGCATCCAATGGGCTGACTTCCCCGCTCAGGACAGGAGTTCTGAGGGCGGCTCCGAGGCCTGAGGGTTCCTCCCCCTGGGTGTCACCCTTAGAGGCATCTCCTCCCACTGTTCTAGCAAGTTCTTTGTTCCTCAGTTCTCAATTGGTTAAGTTCCTTTTGCATATTTATGTATTTCATTGCTTAGTTGATTATGTTCTAGAAAGTTCGTCTCTGTTGTAAACCCCATTGGTTTGTCTGTATAAGTTCCTCCCCTTGTTATTCCCCATTGGTTCACTGTCATTCCCCATCAATTCCCTATTGGTTCTTCCCTTGGATCCACCCCCTGAGTTTCCCCAGTTTAAAATTTGCCCGCGAGTCTAGTTCGGGGCTGCTTCTTGTTGCATCTCCCCCGCGGGAATAAAGCGGACACTGTTGCAACGAAGGGTCCTTCTCTCCTCCTTTGCCTCCGCCTGTTGCTAGGTAACACCCAGACTGCAGCCTGTCCDTARAAAGCTARGGCAGAAAGCTCCTCACAGAGCAGATTCCAGCTAATCTCGCACAGAGTGGTTTTTCCCTGACTGGAATACCACAGTGTGACGCAGGCCAGGCCACCGGGCGGCCAGCAGTCAGCGCGTCAGAGAACTAATTATTTGAGATATTTAAAGGTACACAGGGTGAGGATGGTCTCATGTCAGGTAGGAAACAATTTAGCATTTGGCAGAGAGACAAGATAAAAGTGCTAAAAGATCAATTTTATTTTTTAGGTTTAAGATTGGATATGAGTATTCTCCAAGACACTGACAAATATATAACATTCAAAAATACCTTTAAAAAACCAAAAACCCCTGAGGAAAGTGAAGCACAGTGTTGTGTTAAGTGTATAGGTATTTAGCAGAAAATAACTCCCCTTGGATTCCAGCTGATCCTCTAAGACAAGAGAGGCTGGGTGTGGCTGAGCTTAATTTTTGATTATAGCCAGTTAGCACTACAAGTCTGACTGAGTTCGAACCAACCCAGTACTGTGGGCCTCCTTGTGTTCAATGAGGACTTACATGATTCAGATTCACGAACAGTAGACTTCATTGAAGGAACAGAAAAGCAGGTTCAGGATTGTCCATGAAAAATGCACTAACTGCAGAGTATTAGTATGTGTTGGTATGTATCGTAACAGAAAGTATCAGAGGGGTCTAGTAACAAGATAGAGAGACAGATACATACATACATACACACATATATAAAAAAAAAAGAATATTCTCAAGTGTGTTCCAATCCAACACAGTTGAAGTGCAAAGCTCACCTAAAGGCAACCCTTCAGGAAAGGAGGAGAGACACAGTCCACTGACTGTTCACGGGAGGGCAGAGGTGTTCTCCTCTAACTTTTTCTGAAGCCCCTCTTTTATGCTATAAATATTGGCTGGTCACGAGGAGAGGGAACAATCCCATGTTGGTGGGGCTTGGTGACTTTGGTCATTTAGGCATTACATGTCCCATGTTCTCCTTCATTTGTATCCCAACGGGTGTGTTAATGGGGCTTAATGAGAGTCTCAGTCAGAATTTATAGTTGACAAAAGAGGTAGAATAAGCACTTTGGCCCTTCTCCTAGTACTGAGAAGGCAGTAAAGGCTCTCTGATCTTCATCAGCAGGTCTTTGCACACATCCTTACCTCCTTAATGAAGCAGATTTTTAATGAGGCTTGTTTTTCACACTGAAGGGACTGGGACTGTTGGCTTGTACAGAGGCTCAGTGTTCTCCTGGGCCTCACTGGAACATCAAGTTGTGAGATCTCTGCTTCTCTTCGGATATTATTCTGTTGTTAGGCATTGCTTGGGCCAAGTGCAAGATAAGCAAGGGGCGCTGTTCATGTTTTTCTCAACCAGCCCCATCAATACTTCACTTTCTTAAAACAGCACTGTACAATTCTGACCATTTACTGGTAATACTTTGAAATGGTAGAACCAAACATAAACAGATCTGATGTTACTGTTTTGCTTGATGTCATATATACCAATTAAGATTGGCCTTTGCATCTTAAATTGTTTCTCTGTGACAAGTTAATTAGTTAACGTTGTTTTTAGTAAAAGCTGATTTTTTAATGAAAATGTTAATGATGTTAATTAATGTTAAAGCCACTCCAGACGAGCCAAGCTGACCCCGAGCATCCCCATAGAGTGGTCATTTCCCCCACTTTCCAAGAACTTTAAATGTTTCACATGTTTCACCAGTTTTACAAGTTCAAAGAAAATGTTTTAAAGTTCTACGTGTTTAATGTAATGATTATATAAGCTTTAGTTTATTGTTAATTGTAAAAAGGCCTTGTTTTAACTGTACAATTTATGTTTTATTAAAATATAAGTTCTAGGGCCAGGCTGGCTTCCTAACTGACACTTTCTAAAAATAACTCCTACTGCACCCCTGTAACTGGGCTCCATGACAACTAGAATACTAATGAGGCACTTTCCCGCTGTTACCACCCATTGGCAGGGAAAGATTACCTCACCCACCAATTCCACCAATCCAACAAACCCCTAGAGGAGGAGCCCCCCACTCTATAAAAAGCCCTGCACGGGGTGGTGCGCTGCTTTTCCAGCCGATTAGCAGTTAGGGAGCCTGGAGCCGAGGAGCCTGGCCTGACTCTCCATAGGAGACTTTAATAATTTTAATTCAAGCCTCAGCCTATCTGAGACTTCCCTCAGAGCCATACAGCTCCCTGTTTTGGGCAGCCGTGCGGTTGCCCAGGCGTCTTATCCCCGTGTTCCCGGTTTTTCTTTTTCCACCTTTATTATTTTAAGGATCCTATCTTTTCTTTCGCTTTTGTTGTTAAATAAACGTTTTCTGTTTTTGGACAACAAGAGCGAGTTGTCTGGTTTTTATGACACTTGAGATGGCTTTTTTGATGTAGTAAAGTCACTTTTGGAGAAAAACCCAAATATTCATCTACTGTAATGTGAACATATAAGAGAAACTGCTTTTAAAAAGTCTTTCTTCAGAAAGTCTAAAAACTTTGACACAGTTTCACTGTATATGTCTGAAATTAAATGGGAGATGAAACATTCCAACAATGAATATAAAAGTTTTTTGAGGCATTTGTATGTGAAGATAGATATAAGCCAGTTTATAATAATTGATAAATGTTGTAGCTTCCATTACTCTTTCTGCAAGTACAACTCTTGTGTTTTTCCTTTAAGAGTCACTGACTTTAGTCTGGTTCACACAAGGGTGAGAGAACAGATTGGACTGGAATTGTCCTTGGCATCACAAGGTTGAAACCTACCAAGTCAGGTCCCCAGTTGTTTTCGTTTCCAAAAGTACAAGTGGAGAAGAGTCCCATCTTGCATTCTGTCTGGTGGTTAGAGACTGAGGAGTAGAAAGATTTTTCTGAAATTCTCACATACTGAGAATTATGTGCAATGCAGTTTTTTCTTTCATGAATTCTGCAGTCAAGAGATTTTTATCCAGAGGTGTACTTTTCCTCCTCTGCTAGGCATGAACTTTCAGAAACAAACTCCACAGGGAAGACAGGCATTTCTTCAGACATACTGCTGTCACTGCTCTCCTATAAGGTTATATCTGTTATTTATTGACTTGGTTTCACTCGATGTGTAAAAGCTGTGCAAACCTCACAAAACTCAAAAACAATCCCATATAATAGACAAATTCTCTACACGAAACAGACGTTCCTTGTTTGAGCTATCTGGATCTCTTTCCTGAGAACTGATCTGTTTTCTAGGTAGGAAGCCTCTATTTAAGATCGTTGCCTTGCTGGAATTGGGTGTTTAGAACCCCATAATGTAATATGGAAATAGAGTGGGATAAATGTGGCCATACATTGTCTTTTTATTCACAAGCCCCTTTACACTAAATAATTAAACAGTAAAATGAAAATATTTTTCACTTTCTTCCCTAAGGTTCTGTGAAATTGAGCTTTGTTTTAGCTATTACAGATGTTCAAGTACTCTTCCCAATTTTACACAGCTGATTTTCAAAATCCTCAACATAATAAAACTTGGTTATCAGCTTCTGGATCTGGAATAAGAGATGAAAATGTTGAGGTGTTTCAGTATTTTTCAACATTTACGTTCTTGACACATCTTACCATGCAACGGAAATTCAAGAATAATTCCATGATCCCCATGCTTTTGAAATAGAATGTACTTATTCAAGATTTGATCCTATACTTTTGGAGAGCATTTATCTTATCTGAATCTGAAGAGGTTAGATTTGCTGTGAAGACTGAATAATTCATCTGTTTCATGGATCATTGAAAACCAATTAAGTTGATTATTCAGATTATTTTAGAGTACTTTAAACTTTTTTTTTTCCTTAATACTTCACACACTAAAAAGTTGTAAACACTTAGCTATCATCAAGAAATGGGCATGTGGCATCATTTGAAGGGAAAAATGCGAAAAGGTTCCCATAAGGATTTTTTTTTACACCAATTAATATTCTATATAATTTTTAAACTGCAAAAATCTGAAGGACTAGGGATGAAAGGGTTGTTTGGCATGAAGAGATAGAAGAAAATAATATTGGAGAACATGCAATGAAAAATAATGTTATTAGCAGATGAGGGTTTTTTTCCCCTGAATATCACCATCAAAGCAATCTGTTGTTTTTTTAGAAAAAACATGTACAGATGGAAGAAGTCACGTGGAACGTCTATTTTCTAAGTGCCCACTAAAAAAATAACAAGGCTGTACCATGAAAATAAGTCACTAAAATTCCAAAATAGTAGTGAGAAGATAAAAGGGCTAATGAGGAATGGACAACTACATGAAAATTCAAGGGTACAAAACTAAGAAAATCACATTCTATCCTGTGTATTTTGCTGAATATGAAAGCACTACCATCTAGTACCACGTAACTGCAGTACAGCAAAAACAGCAGAATTAAATCAAGGGCAACTTTCTGAAGTTGGAGATACCATGCCTTGACACTATCCCACCACAATACAGGGCATGTGAGGGGTTTTGGGGTCTAAACGGGTCTCATTTGGATCTAAAGTCAACTCTTCTTTACCTGTGCTTGATCCCCAAGTACCTCCATCTGCTCTTTCCAGATTCCGGTCCTCACTCAGGGCTGTCATTAAGGCTATTTCACTCTGTGCTTTCACCTCTCAGTGTGCTCAGTCATTTGTGACTCATCACTGCCAGGTCCATGATGCCTGTTGATCATCTCTTGTGATAGATTCTCAGCAGCAGTAGGTTTTCTTCTGCTCCTAACCATCTAAACAATTTCTAAATATCAGCCTTCTGCCCTTCTTGACATGCAGTCATAAATAGCCAACACAAATAAGTACAGTGATCACCTGTTTTTCTCATACAATTCCTCTGTTATTTTAGAAGACATTATCCACACTGATACCATATTGAACCTATCTGATTTTCATCCCAAGGAAGAGAACTGTGGATTTTTTACAGCCAATTCTTTTCAAGGTTTATATGTACATTAATTCAAGGACAGCTCTTGAGCATCGAGCATAATGTACTTAAAAGACATACTAAAGTAAATGCGCATTCTGGTCCTAAAATCCAAGGAAACACATCCAAGGGGTGAAACAGGGAGAGTTTATGTGATACGGCCCTGTGTCTAAACAGGAGTGAAGAACTGGGATTGGTATATTTGAAATATTTGTAGAAACTGGCTCTCCTCTTTTCTTCCTTGTAGCAGACCTCAGTGCCTCCTCCCTATAGTCTTTGTTCTGTTTAATCTTTAAAATAACCTTTTTCACCTGGTCTGAGACTTCTCATTTGCTCCCTCTCTGTTGTCCATGCTTACCTTTGAGATGAATTAAGATCCCTTGATTTAAAAGAAAGCCAATGTATTTTCTCATGGCAACATTCCCTCTTCTGTAGTTCCAGCAGAATTTAATTGAACCTGTTGCATTTCTATGAAGTTAAATAACTCAACCAGTATGAACTATTTGAACAGAGCAAAAGTGCCTTCTAGAAGATAGCCCACCAGAAGTTGACAGCATATTGGGACAAGGTTTTACTTCTCACAAAAGAAGTCAGGAAGTAACTATATTGTCTCCTAGAACCTATGATATTCAGGATGCATGGTGCTATCCTACTCCAGATCTTGATTTCCAGCACCAGTAGCAGTACAGATAAGGGGCATTATGTTGTGAAGTGTTTCCATTCTCTCAATGCAGTGGCATGAAATTCAGCAAGAATGCGTGGAAGGTCTGTTGCAAATGAAAACAGAAAAATCTGGCTAGATTACATGCTTCCAAAAATGTCTCAGCAGAGACTCACTGAACTGCAGCAAAAAATGCCCTGAGGCTCTGTCTCATTGAACGGAATCTATTCTCGGATTACAGGAACTCTTTTTGTATTAATCATTAAGAGATGAAGGTCTCTGCAGGAGCCAGGACACTAATATAGAAAGTAAGACTAGGACTGAGGGACAAAAAGGGTCACTGATCCATTTCTGATATATGGTGAATAATACATCATTGTGATATCAATATATATTTAGAAAAACAGAGTTAGAAAAAGGGGTCAGATGTGGCAAAGGTAATAGGACAGAAAAGCCACATGAAAGAATTGGAGGGTGAGGCCATGGAGATAATATGGTGAAATATGAGAAGTAGCTTTCTGGTTGGATACCTTCTATATCAATTCTGAGGGAACTTTTTCTCATCCAAGTTCAAGACAAGTGTTCTTTTGCATTACTCTTTTTTTTTTTTCTTATCAGAATATCATTGCATTCTTGATTCATGTAATCCAATTCTTTTTCCATTATGTCTGCACAAATTTCATCAACTTTGTGAGTTGTTTACATTTTTGTACTTCCTGACATTTTTCTTTTGCTATATTTATGCTGCTTTTCATAATTTAATTAATTTGATCTTTTTCATGATCTTGAATCCTAACTAATTTCGTTAAGAAACTGTCCTCCAAATTCATCTTAAATTGAGCTAATAATCTTCTTCCAGATCCATTTTAAGATAAGCTGTATAACTTGTTATTATAATTAAGCTTTTATCCATTGCTATTCTGAAGTTTTATTTCAAGACCTGTTGCACATGAGTGAGTAGTATCTTTCATCAGGCTGAGCTAGCAACTAACATTCAATTTAACTCTAAAAATGCCAGCCTTAAACACATCCTTCAACTTTAGCTTCTGAAATTTCTCACTACCTATTTTAAAGATTTCTGAGACACCAGCAATAACCTAAAAAAAAAAATTTCTTTCTTCAAATCTACTTGAATTTTCAGCTTTTTATTTCATGGCTACACATGGCATAACTGTCACTTACAGAAAAAAGCAAAATAGGAACTCTAGGGATCAGTTACCTAATAAAATTCCTGCAACTGTACTCTTTCCATGCTACATTTATTCATTCTGCCCTGAGAAACTCTGTTTTCCTGTTTACTGGAGAGACTGGTAGGCTTTAAGTATTCTGTTTCTGAGAGCATTGATCCCAGAAAGATTTTTCTGTTCATGAATGTTGTCAGATATGTAGAATATAAAATGTTTACATGTTTTACATGGAACAGAAAATGTTTACAAATGTGTTGCCTCCTGGAGATTTTAGGTAGCTGCTTGTGTGAGGGTGTTTCTAAAGGGTACTAACTCTTTGAAAAATGATATGCCTTTTTTTTTTTTTAGTAGTAGCAATTATCATTAGCTTTTCTCTCAATAATTTTATATCCTTTTACCCTTAAGAGTGTACATCCATATCAAAAAATTCCTTGGATACAGAGAAATACTTGCTTCTTGAAATTGGTTTTAAATTTCTAGGACCTGAAATGTCTTTTGAAGGAAATGTCATTTGAAAAATGGGACAGTTAAACTGTAGGAGGAATGAACTGAGGTTTTAAAGGTAAAATCTGATTACTTATCAGGGAATTATGCAATACTAGGGAGGCATACAAATAATAACATTTCAGATAGCACCATTATAACAGAGAAGAACAAAATAAAAGCAAACACCAATAAAATAAATAAGCAGTGTCCCAATTTACCAGTATTACCCCTTCCTATTGAAAACTTTCTAAACTATGGGAGCAGTGGGAATAAAAATTGTTGCTGCTTCTAGAGTGACTAGCAAATTATGCCATTTTGTTAGAAAATCTATTTCTGATACCTGATGATTATCATGTATTATAATATCAATAAATAGCTTTACCACGTATAATCTACTCATTAAGGATATATTTTGTCAGAGAAGTGGAATTTAAAATAGAGCTAGATAATGTTAAAATATCTCAGACTCAATAAAAGGTTTATACAGTCAAATTTGTGTTTATACAAGTCAATCTGTAAGAGAACACAAAATAGTATGGGATGGACTTCTTTGACAGGAAGTGAAAATTTTGTGACAAAAATGGCTGCATGATTAGACCTTTTTCTGAACTAAGACCAAAGCAAACTGCAAAAAAATTAAGTTTGTAAAGATAAATTTTAAAAGGGACTTGAGCATTACTACTTAAATAAATATCTAATACATTTGAGGAGGTTACATACTTTAAAATGAGGAAAGGATATATTTATTGTATATTACAAAACCAGTTTGTAGAACTCTGCTTGCTTTTAAATGTCATTCAGGAAGTCACTTGGCATAAATTAACAAAGAACTAGACCTCCATCAACTTTCTAGACATGAGGGATCAGATAGTCATCAGCTTTTTAGACACAAGAGTTTTTTCCATAGGGAAGGAGGAATTTCGGAGGAGAGTTGTTTAGTTACTTTGGGAGGGTGAGGATAGTGTTGGGCTTGGGGCTTTTTTGTTTTTTTCTTGGCATAGAAAACACCTAACCATTATCATTTAGGACAGTTAACAAATTCCTATGCCATGCTTCGGAGCAGTTGACAAGAACTGCCAAGTTAGATCCATCCCAAAATCCTGCAAGTGTACATTTTACTGCAACGCAATTCATAGATGGGATCCCAACAGTTATGTAGGCTAAGCTCAAAATCTTGATTTTGAGCAAAGAAACAATCTCTGCATCTATGTAAAGCTGTAGATTTACTTTTACTATAATTGAAATAGTCTAATTCGAGAGTCATTATTAGTTTATACATAATTGCTATTAAAAAGCACACAATGCAGTTAAAATTCTTACACATAAATTTAGTCTCTACATCTTTTGCTGATGTTCTTGCTTTTTGTGCTAAAACTGGTGGTTTCATTTGGCTGATGGTGGGAGGTATTGCAGTGAAAGTTCTCCCAAAACTCAAGGCAAGATGGAAAAGGAGACAGAACTACAGACTGTACAGTGTCACAGGTGGTGTGGGGAAATTTTATGAAACTCAGCATGTCATGTAGTTGTGAATGGGAGGTTTAAATGTGACTGCTACTGTCAGAAAATCATTTGTTAATACCCTTCTGTGCACAAGTCCAAGTAGACATATTAAAAAAATAAACTCAGAATTGAATCAAAACAAAGAGTTAACTGGAACAAATGGCAAATGAAGAAGCTTTCATAGGAAAAATCGTATCTTATGAACTTCCTTACACAGGCAGGCTAATGGACAATAGGCTTCCATGGCAGAATATTTTGCTTTGCAACATGAATAGATTAAAACTTCCATGTTCAAGACAACTGTGTTAGAGAATTGTTTTTTGATTTTTTTCTTTCCTTTGTTTTGTTTTGCTTTAGGTTTTTCTATCCCAGATAAAGTCATGGGCCTTGTCGTCATGAGGCAAATGGTACTCTTTGAAAAAAATAATAAGTCTTGGCAGTCTGTTGATCATAAGAAAATGATGCCGTGCCTTTGAGAGTTATGAAAGGTTTTCCAAATAGCATCTGCAAACCAGCATTGTGGTAGGATCTTTGTGGTTCTAGTTGCACTGTCCCCTCAAAGTCTCATTAACATAACTAAAACTACAATTTATTCAGTTCTTCTCAATTTTTTTCAAAGGGGCTTATTATGTGCCTTTCACCTTGGAGCACTAATTCAACCATACAATGCATCAGAGCTGCAACACTAAGAAGGAGCACAATTACATACCACCACAAATTGCTTAAGTACTTCTAGAGAAGAGGATGGCCTTTGAATTTGTTTAAAATAATGTGGATTGATCACTGTCTCAGAATTTCTCAAATATTTATGACAATTTTTTTTCTTCTATTACTAAAATATAAATAATAAGTTCATTAAGAGGTACTGTGGTTTACTTGCAGGCATGTGGATAATAATCAGATACAGTTGATTGCTTGCATTGCTACTGTTCATTTTTTGGTTCAAAGCTGTACAAAGTAACCTGAAACAACATATTGGGTCTCATAATTAAACAGCCTTAAGCCAATTGTGTGTTAAATAACAGCTTTATACTTAGAAGAGTGCCTTTTACTCATAAAGGCCTCTGTTGCCCTTTTGACTAATATGAATCGCTTCTTGACATCAGTAGAATTTTTTCAACAGGGATCAATTCATTCACCTGTATGAAGGATTATGCTTTACTTACGTCCTCAAAACTGTGCTCAGGTGCCCCTCAAGGGATGCCCAGCCTTTTAACTACCAGCACAGTAGGAACATGTGTGGTGCGAAATCTCCGACCAAGCACAAAGTTTGGTTGTGTGCCAAGCTGACCACAAGCTGTTCAGGTGTTGGGGGACTCCTCAGCTTTGCTGTGAAACTTAGTTTCCCCGAAATCTATCTGGTGTGGAAGTACAAGTTCAATACAATGTCTGCATAAATTCATTAGTGCCCCTTGGGGTCAGAGCTGGGCATCTTCTACACCTTTTATTTAGCAAAATGAATATGCATAATTGGGGTTTGTAGGTACACTTGAGTTACAATGGAAAAACTAAAAAGGAAGGAAGGGAAGGAAGGAAGGAAGGAAGGAAAGGAAGGAAGGAAGGAAGGAAGGAAGGAAGGAAGGAAGGAAGGAAAGGAAGGAAGNAAGGAAGGAAGGAAAGGAAGGAAGGAAGGAAGGAAGGAAGGAAGGAAGGAAGGAAGGACCGGTACTGTATTCTTTTCAGCTCAGAGGAAGGGCCACACTCTTGCTACAATGTTTCTCTTAGAGTTTCATTTTTCTCTAATGTATTTATTCCCATTCACTGATTTTAGGTACATAATGCTTTGCCTTTTTGTGATAGAAGTTTGCTAAATGACATACAGTAAGTGTTTTTACCCATTAAGATTTCTTTCCAAATTTGTTTTGTTGTTGATGTTGTCGTTGTTGTTGTTAGTGGGTTTTTCTTTTCTATTTCTTCTGTTTATATCTAGGCATGTTGCCTTAAATCTGTTAAGCAGTTAATATTTCATTTTTTTAAGGTTCTTGCAAAATAACTTGTATAATAGCCTAAAGTTAATATAATTTCCTCAAAAACTTATTTTTAAAATGTGTCAATCTTGATAACAATTCTCAAATACTTCTTGCATCATTTTAAATGCTTATTCTTTTCTTTCTTTCCTTTCTAGTGTCTTTAGTATTTCCTTTTTGAAAAGGGCCACTTGGGATAGACTATGTTTTGGGTTTTCTTTTGAAGTTTTACAGAAATACTATGGACAAGATGTCTAACTCCAGGTGAATATCAACACCACCTTCAGACTCCTGATCTTTGGGTTTTCTTTTGAAGTTTTACAGAAATACTATGGACAAGGTCTCTAACTCCAGGTAAATATCAACACCACCTTCAGACTCCTGATCTCTATGTATGCTTTATCATCTGGTTTCTGGGTTTTGCATGGAATTTGTATATGCAGCTACGAAAACTACAAAGGCACCAACCAAGATCCCAATCTAGGCAATCAGTACAGCAAAGGATCTAGGACATAACATAGCAGGTTTTCAATTTAGATTAGTTTATGCCTACTCATTAAAGAAGTTGAAACCACTCTCCATTGCTCTATTTCTAAAAAGAAGGAAGGTTCATCACGTTGTGAAAGAAAAAAAAAAAAGGTTCCTTCTGCACTGTATTTACTGATCAAACATGAAATTCTCAAGCTAAACTCTTATCTCAGAAATTTTGGTAATGAAAGTGCTAGAATTCTCCGCCAGTTCTCCTTCCTCCTGTGTGGCTACTTTTTATTCATAAGCCATAGTTGGGATATAATACCTTTATTTCAGTTTTAAAATAGGTATTTCATTAGAAAGACAGATAGCTCTGATAATAAGTATATCGTATGTTTGTACTTGTTCTCTAGACATAAAACAAAAGTCATTAAACCACACAAATAAACGAAACAAAAATACCCGCAAACAACAACAAAACTCCAAATCCATATTTCAGTGGAAGATTTAGAAAATACTTTTCTACTGCATTGGTCTATCAAGTAATGTTTGCATTTTGTACAATTAATTGTACTTCTGAAAGAGACTTCAGCATTTAATTGTGTATTTCTTGCAGTCTTGGACACAGCTGGAAATCAAAAAATGAATGCCAGTCGTTTAAGTTTCTGTTTCTTTCTTTTTTTGTTGTGGTTTCTTTCCCCAGGTGAGTTCTGTTTAATATCTGCCTCAGTAAGCCTAACTGACACGGTTTTACTTACAGTTCTAAAATTACACTGGACTAAAGTGGACAAGCAATTTAAGTGGTTAGAATAAATGCTGCACACTTTACAATGTGTGTTGCGGCAAGCAAACAATTTAAGTGTTAACATAACTCAACTTCTAGTTCAAGATTTGTTTTTCTCTGTTGTCAGGAAATCCTAATGAAGGAGCAGTAGAAAAAATCTTTGCCTAGGAGTTTGTAGTGCAGACAAGACAATGCACAGAACTCCCCTCTATCTGAACCAAGTAATTTATTACTGTGGTGCCAAGAAAGGCTAGAGAAATCACACTGGCTGGGGATGCTTTCCGTTATTTCTTCTTTCTACCAGACATCTTCTATTAGATTTAATAGAATATTCTCCAAGAGCAATTTACCAACCAGAAAATTGTGTTACAATTTAGTAAGTGTTGCTCTTCCTCAGTTAATTCATTTTGTTACCTTTTTTATGCATTATTTTAAAGGTCTTAATCACATTTGCCTGAATCCTGGAAGGGTGAATAAGAGTAATTGAAAATTTTTCCTTTATTCCTATCTTTCACTGAAGCCAAATCACTAGCAAGATAGCAGTCTGTGTAAAAACTACCATTTAACACTGGTGTGGTTTTTTTATTCAATGATTCATGTTGCTCTGTATCCTTCCAGCTGGCTTTTACACCAACACACAGAATCTGTAATTTTGGCACTACCCCACATATCAAAATGTCCCCATTCAACGAAGGATCACCCACCCTGCCGCAGGGGTTCATGATGAAATGGGGTTGACTATTTCACAGCCGTTGTATGGCTCGTTTCACTCACAATCTCTCAAGTGGTAACCAGCCTGGCAGAAGCATCTTGAAAACTATTTTTCTGCATCTCTTACTCAAAAGGAAGTTTTCAAATAGCAAGGGGAAATGAATTTAAAGAAGCACTGACACTATTAGTTTACCTACCCCCAGGGAGGGTTGTCATGAAGTGTCTTTAGCTGTCTCCCTAGTGTCAGGCATGGTGATCCTCCTCTCAGCCCCCTGGGGATTCAGTGGTCTAAGAGAAGATGAGATATGGTAAAGAATGAAGGGCTGTCTTTGCCAATTTGCAAGTCAGAATTAAATTAATCCTACTTTCCTTATTCTGTGAAGACAGAGCAGAAGGCTGGCAGCAAGAAGGTAAAGTCCTGATGGCATCACCCTCTTGTCTTCCTGTAAAATGTCAAGCAAGTGTTCTAGTATGTGCAGCTACCTAAATTATTAAATGGAATTGAAAATGTAGGAAAAAATGAGCTTCCTCAACCTCTTTATTTACTTGTAATTTAATTTCATATCTTTAATTGGCTTAAAGGGACTAATGATTTGATTACAGGAGTTTGTGATTCAGCAGTTTTATAAAGCTGGAAGAAATACATAATTAGCTTTGAAGAGCAGGTAATTCTAAATGCAGGAGCAAGATGTCCATGTAACCTCATCATTATTTGGCACTCATGACTGTGGCAAAGAATTCGCTAACTTGCCAGCAGGCTTGAAGCCCTCCCTTTTGTTGTCCATAAGTGTGAAGGGACAAGAGAATATATCTGGACCGGAAATAATTTCAGAAAGTTCCATTATACACATTGTCCTCTGCACTCTGGTTGTCTGCCCAAAGAATCTGTAGACCAATTAATCCAGTTCAGAGCTGGATTAATTCTAAACACTGAACACAATACTCCTCTGTAACTAAAAAGCTCATTTTTGATTCAACGGAGTCAAGGAAAATGCTCCATGGCAATGGAGATGCTCATTATAGGGAAATGTTCTTGCCTTGTTCGTTGGCTGAAATGTGGTACGTGGAAATCAAACCTTGTACAATCAGGCTATGTACTTGTTAAATTATTAATTTTCATTATACAAGTTTGATCTCATAATTTCTACTGCTGAGGTTTTTTAATTAGTAAATACATCTACAGTAGCACTGTCTGCAGCAATATAATTTTCAGAGGCATGGTTTTTTCAAATGTCCTCTACATATTCTGACTGTACAAGGAGAGGATGAAAGTATCGAGAAAGAGATGAGCAGCTGTAATATGATTCCACTTGCTTTCAGTAGTACTTTCAAAAGCACTGTATTAACACCTGGCAGTATAACTAGGTTCTGTCAAGTAGTATAATAAATTTTAAGCCTAATACATTCATAGATTTTTTTTGTTGTGGTTTTAGTTTGTTTGGGTGGTTGGCTTTTTTTGTATATGTGTTTTATTTATCAAGAATTATCAATTATGTCTAAACTAGTGGGGAACCAATGAAGGCCTCATATAAATTTGTATATCAAAGCTGCCATATATAAATAATTAGAAATATTTTTTCTTTTTCTTTTTTTTTGCAACTGCCAATGATGCTAATAAAAACAAAGCAGAACTTGTGCTGAAGTGGTTTTGCAGTTATAGTAAAATATAGTCTAGGAAATTAGAATGTAGCAGCATTTTGGGGTTGTTTGTCTGGAATTGAGGCATCTAGAAATATTAAGTAGTGCTTTTCATTTAGGCAAAGGGCAAGGACTAATTTGCATTCGTCTATGGCTCTTCCTATGAGCAGATCAACAAAGCAGTGTTGGCTTGAGTCCTGAAGATTCTGGCTGATGGCCTCACTTCCCTGGCTGCCTGGTGTGTGACTCATGCATTTGCAAAGTGTATGAGGGATAAAGGGATTCATCCTGCACCCATTGACTTCAGTGGGACAGTATCAAACACAAAGAACCATTGAAACTCAATGGGACTTAGAATCCTAAGTAGGGCTGTACAAGAAACTGATTCTTTGGTTGTGCCACTGGATTTTTAAATTAGGAATAAAAGAGGAAAAAGTAGCATGATTAGAAACATATCCGTGCTAATTTTCACAGAAATATCAGAGGTTAAGTGCATTGCATTTGCCGTGGCTACAGTTCTCATTGTATAGGGGGAAAGAAAACCATTATTTTTGAGTAACTTAAAAAATTTTAGGCAGAAAAATATGTTTAAAAAGAAGATAAGCATTTCACTTTGAAAATGTCAATATGAAACCCTTAATTACAATATATTTTTTCACTGAATATGTGGATTGTTTCAGTCTCTCCAGCTTTCATTTTTAAAATAAATAGTTTACAGAAGAGTGTATTATGAACTCTTCAAACTAAATTGCATTATCAAATTGGGATGTACAAATTTGTTTCCTTAGTGGAACTAACTTGCTTTGAGGTAAGGGTTCTTTGTCCTTCTTCGACTATAGTCCCTTCCCTCAGAGATTCCTATTATTATCGCTAGCTGACTTCCAAAGATGCTACTGAATCATCCCACCTTTTAAAAAGAAGCATGCACAGATTTTATCTAAACTAATACCTCAGGCTGTAAACTCTGCTCATTCAGGATCTCTCCCAGATAAAACTGATCAGCCTGTACAACAAACAAGGTGGAAGAACCCAGGAGAAGAGAGACACAATGACTTGTATTCTAGCTGGATTTTAAAAAGCGCTTTTTTTGTGAGTCAGAGACATTGAAAAGACATTTCAAAGGTGTTCAGTTAAATATTCCTGTGGATTACAGTGGGATGTACCTACATGCATCCACAGTCTGGTCTTCAGATAGCAGTAGTCTGCGCAGATCTGTAATTTAAATACCTTTAACATTGGACACTAGCTGAACTAAGTATTTTATTCTAGCTTAGAATTCTCTCACTCCCCCCTGTCCTTGTGTAGGAGAACGTCAGGGCTCACAATTGTTCACCAGACTGGATGGGTGAATTTACAGGAGTAAAGGCTTTTTATGACTTAAAGTCACCTCTGTACTTTTTGCTTGGTAACTGCACTCATACGTTACTCCTTTGCAAGATGTAAGAACGGAGAGTTGGTATCTGGATGCCTAGGACCTTATCGCAATAGCCTTGTAAAATTAAAATCAGTCAACTATGAAGTAAAAACTCTAAAAGAAGACAAAACACTGTCTGTCATTTGTTATCCAGATTTAGGTTAGGCATTTGACAAGGCGTTTCTCAAGGCATATAAAAAAGATACTGCCAAGTTTATGAACTGACTTGGAACATCCTTATAGAGATTGTCGCTTTTCAAGCCAAGACTCTGATAAGTAGCTCTGATTTCAGAGTGCATCAGATGAAGAGATAAAGTGTTAAGGGACCTGTGGCATATTGTTTTAGAAAAAGCTTTAATAAAAACAAGCAAAAATACATTATTTAACTCCTTCTTGTAACTAATTTCAGAACAGTGCAAGAACAATTAGTGAAAAGAAAAAAAATTTGTCCATACTGTAATCTTCATATGAAATTTTAAAAAGTTAAAGACCACTTACTATGTATGAATTTCTACATAATGGCAAATTAACTACTCACATAATTAAGCAATCTACTCAAAGTTCTCACTCTGATTTTTGAAGTGCTTATAAAACTAAATTGCTCAAACCCAGGAAAGAAATTAATAGATGTAAAATGTTAATTAGATGAAGACACAGAATTAAAGGAGGAGTAATGGGAAATAGGGATTAAACAAGAATAAATAAATATTTCAGTTGGGAATTAAAAAAATAGACAATAAAAAAGAGAACTTAAGCAGCAACAAACTAGCAATATATAAATTTATTGTCCCCAAGTTACTTTAAAATATAAGATCTCATTTATTTTAAGGTATGTTGCTGAGACAGCACTATGGCTTCCCGTTTACTATAAGATGTTGGAAATATTGGTTGTGTTCTTATCTGCTAGGAGTGTGGCTCCATATCATAGACACCAGGGAGGAGACTCAGAGCCAGGCTTTTGGAGCATAAATTTACAGGCAAAATGGCTCTGTAAATGTTATAATCAAAGGAATATGCAATACTATCAGTAAAGGCTAAAAAAGCTCCTCAGCTGGCCAGTGAGCTTTTTTTGGATGAATACACTGTCAGCTGACTATGACTTTGACAATAGCCTAGACACACATTCTACAGTGTACTGTGGAGCCCGATATTACAAGCATCTACATTTAAGTATCTGAATCTGAAGGAGAATTTCCCTCCCTTTTGCCACTTGTTCTCGAAGTATGTTTGCAGAACATACAACACTGACAAAAATAGCCATGCATAGCAGGTCACAGAAAAACATGGTTGGATTCTATTTCCCGAATATTCCTGCTTAATGCCTCTTGGTATTTACTGTACCTCTGTACCCATGAGGCTGGAGTATGTAGGGCAAGATATTGGAAACCTTCACACTTCCGGAATGAACATGTCATGTGGTTGGGAAATACACTGTCTTTTTCCTGAAATCCCTTTTAGTAAGAGAAAAGGAGGTACAGCTGTTTGCTTGCTCCAGAGATGCACATAACTCAGCTTTCAAGGGCTCTTTATTGGGATATAGAAGAAACACATTCTGCTCTAGTGATGACTTTCATCATGTTTGACTTCAAACTGTCCCTGTCATTTTTAACCAGCCCAGCTAATGCTGTTTCCATTTTCTCCTCTAAAATTCACTTTCTTTGCCTCATGAAGGCTTTTTTGTTTTTTTTCACCTTGTCCTTATTCCAAATGGAGGTTTACGATCCACAATAGTCACAAAGCAATATGGAAGCTTAGACTGGTTTCTGAGTGGAAAAATATAAATTGAGAGGACCATATTTTGGGAAACAGGGAGATGAAGAAGAAGAAATCAGTTTAAGACAAGCACAAAAAAAATTTGCCAGGAAAGTACATTTTCAAATAATTTCAGTCTGGCAAAAATATATTCAAAAAGTCACAGCTCCATCCATCCCAAGGCTCCATTCTCCGAATTTATAAAAAGAAGTGCTTTAAAATAGTTTGTTATCATCCTTGCCTACAGTATATCTGAATGCTCATCTCAGCCCCACGGCATGTCTATGCATGTTGGTCAGAAGTTTCATTGAAAACATGGTGTTTACCTGTTATCCTCTCAGCATTAATAGTCATGTTGCTCTTGACTCTCAGATGATGAATTCATTCTGCCACCTGTCTGCTGGGGGATAAACAATATTGCACAGGAATTAATGTTCCTGCAAGCATGAGTAGCCGAATGGAGTGGGAAGGGCTTGCTGGATTGGAAACAGGTTGGAAAGACTGGCAGTCCTTTCCGTAAAAAGCTCGTCACATGCCTGATCGTCATGAAAAAAAGAGCATGTATGAATCATGACAAAATGGGAGACCTGATTTTGGACATATTTTGGAGATACATGTCAGACTGATCCCTAGAATAAATGACACTATGAAAAATTAATGTCTGCTAAATAGAATTTAAAAGTATTAGTACATTAGGAGAAGTTGGATGTTTTCAACTGCTGATTTCCCAGCAATATTACACAAGGATTAGAAACAAGAATGACTCATGACATGATTTATTACGAAATTAAAAACAAGCTGCTATGTTGAGAAATTTACTATGAAAGTATATATTTAACAGGGGGAAAAAGCAAGTAAAAATACAGCATTGTGGTGTTGTGTAAGTATGCTACATATCACTAAATCAATGCTGTATGAGCATTTAATTTTTGGTTCTTCTGCTGAAAAGAATATATTAAAATAATTTTTATTTACCCAGGAATAGTAGCAAAGCCCTATTGAATGCTCTTTCTAAAGGGCAAATAGTGTAAATTACAAGATATCAGATTTTTGACATTTGTAAAGTCTTTTTTTTTTTTAATCAGAAATACTTTCTGTTCACAATTGCTACATGATTTCAAAATAGCAAACCAAAAAATAAAACTGTAAAATCCCATACTTTGAAACTGTTGGTTTTTACTTCTTATCTTTCCATCACAACAATTGGAAAAAACTCATTCCATCTGGAATGAGATGACGGAAAAGATGAGGGGTCAGGTGTTTATCCCTTTAATTCAGAACACTTTCAAAAATTTCAATTTTTGCAGTCCCAAAGATAATTTTTTATAGAAAGCAATAACTTGAGTGATTTGTATCTTTATTCAGCAGAACATACTTTATTTGTTTTGGTGATGTTTTTTCTGTTTTCTTTACCCTGAGCAGCAGTAGGGGAGTCTATACTACATAAAGTTAGTAGCTTGCAAGGTAAAATGTCACAATTCCGCAGCAGAAACCCAACACAAGTTCGGATTGCTTTTGCAGGAACACATTAATACTTTAACACAGACATCTCCAGAGAGGTAGGTATTCATCGCCAAGTAAGGACAAATTATGAGAAACTGCAGTGACGAGTAAAATGGTAAATGTAATTATGTGCAAGGGAATGACAAAGCAAGACATCCTACTGATAAGATCTATTGTTAATCTTTGAATTCCCAAGAGAATGAGACTAAAGTCTCATTGATCAAGCCACATGATATTCAATTTGGCAATATGTTAGTAAATACTGTATGAGATATAATGCAGGATTGATTTCCTAGGGGATCTAACAAGATTATTTTTGGTTTTATTCTTCTATGTTTCACAAATGAAACAGTCATTACAAATATTTGTCTAACAGAATAATAGAACTTTTCTCCTTACAATCTATGAAGCTTCCTTTCTTTTTAAAATTGTTCTTCCTCATGCAAATGAAAGAAACAGAAATTACAAGTTTGACAGTATCACTGAGAATTTTCCTTATCTTTTTGTTTCTTTTGCGTAAAAAAAAATAATTTTGACATAAAAAACAGAGGGAGAAACGACCAGAATATTTTTACTTTCTTCAATAGCTGGAACATCGCAATTCCTTTCTTCATTTCTTTTGATTTGAAGAATACAATAAGAAGCAAGAGAGGAAAATCCTTTTAATTTTTTTTGTTTATTCATGATTTTTCAATAGTGTCTTGTATGGCTGTATAGCTGAAGGATATTCTCTGAATATATATTAAAATTCTGGGGCTATCACTACATAGTTCCACAGAAGCAAGGTCCATGTCCAGTCTATTTAAATTCAAACCTTTAATTCAGATTATATGGAGTGTCTTGTATTACTGTAAAACAGAGATACAGATTGTGTTTTCAAATCATGAAATCAATTTGTTTTAACCTGGGACAATATTTCAGAGAAAAACAATATCATGAAAAGAAAGAATTTCAGAGATAAATGCATAAATGGGTTTATAATGTCTCTAAAATTCATCAGATGTTTCAGTTACGGACCTCTAACATCAGTGTACTCGAAAAGCGCTAATTGCTTTTTACGTATTTTAAGTTTTCAGCATAACTGACAAGCTGGAGATTAGAGATCTGCTTGAGACTATTCAGGTATTATTTTCCTCCAAGTAAATCAACATCACTTGTACATATGGAAGTCTGATATAAAAAGGGTGTCTTAAGATATCCTTTAGAGAAGGATAAGGAGCTGAGAGGCATGGAGATGAAAAGGAAATAGCAGTTTCACATTATCTGAAACGACTGCTTCTCATCTATGGGTAAATAATGACTTTAGGCTGTGAAGATTTTTTTGTCCTGTTCAAATATGAGGAATGATGGGTCACAGGATTAATAGCATTTGTCAGTCGAAGGCAGGAAGCTCTTGTTGCTGTTCTTATTATACCATCACAACTGATCTGCCCAGCTGTTATTGTCAGGATATTGCGACAATTTAGCAAATTGCATTAATGTAACACTGTATGAGGCACGAAACCTGTAGTTGATGGTATTGCTATTTTGAATTATTTGAGGGGAAAAAAAAAATAAAATGCAGTAGATACAGAAATCCTTTTATTCGTGTCTTTCACAATTATCATAACTTTATTTAAGTTCTTTAATTAGGACAATGGGCTCCTTGAGGATTAAAAATTTACACATTTTAGAAACATGGTATTCAGGTTAGATTGCATGGCTTTGATGCATTACTGGCCTCATCTCAAGATACAAGTTTTAATGGTCCAAGAAAACTTAATTCCTTGCTAGAAATTATGGCTAACAGATCTCGGACTTGTAGGAGACTCTAGTAGTAACATAAAAAATACTCACTGCAAATTCTTAAGGAAAAAGTACAGGACAAAATTTGAGAACTATAGTTCAAGGCATTGCTGTCCCAAATTCTATCTGCCAACAAACCTGGAATTAGTAAAAATTAGCAGTGGGGTAATATGGTGTAGAATTTATTTGTTCAGGTAACTGAAAAACTCTTTGAGAGAAAAATGGTCATCGGTTTCCTTCAGAGACTCCAAAACAAGGTTTGGAGAGGAGAGCGATCCTTTATAAGTAATGGACTGAATCCTGAAATATCCTATAGTACATGACTGAGAAAGGTGATGGATACCAATCAAGAGAAATATACTGAAATTCATATTTTTTTCACTCTCACTGATATTTTTGGTGGGCTTTTTTTTTTCCCTCAGCCAAAGGGTGATGTCTCAAAGTACAGTGTAGAAATGCCATTATTTAACACCTACAAGCAAAGTAGCTTGGTCTCTTTTCTTCTGGGGAAGATGAAGTCTAAGTGAAAAAAACTGAAAGAGATTTCTACAGAAACAAATTTTTCTACCTTCTTTTCATGCCTATGCTTCTGTGTATTCTTCTACAAAGCATACGACCCTGAAGGCAAGCCAGGCAGTCTCCTTTCTCCTTTCAAAAGTTCAAGAAAGCCAGGAGACTTGATATTTTCAAAACATCTTGTAGATCCCAAATGGGAATTAATTCTGATTTGTCTCCAAAGAAAAACTTCTCAGTAGGATGGAAAAGGAGAAGCATTACTATGAAGCTTTGGTTTTTCTTTAAAGAATGAAGGTGCCAGGTTAACCAAGTCAAGTTAACCTCAACCTTTCTATGATTCTCTGATTCTGTGAAGTCTGCAGGAACAATCTGCAGCAAAGAGTCAAATAGAGTATACTTTTGCCTAAAAAGCAGAGTATGAGTATTTTATTAGGAAAGACTCCTCTGCTTTGAGGCAGGACAGTGAGTCCTGAGGACTGTAAGACTTGAAACTTAGATGAAGAGAAGGACTGGAGAACAAACAGAGCAATTACTTCCATTCAGATACAAATTTATCTCCTACCCTCAAACCAGGTTGCTTGAAGAATGGATGGTTATTTAGCAGATATCTATAGCTTGATATGATAAAAGTCGTGATCTTTTTTTTGTTTCCTGATGTGATTTTATATTTTGCTGGAAAACTAATTTGAAGCCAAATACCGAGGCAATTGAAGGGCTTGGAGAGGAGATTATGTGTTTTACTCCAGACATAAACTGATTTTAAAGAGTGAAAATTTGCTGAAAATTCACTGAAATAGCACTAAAATAACAACTTGGTAAACAGCCCCCTTAAGAAAAAAAAAAAACAAACCCAAAACCCAACGAAACAAAATCCTACCAAATAAAAAGCCTGCATTACTATATCATACATGGTGCCAAATACAATATAGCAGAATAGCTGTGTAACGGTGAAAAAAAACCCCAAACCTGCTGCTAATTGAAGAGGACAAATATGTGGCAAAGTTCTTATATGTCTGGTTAGCCTGACTAAGTATCATGAAAAAAAAGGAAGAAAAAAACCAAGCTTCTTGTTAAAAGCTATGCATGTTGTCAACTGAGCTTCATGTTGCTTTTACAGATTAATATACATCAATGTACTACACATTTCTTTGAAAGTATCTCACTAAAATTATCTCTCAGTGGTGAAATGGAAGGAAAAACTGCTCTGAGAATCGCAGTACTATGAAAAGTTGGGAATTTTCTATTATTTGTTTTTACTGCTTTAAAAGCACAAAGTGTAAGCAATTCTATTCTTCATTAACAGTAAGTAGACAAAAAATCGAAGAAAAATTATATCTAGTAAATATATGGAAGGAAGAATCACTGTGGCAAATCTTCATCTGCCATAAATAGGCAAAGATTCACTCAATTCAATGGAGTGATTAATTCTATTTCAATATCACAGTCAGAAAAAACCACAGTGCTCTTGCAGGAACTGGGTGCTCCTTCTGTTCTGCTTTTATATTAACTGTTATTGTGGCATAAATGTCCATATCAAATCAAACCCACCTTTTAATGTCTTATCTCATGTAATAAGCATAAAATGAAAATATTGTCTAGTTAATGAGGGCAATTATTTTTTCTAGATATGTCATTGGTACATAGGAAACAAGTTCTTGTTCCGTTGACTATAATTTATTGCAGTTTTAAATAATTTTTAAAAAATTGTCTTGCTCACTTTGAAGACAACAAACATTCTGCCCTGAGATTAGTACTATGTTATATGTGATTGTTATTATTTTGTCCATTTTTAAATTAATTTTTCAACTATAATTTGGTGAGGTACTTTATGTATTGTTTTCTTTATTCTTTTTTGAGTTGTATTGAAGCTATTAAGAATGCACTTGTCTATAAATCATGGTATAATGTGGGTTTGTTAATATCATGTTATGAGTGTAATTCTGTTTTCTTGTTACATCATTTTACTCTTTTATTAACGTTGCTTAATTCTTTGGGCCAAATGAGCATGATTTACGTGCTATCAACAGGTTAAATTGAGCAAATTTCTAGTTCACTTATTTTCTCCTCTTTGTGTTGTTTTATGTCTTTATGCTGTCTTATGTTGTTTTAAAAATAGGGCTCTGATTTTACAAAGTATAAAAAATCAAGGTCACGCTGATTTTATGTTTTTCAAAAATAACCAACTTTTATTGGTTTATTTCTGGAAAAAATATACTGAGAAATTCAATATGAATACAATTCAATGGAAAATTTCTAGTGTAATAAAAGTTCAATTGTTTTATCATTCCCCCTTCCCTCATTTCTTTTAATAGAGTAGGAAATTCTTACAAACAATTATATGTTATTTATATGTGAAAAGAATCTAAGTGGCAAATATAAACACTGACAGAAGAAGACTTATATTAAAATTTAAAGTTACATTCCATTTGCATTTTGTCTAATCTTGTTTTTTTTATAACTGTCCTGACATGTTAGTCACCCCATTTTACTACAAATTAGAAAAAGTGAGAATTATGAAAATGCACCCAACAAAGATATTTCTTGTATAAATAGGAAATCTTTCTTACAGAAATATAAAATCGTTGACGAATTACAAAAAAAAAAAAAACACAAACAACAAAAACCCAAACAAACAAAAAAAGGCAAAAAACCCCAAACAAAAGTTTTGTTAACACTGGAATATATTATTCTTTCAAGTCAGGGAAGAAGTCTGAAGAACTCTTTGAAAAATAAGATTTTTCCTGAGGCTTAATTTTCTTTCCTGAATGTGGTATTTCTATAGTACTTTATCTAGAAAAGTGCTCTCCAAACTGAGCATTATTTTGTAATAATCAACCTTGTTTCCAATTGTCAGTGACAAATTATGACTCCAGCTATTACATGACTTAGAGACTTAATATGGGAGTACCACTTCTAGTGAATTCTTATTATTCTTAACAAACTTTCTTACTAGTTTTAATAAAACACTTGACTGAAAAGTGTTTTTTAGACACATGGAACTAAATCCTCCAAATTAATTATAGAGACTTCTTAACTGTAAATTTCTTGCTAGGAATAAGCTAATGTTCGAATATTTTATGAGTGTGACTCCAGCAATTTCTTTTTTATCTTCTAACAGAAAGGAAAAACACAAAAAAAGACCTCCATTAAAAAATGAAGAAGCAACTGCTACACATTTGTCTTGTTTTTAAGAAAGCATGGGTATTGTTCTTGATTCACATTGTGGAATTCAGGGGAAATATTGCTGTTGGATGTAGAGGGAAGATATTTAGACCAATACGCACATCTGTGATTAAAGAACTGGGAAAATTAGTTTTGCAAAAGAACACAATGTGCTTTCCAACGTTACAAACAGGCACGTAGCTCTTGCCGGCTTTATATCTAAAAGTGTTTTGCTCATTTGACCTCATATGAGGAAATGTTACAGTGTCTGAGTAAACAAAGGGAAATGTTTTCCACAATACTTAATTGTTTTCAAGAGTTAATTTTGATGTGAATGCTTGCAGTCTTTCCAAGTAAATTGCATCTAATTATGAAGCACATATTTAAATGTAATGCATAAAGAAGGGGTTCGTAAGGAAGGTCAGGTATTTTTAAAGTAGTTTAGTTTAAGAAATTGTGGCTTTTATCCTCTTAGGGAGCAAATGGAAGAAATTTCTCAACTACATGCTGTGGCCAAGACAGCCCTTGACAGACCAATACAGGCATGTGACGTGGCACTGGGCAAAGGAGCACCTTAGGACCCATTTAATAGGTATCTTGCAGTACTGATGGCAAGACGGTGAACAACTCAGGACAATCCAAGTCATGTATATTATGTCCAGACTGCCTCTGGATGTATCCTTGGGTTTACATCCATGCTCTATCTGGCTAACCCAAGGCTAGATTAAAATGCATACCTGTATGTGTATGCACAGAGGAAAAAGAAGAGGGGGAGAGCAATTAAATACTAGATACATAGCGTGGCATAATGGGTGAAAAAAAATTGAAAAAAGAATGCTGATTTTATTATTCACAAAGTGTGTGCTGGAATAGCTGACTTTCAGTAGTGCTTAATATAGAAGATATTTTAATATTCTACAACTTATAAAAAGAATGAGACTGTGATGATGACACATTAAAGCATTCTGTATGTTTAGAAGAATAACTGAGCAGAATACAATACCTTATTTTCTAGAAAAAACAGAATTTCCTTTTACATCTTCTGGTTACAGTCACTCACCTTTTCAGTAGAAAACTGTGCACTTGTGGACTCACCCACCTTACCCATATGCCACTAAAGCCCACATGTTACGATAAGAAACAAGAAGAAAGAATCAAAACAGTGTGCATGTGCATGTATTTTGCACAATATTATTACATTTGCACCTTCTCACAATATTTGCGCTTCACCAGCCTTTGCTAACCATTAATATTGTTGTTACTACATACACATCATATAGATTTATTACACAGGGGTTACACACCTCTAAGTAGCTTTTGTACATTTGTACCTAAATGTAAGAGAAAGAATGCAGGAACACTCCTCAGCTCCACGGTTTATCTGTTGCTATTCTATTTATTTCTAGTTTTCTGGGGGTTTTTTGTATATACTGTTTTCTAATAGCTATCTCAATTGTGATGTCTCATCCATTATATTTCATTATTCTGCTTTGTAATGCATGACTATTATTGCACCCCTGTAAATGTAAACCCTTCTGTCACCTATTCTGAGTTTTTATGTCATAGTTCTTTTCTATCTTTATCCCTTGTCCCAACAGCAGTTTCTTTTTCATTGTGAAGTCTCAGCCCAAATACTGAGCTGACAGAATGCTGCTTCAGAGATACTTAATACAGGCAGTCCATGACCGTATCTTCTACTTTCAATTTCTGCCCCAGAATTTCTCATAGTCATTTCAATTACTCTTGGTGTAATGGACTACTAGAAAATGGATTCACTGAGTATGCAAATCATTGAGAAAGGCTCCTGGACTGGGTTGTTCTGCTGAAGACCATGCATACTCAGACTGGTCTTCTAGATGAAGTCTGTGCATTACTTACCACACTTTGTACTTGGTGCCAGGGAAAACCACTATGTATGTAAATACTCCTAAAAATATCCAGATGGTGTGGTTCTTGTCCCACTCTGCATGTACTTATATCTTAGAGCCTCTAGCCTTTAACGATTCAACTCCATGTTCCAATCAGAGCTGGGCATGAATGTGATTTTTTTCACCTTCTGCAGGTACATAATTTTGAGTGTTTGCACTTATCTGAAAAAAATATTGGACATCTTCATTAGTCACTTGATTTCCATTACTGAAAAATAATTCTTTACCTCAACACCAAGTCAGTCTTGCCCTCTGAGTTTCTGCATCAGCTCTATTTCTGACTTTACCAACTCTAGACCACAGTCCTTCACCTTTTCTGCCTCTCTTTCTCTGAGCACAGTGTCATAACTATTTTGCTCCTACTTCCTCCATAGGTGTCTCTTATCCCTAAGAGTTACTACCCTTTCACATTTTTCTGTTCTTCCTTTTCTGCTAAACACCTGAACAACCGCAGAATGGCAGAACTGCACTGACACTCTCCATTCTCTATCCCATTGCTCTTTAATTTACACTTAGTGCAGTATATCTATTTAATTTTGTTGCTTGATTTACATTTACTTTATGTAAATCACAGTTTCAGCCCTTGTATTCCTAAAATCTTGCATGGAGAGACAGATTTGCTAAAATGAAATATAAGACATTTTTCTTAACCATAATATTTTGATGGTCTGCCTTCCTCATTCCCAACTGCATTAAAAACTCCATGCAGCTATATATATATATATATACAGGTTAACATTTTTTCTTTTTACCAAGTATCAATGGAATTTGTTTTTTAATTAATGCAGTTTTACCAAGAGTATAAGACATGGTAACTCTATGTAAATAGTTTTACTTTGATTCTTTAGACTGATGAGTGATTTTCTATAAATATTTTCTTCTAAAGATTTCACATGTATAGGAAGTTCTGAGAGCCTTTAAAAGTTTAATTATTCAGTAGATTATTCATTAGCTTAAAAATTATTATTCAGTACCTTAAAAAAATACCATATGCAAAAACTTTTATTTTAATCAATATTAATCTCTATTTTAGTCAGCAAGGAGAACTAATTTAAACATGGTTCTGTTAATTTGTTCTCTTGAAGACCACAGAAAACCTGTCTTTAGACTGCTGGCTACCACATGTGATGTGGATCAGACTCAGTATTAGGTGCAAGTTCTGTCTTCTCTGAGATTAGGGTGCCTCTACAGATTTGTCCCCCATAAATATGTAAACATTTTGGGTTGAGTTTTTTTGTTTGTTTTGGTTTTTTTGTTCAAAGAGGCTTTTGCTATTAAACTTATAGAATGAAAGGGTTATGTTCCTGCATGCCTTTAAATTGAGAAAACCTCAAAATTTAAGCATTGCAGTACATGATGAGATATGAATTCTCTCAATTGTTGTGACAACAGAACTGTCATGGAAGTATGGAAAGGATGTTTTTTTCTGTGTCCCTTTCCTAGTTAACACAGGGTCTTTTAACTGTAATAGCCAAGACTAAAATAGTAAAAAGCCTAGCTTTGACACCAAAACCCTTACTATGTCAGGCACAAAAAAGAAACCAGAAAACATACCTGTTTTTAGCAGAGTGGAGTGACAAATCTACTGCCTGTGGCTGTGATATTTATTTAGAAGATATAAGCAGGGAAGAACCATTAAACCACACTGAAATTCCTAATTCATCCCCCCATATTTTGTAATGAAATTAATTGCAGAAGTGAGTACAATAACACTTCTAAGTAAATTATGCTAGTCAGTGCCTAGATTTCACAGCGCAAAAGGATTAAAATCAAATGAGGCATTCAGAAAATAAAACCCCTTTAAAAGTGCAAAATTCTTTTGTTTGTTTGGGTTCTTTATTTGTTTTTTAATATTGTTGGATATGTTCACTCTGAACATCTTCAGGTGTTTGGTATTTTAGCTCACTGTTAGGAACATATACCATATTACCAGGGGTGCGTATTCTCCCACTAAAATACTTTGAAAATTATTTCAGGTTTTTAAATGGACAAAAGTAAATTTCATTGCATTGCTGAATCCTTAAACCACCAGTAGCAGAATCACCTTTAGTATCAAGTGTGTGCTTGCTTTATTTAAAAGAGAACAGATATATCCTTTCATAAATATAATCTGCAAAGTCAATAGTGGGACCTGCCCTTTCTCTTTTTCATAGTTGTGAGCAGAATTAAAAAATGAGCAAGTGTTTTGTAAATGGTTTTAGAACTTGGCAGTTTAGTGTGCATTTTGGGACTGAAATCAAAGGCACTGTGCCATAAACTGAACTTAGACAACAAGATCAATTAGCCTTGATGCAGTGGGAAAAGACTGTCTTTTTATGCCAGAGGCCATATTGCTAAATTGCTAGTGTGTTAAATAGAAGAGGGACCAGAACTGGTGCCAGGGCTGTGGGGAAGAGTTGCAGAATGGTTTACATCCACAAATGTCAGGGGTTTGCTTGGAGGCATGGGGTGCATTACTAGATCATATCTTTCAGTATGTATCTGCAAAAGGAATCCATCTCACCTGCTCCAAGATCGCTTGCAATGCACAACAAAGTTTAGTTTGTGAGGAAAGTTTAATAAATGGGGATTGGCAGATTTCCTTTAACAGTGCATTCCTGAAACAAACAAAAATACTAAGCAAACACAGCTTGGCAGTCTAGTGCTATGTCCTTGTCCTGTGCACTACCTTCTGAACTTTTAGTATTATGGGTTTTCTGGTTATTTTCAGGGTTTCTGGTTTATACTTCTTCCGAGTTCAGTCGATCCAGGCTCAAACCACTTCCTGGCTCCTCCTCATGTGTCCTTGGTTAACAGCCACATTTCTTCCGTAGCTCCTGCCATCCTCTTGACTCGCCTTTGTCCGTTCTGCATATCTTGCTTTTACTCATATTTCTGTAACCTCATTTTTTACAGATGAATGAGATTTTTTCTTTTTCTCTGAGGAACAATTGAGGTCTACATTCTGCAACAGAATGTTTGCAGGTGGGGAGTTATTTTCACCAAGTGAGTTAAAATAGACAAGATAAGTTATCTTCTCACCTTTCCCTCAGTTGCATTTGTGTGTAGATCTTCAAAGCAAATGCTTACATAAATCTATGAAAAAAAATGTTTTAAAAGGACCAGATACAAATACCTGTGAAATATATTAATAGTTTTTTGTATTCTGTGAATTGTAAATAATTGAAAATAGCTTTTATAATCTGACACTGAGAACTGGCAGTGAGGAAGCATATAATAACCGTATATATATCTGTCATAAATAGATCTGCATATATAGATGGATGTAGAAATGCATCCCAGGTATCTAAATATCTAGGCTTTCAGACTCAAATGTTAGCAGAAGTTCCTATAAAGGTTATAAATTTCCACATAAATCATCATATTGCTTATTAAAATAATTGAGATGGTATATCTACCAAAAACCTTCTTTTCCCAAATTATGTATCCTACAAAATTATATTGCTATTGTATTTTCTTAACATTTCAAGGCTTTCAATGCAGAAACTACTCTGAAACCAACTGCTAAATTTCTAATCACTTACATTCAGAATTACAGATTTAGACAATTGTAAAAAGCTGTATGCTCAAACATACAGTCTCTCAAAAAACTTTATCGTCTCTTTCAGGCAATCATTGAGATAACTGAAAAGCATTCAGTTTCCCATTGTTAATTACTCGATTTTTAAGGAAAGGGAGATGGCAGTAAAACTCTACAAGTTCAGAATGCATGAATTCCACAACTGTCCAAAAAGACATAAAACCAAATAATTCCAGGTGACAAATAAAGCTGAGATCAGATCTTGAATTCAAAATAGAGAATTATAGTCAGTTTAGTACAAATGCACGCATCTGTGCAACATTAAAAAGTGTTTACCTATTCCTCCAGCATCACCTGCACTCTCCAAATTATTTGTGACATACTGGATTCACCAGGATTTTTGGAAATTGCTGAAGTGCTCCTATATCACAGTGATCTTATTAACAGGAATTACCTTCATTTCTGTTTTTCGGTTGGTGTTATTTCTCACATGGTACTTAATGAATAGACTTGTCTGTTTCTGACTGGTCACCTATTAATAAACAACTGAATGCTGAGGAAGTTTGTAAACCTGCTCTACAGAGGTCAGTGCAGTCACTGACATGTTACCACTGCCCTGAGGAGATACTTTTTGTTTTCAACCTGTGTTAGTCCCTAGGTACATGGAAGCCTTCTAGAAAAAGAAACAGTTCTTCACAAGAAAACAGTTCATTACGTGTAAGATCTGGATGAGATTTTGGTAGTAGGAGCTGAAGAGGGCCCAGTTCCTGCTAGAAACCTGGTCTCAGACGTCCAAAGTTCCAAAAATTTATGTCTTCATTTTTCTGTAGCTGTATGCTGCAGGTCTGAGAGCTCCTAGCAGTTGTTACTTTTGTCCTCGGTATACATTACTTCACATTCTAAAAAACTCAACAAGAAAAGGTAAGTAACTTCAAATTTACTATTTATTGAAGGAGGAATTTATGGAGCTGTTGCAGATGGAATTGCACTTCCTAGCTTTGTGCATATATACCTGATGATTTTTTTCTCATGCCTCCATCAGAAATCTCTGCTGTGTCTTAATTTGGAGGTATGGTAAAACATCTGCAGTCAAATGAGAGGATTAATACAATACTGGGTATTACTTCTCTTACACACACTGGAGCTTTAGTTTTGATAATTCAGTTTTTATTTGTTTCATTTTAATCACATCCTTACTGACTTTCTGCTATATTGATGGTGTAGAATTTACAGTCTGGGGAGCAGCATAGATATTTCTTAATGAACCCATTATAATAGGTGAAAGAGAGACTTTCAAGCCTCATGAATCAACTCAGCAGTTGATTGTTGCCCATCTCCAGCAACTCCCTCACTGACTACTGCTCCTTGAGTGCCTCCATTGCTTTTCACCCAGTCTACTGAAAACTGAGTAGGGTGCTTGGCTGGCCCTTCCCTGAGTACTGGGGGAAGTTAGCTGTACATCACTCCTCATCTCTTAATTCTTTCTGATTGTCCTTCACCAAGAAGAGAAAAAAATCACTAATAATAAGTAAACAGTTCATATTTCTTCTTTCTTGTTCCCAGCTCTAGCTCTAATATATCAGTTGTTGGTGATTTTTGAGGGCTCGAGGGCCAGGGGTTAGCGGAAAATAGCACATTCCAGGGGCATTCTTTCTCCATGGACCCCCACCAGGGAAATAAAGAAAAAAGCAGATTTGGAACACCTCTCTGTTATGCCTAAGTACAGGATGATTGTCCAGGCAGGACCTGTGCCTGGCTTGTACTGTCATTCTCCCCTATTTTTTGTCTGGCACTGTATCTCATGTCGTTCCCTGAGAAATATGCTCATTTCACTTTGCTGTGTTATCTACAATGGCAGCATTGTCTTCTGGCTAAAGTAGGGCATCTTGGGATCTAATTTTATTCTTCTCAATACCCAGATGAGCACTGTAGATTATGTTCTGCATATCTAAATCCATATGGTATTGCATTATGACACAACATCTCTGTTCAAAACTCCATTATAGCCTCATTTTCTGCAATGATTTAATTTGACTAGTCCCTGTAAAAATGTATCCTTTGAGATAATTTTTATTTTTCTGTTGGCCCTGCACACAGAAGAAATCTATCACAGTACTTTAAGGTCATTTCATATCATATTATATCATATTTCTTCCTGCCAAATTCACTTAGAAATAATTTGCATTTGATTCCTATTTATTTTAAAACACTCTTCCTGCAGTTTATTTGCTGCTGCTGGTAGGCATTCTTGAAAGCAGAAACCCCATTAAAAATACTTTTTCAATACCATCTTTGTTTCCTGAAATCCTCAAATTCCACTGTAGTTTCTGAAGTGAGATATCCATTGACTAAAGTGTACAAAGCACTCATGCAGCTCAACCTGCAAATTGTTGCCTATACAAAATAACCACCAGTGCAGGATCCTAGTGCATTTTGTCTGAATTTTGCTTTGGGTCTTGCTCACCTTTGGCATGATGTAATGAAATTTTGATGCATGAAAATGCTAATTGTATTTATTTTCCTATATATGTGAAACAAATCCCCACCAAGTGGAAGCCAGTATACCATGAATTCTTGTTGTACAAGGCTGACTGTGCCACCTCTGTTAGTTTGCACTGATGGTAGAATCAGGAAACATAATAGCTTAGTGGGGTTTTTATATTTTGTTGGAACAATGTAATTAGCTGTATCTAAACAAGAATTACAAACAAAGTAGGGTTTGAGAAATCTTGCCGTGGAATAGAATAACATACTAACTTAATTTACCTTTGATTAAAGATCAATGTAGTAAAGAAACAAATGCCAACAGTGAATAATAACAATAATAAAAGCTGCAGAGTAACAGGAGAGCTGGCTGCAAGCTGGCACTTCCCACTAAGACATATACCATGTCAAAGCAAAGCTGTTAGGCTGGCTCAAAATGCAGTCATGGAGACTGATGCATTTCAAGGATGAGGAATACTGTCATGTAAATACCCCTCCAGTAGAACTTCTTGAACACTAAAAGCAGCAAGGAAAATGTCAGCTGAAAAATGCTCTCTCACAGTCATACAGTGCAGAATGTAACAAGTCTGAAGCCAAACTTAAATGTTGTGACAGAAAAAAAACCACACATGAAAACATATCTATATCTCTTGGAAAATATCTGATGTAAAAAGAGATAAAAGATATGAGAGGACATGAAATGAGTGAGGGCTTTCAGTTAGGTACAGCAGAAAGCAATATATCAGACAACAAAATCTTGAAAAAAAAGTGGTTTCTAGAAATGCAGTATTTTAAAAATAAAACATAGGTAAAGCTCTCTTCTGTTTTTGTGCGGCATCTTTGGCTCTTGGAGAGAAATACAACTGTGCTGTGTAGTCTAAGTCAAACCCAATATATGTCAGTTCTTTTTCCAGATTTTCCCTTTTATTTACACTTGGAGACCTAGTAATGGGACTACTCTGTATCTCCCAGCTAACCTAGAAGCCTTGATAAAAGGCACTAGAGGAAGAGTATTTTGTGCTTTCAGCACTTGAGGATTTTTATGTAGAAGGGAAAACAAAAAGAGGTAATCTCTTTTATTCCTCATTTATGTATGTGGATATTCCAGAAAATACTGTCTGAAAAGATTTTTTTATTTTATGTGGAGAAGGGGTGGAAAATGAAGTTAGGACAACGTAGGTATTGCAAAAATTTGTAAACTTTCCTTTGATAACAATGGAACGTACCTTATTTATTAGATGTTTATTTTACATTTGAATTGTTGGGATATTACTGCATATTCTCTTTAATTACTACTATGTCTTAGGGGAGCTGCTGTTCACTTGGCTTATGACAAAACTCCTTCTCTGGTTTGGACTTTGTGACTGGATTGTGTCTAGGTTATCTCTGAGTGATCCGGTTTTCTTTACATGGGTAAAAATTGGATGAAATAAATTGGGTAAGCTGCAAAAGACTAAGAAAGCATGACTTCATGAAAACATAACTTAACTTTTAGGAGACACAGTGAGGACTTTAGCACCCACTGTGGAACACCAAACAAAATGTCTTGAATCAAAACTTCATCCAAAAGTGAAATATTATTTATTATTCTACAGCTCAAACAAGATGTTTAGACATTTCCAAACCCCTTCTTTATTTTTCATTTACTTTAAGAGGTTACTATCTTACTTTTCAGGCTATTATGATGTGTTGAGAAGCTTTTAAAATATTATGATATTAAATATTTAATATCATAATTTCTGGCGAGATAATAATCCCAGTTTTTACCAGCTGCAAATGGCCTCTGGAGAGATTCAGGCTGATGAGGTTTGTGATGCCAAACAGCTGTAGATGAAAATATGAGAAACAGTTGACAATAATTAAATAATACAAATGTAAAACCACAAATCTGAGACAAGCACATAATTGTCATGGTATTATTTCATATGATTTTTATGTGATATTAAATACCATTAAATTGTAATACTCTTAGCAAAGCCAAAATAGGAACATACTAATCTGCATATTTATACTTCAGACAGTAAAGAAATAAAATAACACAGTATTAAGTTAGCATGAACAAAGTTCTCAAGGTGTTCCCTTTTTTTAAATGTGAAACTGATTAGCTGAAAAGAAGCTAATTTATTGAGTTCACCCAGAAATTTATGGTGAACAATTCACAGAAATGACACAATTTTAACCCCTTTTTGTGTGTATGAATTATTTCAGAGCAAGTTGTGGAATTTTGAAGTGTACCTGTAATTCAATATATTTGCTGAACAACTCTAAATCTGCAGTTTATTTGCAAAAGCATTATATACAAGATCAATATTCAAAATTCAAGCTGCTTGATTAGGTCAGTAGGTGCATGTTTCTATCTCAGAAGCTTGATTCTTCATATCAAAATTTTGATATGAATAATTCAGGCTTTGCTTTTTGCAAATATTCTTCACTAATATGCTCAAAATTTGTCAAATATTATTGTTAGTACCTCTATTCAGCAGAACAGTTACAGAAACAAAACAATACCCAGCTCAAATTACTAAAGTGTCTACGTACCTTTCCAGTGAAAGGAAACCTGGTTGATAAACAGAATCGAACATCATAAAAGAACAAACTATTTACTTACTCAGCCTTTGAAGGAAGAACGCTATTAACATCCTTGCAATATATGTAAATACCTTAAATACGTATGAGTAACGTATGTTCCTACTCTTACATATTTTTTTTCTAACAAACTCATTGTTTATCTAAATTTAAAATATAAGAGTAAAGTATATTGACTCGTGGAGCATGACATAAATCATAGATTTATCTGCATTATTTTGATCCCTAATTTGGAAGATATATTTTTTAGCATTTTTCAGCTGCTAAGATATACATGAATATGGGAAACTGCTTACCCAAGCTTTTTTTTCAGTGCCTAAGAAAATACTAACGAAACAATTAAACCATTGCTTCAATGAGAATTGCAGTGTGTACAGGTAATACAAATATGGAGCATATTCTCTTTTATCTTCATTGTCTGAGTTGCTTTCCTTTTACTGGCAGGCTTATAGAACTACAACAGCCATGAAAACTCAATGCTAACTTAAAAGTGCAACCTCTGTTACTTTAATATTTTATACTGAGTATCAAGGCATTGTTTACATTAGATAATGAAATGGAGATGGGGAAGAAAACACACCTCTGAAAGTCTTTCTACACAAAAGGATGAACACGTAGTTATTTGCACAAAGCATTAGAAAATACCGTGATATTTTATTATTAAAAATGCTGCTGAAAAGTTTATACATATGTGTCCAGCCATATATATCTTCTATCATTACTTAAGGCAAAAAAACAAAAAATTGCAAAACAATAACAGAAGAAACCATTGAACCCTGTGTGCCTCTTAAGGACAAGAATATAAGCCTGGGAAAGTACTTTTGTTTTTCTTTTACAGTTTCAAAGTATATTTTGATATCATTATTATAGAATTCTATGAAGACCCTATAAATCTGTTCCCTCTATAAATCATACATCAGTCCAGATGTATCAAATTATTAAATCAACTTGATTGTAATTACTTTTAAAAGCTAAAATCATTCACTTACAGGAACTTTTTTTACCCAAATGTCACAAGCCTGACACAGTACTGTACATATTGCTAGCAGAAGACAATTGGAAGTACTAAACAAATACTGTAATTCACATTACAAACATACCCAACTGATTATGATGCCAAGCACCATTACCTTTTTTTTTTTTACTTTTTTTTTTTTTTTTACTTTTTTTTTAAACCTTTTTCTAGGAGTTATGAACTGCTGCATCTCAGCTGAGGCATTACATAGCTGGTGGAAATGGCCCGGTATAGAGTCAGCATTGATATATTACTTGATGGATCAGTGAAAAAAACAAAACCATTTTCCATTTTCTACTGGTTGTACTTTGGGGTTGCTGCTTCATCGCATTCCAACCTGAGCTCCCAGGTCAGATTTATAGCACATTTGCTGCAGATAAAGGATTGTATCAGCCACATGTTGCATTTTTATCATGTCATTAACTTTTTATTTCTTTCCTTCAGAATTTGCTTTACTGCCTGCTACAACAAAGTGTTGTGCAGATGAATAGGCCTCAGTGAATCACCTTGTCTTTGATTTTATTTGTAGGGGTGACTATTTCAAGGTATTTTATTAGAAAACAAAAAGTGTAGAAAACAAAAAGAAGTACAAGGCATCTTGTGTTAATCTTTATGGGACATATGATATTGATGCAGTTTAGTTGTGAATTAATAATAGAAAATACATCTGGCATAATCACGTTCAAGTGCAGACCAATTTGTTCAAAGATCTTTGGTTACTATCTCTCAATGATGGAGTAACTTTCAAAGACAAAATATAAAGCAATCTTCATCTGCAAAAACTATTTTCTAGCTTTTCACATTCAAATCAGTTTTTTGAATCAAACTGCTAAGTTACTTTAATAGCTCTACTTGGCCCCTCTTTTTCTAGTGAAGGAAAGGCAGAAGGGAATAATCAGCTAATAATTTTGCCTTCCCTGAGAGTGATGCTCTCCGGGACTTTCAATATTGTTCAAATGCAGAACAGCTGATGATTTCTCTGCTTCTCTCTCCATGATGCTCTCTGACTATGGGACTGCTGTGCAATGAATCAGCAAATAAGAATTTTCTGACAGGTACACTCTCAAGCGCAAAACAAGATACTGGGCTGAGAAGTTCTTTACACACTTGTCACTCTGAGCAGTTTGAAAAACAGCCAGCCAACAAACCCTGCATTTCCCAACTTTCAAACTGTAGTTTTATTTTGTTTAGCAATATTAAGGAGGTGCTTTCTCAGCTGAGATTCCTCTGCAACTGCTGGTGAATATAGAGCTAGTTTTCCTCAAAGAAGGCTGACCAAAACACAGGCTTTCATTGCTTTTGTCAGGGCACAAAACTCTTCCTAATGTATCACGATAACCAAGAATAACAAACTGAACTCCAAATATACATTATTGGATGTTTCTTGGTTCAGTTCAACAAGCTTAAATAGTAATTATTTTCTTTTGTATTTTTTCTCTTTGTTTTCCAATCCATTGCTGTGTTGGAATTTAACAAAGGCTAACACAAAATTAAATTATAGAAAAAATGTTTCAGAAAAGAACAACAATCTCCTATGAATACTTTAACATGCACTAGTGTAACCTGTAAGAGAAAATACGCAGGTCACACAGACAACTGTATCCTCTGCATGACACCATGGCCTCATATAAATGAAACGTGTTAGAAAAAACTCATGGTTTTTGTTAACCACTAGTAATTAAGAAGAAATTCCTCCTTTGGTCTTGGAGGAAACAGAGGTCATATGACTAATGTATATACACATAGGTCACAATCGAATGCACAATCTTTCTAAAAGCTCTTTTCAAACTGAAAACATCAATAAAAGCTGCTTCTTTTTTTGTTTGTTTTTAAACTCACAGCTATGTACATTTTTACAAAGTTTCTTTAAATATAGTTCAGGCTGGCAAGTCATCTCTTTGCACAGAACTATACGTATTTTACTGCATAGTCAGTCCTCCTCTTTTTTTTTTTTTCATTTTTGTTTTTAATAATAAAATTCTATTTTCCCCATCTGAATTACAGCTTCATATGCTGGGTAAAAGCCCGTGGTGATGTCTTTGTTTTATCAATGGCCATTCATGGTATGGCACATAAAGAATCTTTTTTATAATTTTATTTATTAAAAAAAAAACCAAAACAAAACACCTGTACAGTCACTGGCTCTGTGTTCCAGAAGACTCTGCTTTGCTTGTTACACTCAAAACACCATTTTAAATTACTTCTTCTGGCCTTAACTTCCAATCAAAGTGGCTGAGATCTTAAAGCAGTATCGTAACAGCAATGTACACTTTTCACATTTCACAGGGTTTGTAGTTGATCTTTAACATCAGTGAGTTTCTGTGGGAAGGATCAGTAAGAAAATAATGACTGTCCTTCTTTTTTACTTATTTTTACTTTAGATTTTGACAAGGTGTTCAATGGATGGTAGGTAACTTTTTCCTCTTCTTTTTTTTCTTTTTTTTTTTCTTTCTTCCAAGTGGCTTGTGAGGGAAGATGGGGAAGAGCTGAGCTATACCCTAGTGGTTGAATGTCCATGGGGCAAATTTGTACTGTTTTGTCCTCCACTGAAGGTGTTGAAAGTATGCAAAGGCTGCATTCCTGTTAATGTATTTGGAATCATGGTTATGGTGTTGGGTGTCATTAGCGGGATGTCATCTGGGGACCTTCTTAAAGTGAGCGTGTAGTCAGGTGGACAGGTGAGTCTCAGTGTGTCATGGGCCTGCAGCGATTCACACTCGTGGTCATGTTCTAGCTGCTTCATCTGCAAGGACATGATCTCTTCATTTTGTATGTGTGCTATGTCATTGGTGGTGTTCCTCTGGGGGCTGGGGCGCCTGTGAGTCTCATGACGCCGCTTGTCCTTCTTGTAATATAATGCAGCAAAAGCTAAAATATTGAGGAACAGCAAGGAGGCCCCCACAGCAATGGTGACGCTCAGCTCCGTGGAGTAATCTCGTTTGTTTTCTATCAGAACCGTTGTATCCTCCGGAGCTGTTTTATGGGTGTCTTTTGAATGTTTGGGATTGTTGGCAGGTGTCATTGCTGGGCGTTTGGTGGCTGGCCATAATTTACCAGGAGAACGTCGGGTCACATATGGAAATGAGGTCATGTCAGGAGGGGGGACTTTAGTTGTTGTGGAAACATACTGAAATATTTCATTCAGGTTGTGAAGGTGTGGTACGAGCTCCAACCAGAAAGCAACTTTTGTTGCTCGATAGTGATCACGAACTCGGGGTTTCAGGCCAATATGTAAATAAAGTTGGTCTTTAGGATTGTATTTGGACCAGGCCACTTCTTCAAAGCGGTTGGGTTTTGTGTGGATGAACTTTGTGTCCTGTGGAACAGGCTGGTTTGGATCTCTAAAAAAAAATGAAAACAGACAATATTATAGTCATTAACCTTCCCACAAAAAAACCAAAACAAAACAAAAGCAAAAAAACCACCAAACCCTCTCATTCCTATAGTTAATAGTTTACCCAATAATTACAGTAACCTAAAAGCAGAAGCTAAAAAGCCCTCCCTAACTGAAGAACAGCTGTTAATAAATAATCAAAAGAAAATTACTGTACAGTGCATCTCAGATACTATAATCTTTTTTTACATGAAAATGCAGAAATCATAGTGTTTGAGCTCCCAAAAGGTCATCTGAAGTTCTGTGATTCAATACCATACTCCAAGGAGTATGTCTTAGAGACACACGGTCTTAGAGAGGTACTACCTCTTCCCATAGTAAATGTGTCGGTTCAACTCTTCTCCAGGTTTGATACTAACTTTCTCATTTAAGGCACCACTACTTCCATTGCTGTAAGTAGTAAATATGGGCATCTAAACCCAATAGCAATATTGGAAGTCCTTGTGAACATACAAAATCATACTTGCTGTGTACATTACAGGAAAAAAAATCCTTCAAAACTTGAAGTAGCAGGGCTAATACACGTACATGGGAACTATTTCTCTTTGTGTTCCTTTATTGAGCTATTAGTCCTCCTGCATCTAGATATCTACTCAGGGAAAAAGCCTTTGAACTACCTTTGTGTCACAAATCTTTCCATCATTTCCGCTAGCAGATGACTATTTGAAAGTTCCATGTGATCATTGCTACGAAATACTGTGTTTGATGGCCAAAGGACAATGAGCCTTAACTGTGACCCACTATGTAGAGATGAGAAATATATTAACTGAGATCAACAAGTTTTATAATATTTAAGTAGTAGTAGTAGAGATAAGAGTAGTACACAAGTCAGAGATCGTTTCAAAATTGGTAAGCCAAATATTTCTTTTTTCTTACAGGACAAACCAATGCCACAAAGAGCATTTAGATATGGTTAATGTATGCATATCCATATAGTTTTACTAAAATTTAAATAAATATAATGAAAAATACAGAAAGTTAAAATTTCTAATGAAAACAGACAATATTATACTCATTAACCTTCCCACAAAAAAACCAAAACAAAACAAAAGCAAAAAAAACACCATACTATTAAACTTAATAGTATGTTGCGCATGAGTTTGAATATTCTCTTCTAGCAATGAGTATTTTCTGGGACTTTGTGATATATTATACTGAGAGTACATTATTTATTTCCTGTGCATTACTCAGAACTTTCCATTCTCCTTTTTATTCATTTGTATGCATTTGTTTATTTCCTGCAAAAACAATTCTAATATTTTCCTTTTCTTCCAATATACAGTTATGTATATTCTGGGAATAGCAAACCCCATTTGAACAGATTTTAAAGCATCTTTTTTCTTTTTCTATTTTCAAAAGCCCATGAACTTGACGGCCTACTTTAGCATTCCTTTTCTGTACATAAAGACCTATTTCTTAGTTCTTAAACAAGACAGGTAATTTGACTTTAATAATCTTATGATTCCTGTATTCTTTTTTACCTGAAAGAATTTATCTTACCTTTTTTTGAGAGAAAAGAAGAATTCTTTTTCTATATAATTTTAGTAGTTTGGCCTACTTATGCTTGTGGTTTGCATGTTTGGGGTTTTTGGGGTGGTTTAGTGTGCTGATTTTTTTTTTTTTAATATTGAAATATATCTAATCCTTCCCATTTCAGTAAGATATAAAAAATACAAACTAGGGATTCTGAAACTGTTACCATTCCTTTTCTTTCTTTCTCTTTCTTTCTTTCTTTCTCTCTCCCTCTCTCTTTCTCTCTTTCTTGTTTTCTTTTTTTCTCTCTCGCTTTCTTCCTTTCTCTCTCTCTTTCTTTCTTTCTCTCTTTCTGTCTTTCTTTCAACAGTTAGCCAAATTGTGTTAGTTTGGAAAAAAAAAAAAAAGATAATTGATTGGTAATTGTTCATCCCAGTTCAAACTAGAGGAGTAATATTCCCTTCCAAGCAGTGCAGAAACAGATGTATGCTGCTACTTTGAGGGATTCTAACATGCACTGAAGAAGGAAATAAAGCTATTACTTTTGTTATTAAAGAACAGATTGAAAGATTTGGAAAATCTAAATGCCAAGATATTGGCCCAATTCAATATATCTACTTTGACAGATCTTTGGGATTCAATATATAAATTCTAAAGCAAATTAAAAATCAACAAGGTTATCAAAACACAAAACATTTTTCTTCTCAGAAACTCAAAATACTGCAAAAGTTCTGGCACAAAATCTTGTGTCATTCCCCGTTGCTGTTCTGATTCACATCACAAAAAAGTCTGGGAATGATCCTATAGAGAACTGATTCCTTAAGTTAGCTCTTGTAACCCAGTTGCAGTTGATACACAGTATAGGAGATGAAGAAGCTGAGGACTCATTTTGAAAAGCAGCCAAGTTGGACATGCACTTTTAAAACTTTTAGTGGTCCTATAAAAATTACATCTGATGATTATTTTAGCAAATAACGTTTTTTAAATTAGCATTCTCACCGTGGTCTCTTCCAACCTTATCCATTTTGTATCCTGTCATTCCCTTCCCCTACAAAAAGCCTACAAAACAAGTAAATGTCTGCCTCCCTTTCCCTCTCTTCCATCCTCTACCTCCATCTCTCGTTTTTAACTGTATTTATTAGGAGCAGCCAATTATGCTGCCGCCTCCTCCAAACACAAGAGAGAAAATAACATTACCTGAGTCTGGGATTGTATTTGAATATTTGTTTACATGGCTGTGTGTGGGCATGAAGTTGTCCATCGAAACAAGAAAAAATCAGCGAGCCCTACAGACAAGTAATTTCTTTGCTGAGGATATCAGAGCTCTGCAATTGACATCAATTCTAAGACTGATCACTGTCTTGGGGTGACTCTATTATGTGTATCCCCTATCATGCTCTATGCCCAAAAAGTAATTTTGTGCCTTTTCTGTGCCTTTAAACTGAGCTGGAGGAAAAAAAAACCAAATGAACTTTTCAAAACAGTTTCTCAAGGACACGGAGACACACTCCTCTGCGTTCTCTGGCTGCAGGAGCAGGAGGGAGCACCCGGCTTGCTTTCTCCAGCCAGCGGTTTCGGGTTTTTTTTTTGCTTTCTCTTCCCGGCGTGCGACAGAAAGCTGAATTTTGTTTCCTGGGACTTTGGTTTTTTTTCCCTTCTTCTCTTCTGGACTGTTCAACAACATCAGAACACATCGGGAGAATTTTTCCCCGAGGCCCGGGGGTGGGCCCTCGCCGACCCAGCTCCGAGGAGGAGAGAGACCACACCTACAGAAGGACTCTGAAATCTTCCCAGGTTTCTCTCTATAGCGAGAGATTTCATTTCATTATTTTGCATTATTATCCTTTTCCTGTGTGTTTGTTAAATAAATAGTTCTTATCTTTTTTTTCACCTTCCTTCGAGGAAATTTTTTTTCCCTGAACCCTGTGGGGGGAAGGGTGGTTGTAATCTGGTTTTCCCTCAGAGGATATATTGCTAGATTTTGGCCAAACCGGCACAATCACTTAAAAAACTAATAAAATGGTCTGACTATTCTCTCTGAATCTGGAAGATAGATATCTCTATGGAGTTTTTTTTTACAAAAAAGGGGAATAACTAAGTCCGGTCCTAAATAAAGGATCTAATAATGGCTTTAGAGCTTGGTTTTATAGACAAATGATCATTTTTGAAAAATATTCAGTAGACGTAAACAAGAGAATTTTTACTTTCCTTGGCCATACAGCTATGTACACTGCAGAAAATTTGTAAGATTGCAACTTATGACTTGTGAAGTTTTTTTTCTTGGGTAGTTGGGCAGCTTATCCTACTATGAACCATTTTCCAGTTTTATTGGTAGGCATAAAACATAGATGTACAGACAATCATTTCTCCTATCAAATCATCTGTTCAACAGAATTCTTGATCTTTTACTTGAATTTTGATTTTTCTATTGCCTTTTTAAGACTCTCACCACCCCTTTGTGTTTCTAGATGTTCTTGAGGCTCAAGTGTGTAATTTCATAAAAATAGCTGCTAGGAAACCTTCCTTTAAATACCCACTGCAATCATGATGATAACAGTAAAATCCGAACAATATATTTCCAGTTCTGTACTTCTTACAGTATGGGCTCTCATAGGGAGAAGATTTCTTGTTTCCCAATTTGCCAGTTGGTAGGGAGGGTTTTTTTTTCTTCATCCTACTGCTATAACAAGATTGATGATTATTGTTATTCATTTTGCTCTCTCATTACTTATTTTTACCACCTTTAGAATTCAAACAGCTTCTACATCAAAAAATGTCCTCATCACGAAATGCCTGAACTTCTTTTTCCATTTGACATAAGACCATATCTTACCTAAGGTATATTTTTTGTTAATGTACAGAATAATCCCATTTCGCCTGTCACTTTTCTCTTCCAGCTTTCAGTCTGCACCAATTTTGCACAACTTAAGATGTTACTGTATATTGTCCTTCAATTCACACCTCATGAGCTAGAGGTGTAAAATCAAAGCATCAATTTTTTCTCAGGTGATATAAAGTAAATATGCCTGCAATGGATATTGACTGAAGAGCAACACACACTCCTGTTCACAAGGTAGATTAGTAGCTGACCTGGAGGGCAAATGAAGGAACTGGGTGTTTCATATCTGATGATATTTTCATGGGAAGAAAGAGGAATTAAGAAGTTTTCTCCTATCCCAAATTCCATATAAGATGGTGAAATACCTTTTGTGTCTTAACTACTTCTGCCACAGCATTGACTATCACTTAGGACAATGGAACTGTTACATTAATGCACTTGAAGTGTTTTAAATTTTGTGTCCTTCTCTAACTTCAATGGAGAGCAAAATGTCTTCACAGTTACATAAACTTTGTCTCCAAGACTCTGAAAGCCCTCTAGATACTTTATTTTCTTTCAGTAGTACTCTTTTCTCCGTCTAATTAAAAAAAAAAAAAAAAAGGAAGAGAGAGAAAAACTGGCTTTTCTTCATTCTTCTGTTGATTCTTTTCATGCTGTCACAATACAAATAATGGCACAGCCATTCCTTCTTGAAGGACTGGTACACAGCCATATTTTCCCTTACATCCTTTCTTCAGTTATCACCAGGTCTCACTGTTTCCCTGCTCCCAGTCAGCTAAGGACTAACAGCTAAGGACTCTTTATAAGTACTAAGGAGCACAAACCATAACTACACTGTTTTGTTTGACTAACACAGATTTGCCATTGGAAAGAGTTATTTCTTCAGACAAAAAAACACGTCAAAAAGAAATGCAACAGCCTCATCAAAGAGTTCACTGAGAATTGATTTGAAACTACACTTTAATAATTGCAAGTTTAATCATGTCTTCTATTAGAGAACCAAACTGTCTATAAAACACAGACATTCTTAATAACTCAGGTTTGTGCTTCAGAATCAATGGAAGCAAAATAATTCTGGAGTATTTATCTGAAATACAAAGGAAACAAAGATATATCCTTTAGATCTATATCTTTCCCAATATCAACACAGGCAGAGCTGGATGAATGGGAGCAAGAGTAGAGTACTGTAATTCCTCAAAAACGGGGCAATTTTTAGAAACCTGGTAGATAACTCTAATGAGAGCATGTATCTACTGTGTGAAACTTCAAATCCTTCTTCACAAGAACATAGGTGACAGAGCATTTATGAAGGACTGGCACACAACCCCTCATGTTGTTCACTCTTCCCCTGCTGATGTGTCTGCAAAGGAGGTAATGTGGCCCTAACAAACAGAACACTTGGCATATAAAATTACCATTACAGTTAGGATAGCACTACTGGAAGCAGACTGAAGCTCCAAGTGCGCCTCTTAATGAAGCTCTCGCATATAATTCTGTGCATAGTGGAATTAAAAACTATATTTTCATGTCATTTTTGTATCCCGAATGTAGTATCTCAAACTTACTCTATAAAAAATTGTTTTTCTGTTTCTAAGGCACATTAGAAACATAGTTTTGAAAAGGCCAAAGGAAAGACTCTTAATAATAATAATAATAATCAGCGTAATAAAAAAAAAGAGTAATAGCTAGATAGGGAATGGAGGATTAGCAAAATGCAGCTTTCAGGCTTTCATTTCAAGCACAAACCATTTGCCATTAAACACTTTAATTGTCACCTCCTATTTGCTAGCTTCAGTAATCGACTTCAGAGTTAAACACAATAAAAGCACTGTGCCTTGTGTTGTGTCTTTCACCTACTGTTTTTACAAGATTGACCTGCCCTCCGAACCCAGCCTTGGCAGTAGGCCCATTAAACAATGTGTCTTTTTTAGGAATGGATGGCCTGTCATTAAAAGCCTAGCACAGTCCGTCTGAATGGTGCACCACCTGAGCCATAATTACACAGTAAGTACCTGGATGCAGCCTCTGTGAGAGAGTCATCGAGATTGGAAAAGTCTCAAAGACATTAAAAATAAATAAATATATCTGCAGTTTTAATGTTCAAGGCTTACCTAAAGGGAAATGTGAAATAATAAAATCTTTCAGTTAAAAGATTTTTCATGTGTTGCCATGGGTACAAACACAAAGCAAGACAAGTTCTATCCTAATAAGGATGGGAAATGATGATTAGAAAACAGGGAGGGGAAAAAACCAAAGCAGAGAAAAAGCAAAGCAGTCTTGAACTGAATCAGTCATCTTGAGAGTTGAAGGACCTGAGTGTGTACAGGGATTCCAGATTGCAAGTGAGTGAGTAGAGCAGGGAACAGTTACCCCAGAGAGCCTCTGTTGCTCTAGGCTTGAGGTGCTACAACCTTTGCCTTTCTGTTTGAGGAACCAGAGGTGCAGAACAAATATAATCTTAAAATACTATTTACCTCCAAGTATTCTATTGTACTATTTAGAACAATTAATCATTGTTCACACAAACAAAGAAAAGACCCCATCAAGATAATACATATTGTGTTGCTCTTTCCTTTGAAAACTGAAATGTTACAGCTAGAGGTCATTTCTAATGACACGTCTTTCAGACTGTCTGTAAGAGAGTGAGTCTATAATAGAAAATATACACCATTCCTGTCTCATCTGCAATGGGAAAGTTTCAGAAATTACTAATGGCTCTCCCAAAACACCTGTTTTGCGTTTAGGTATAGTATGACAATGGCTTTATAACCAGAGAACTGGGTATAGCCTGCTGAAATTAGCTTTCAAGAAGCAACAGCTGGGAAGTGTTTGAAATTATGAGTAATGGTGGCAGCTGGGTCTGTGAGAAGCTCCTGTCAGCCTCAAAAACTGCTTAAATACAGCTTCTTAATCTACAGAGAGTAGTCATAAAGTAATTGTAAACAATAGTGAGACTGTGGAGATCTTGCATCTCCATAATAATTCCAGTGAGGTATATTTGTAAGGATCTGAAGTTCTCTATGTATGTGTGGCATTTCATCTACCAAAATAAAGACAAACTGATGGTATCATCATCTCTGAGCATGTGGTACAGCCAGCATGCAGCATTGTCTGTCCATAAACCGAGATTTCATCATGAAGTTTGCCTGTCCCAGGACTTATGACTTCTTGTTGCCAAATGCATCTAAATATTACACAATTCACTTTTATTGCTTAACTCTGGGGTTTCTGCATTCAAAAGTACCTGTTTGTCTAATATGCAGTGCAACAAAAGCTATTTTTGCCTTGTAAATTGTCCTGAAGCATTTGATTGTTTTTTACTCAATTTATGCTTGAGGTTCTTGTTAAGGCTGCAAAATCTCTCTCCGTTGAACATCATTTAGATTCATGGAAGGCTACAAGGGCTGCTAAATCCTCTGAGTGCTTCAAAATAGGCATCTGAGTTTTTTTATATATCTGCACACCATTCACTGCAGTGCAGTAAAGCTGCAGTTTCCAGAGCCCAATCCTACCATTAAACATTCAGTGGAAAGATTTACAGCCCCTTTGTGCCATAAGTATCTTTGTTTTAATTCAGTACTGAAGACTCAAGGTTAACAAAAAAGCCCTTGCTGCTGAATTAAAACACTGCAATACTCTTTAAAGGAATGCTATAGGAAGAGAAAAGAATTTATTAATATTGCTCACAGATTAAGCTGCTTTGAGGGTTCTTTCCTTGATGTTTACAACTCTATTTCAGCAAAATATTGATGTCTTTATTTTGTTTTGTAAGCAGAATTAATTTAAATTTTTAACCTTCTCAAAGCAAAATTTATATCTAAGTCTCTTCTTCATTCCAGTCAAGTACTTATTATTGCCATTATAGCCCTCAGAGGGAAAAAATTTTCCAGTGTCTGCCTTTCTGTTCTAATTCCTCCCTGAGTCGTCATCCCTGTGAAGGTCGCTGAAAAACAAGAACTTCCTTTCTTTTGTAGCAGATAAGTGCTATCTGCCTGACAGTTCCTTCTTCAAGTAGTAGACATGCTGCCTCTGATTTTCCAGTATCTTACTGAACCACCTTTTCTCTGAGACATGCTTTTTGTCTTAGTAATTGTCCTATTTTTTGAACTAAAAATACAGTGTGTTACTATTCTCACTGAGCTACTGAAAGAAAATAGTTTGAGGGAACACACTAATTAAAAATCTATTAAATATGAATAAGTCTCATTTACCTCCTGTCTTAACACAAATATTTCTATACTACTACTTCAAAATCAGATTTTGAGACCACTGGATTGTGATACTGCCTATTTTAGAAGTATGCTATCAACAAAATGAATGTTGGGAGTCACACTTACCCAGTTTTGGCAAAGTTAGTCCAGTATGTCATAACCACTGCACTGAGCATGACATCATTCTTGGAAAAGTTGCAGTTGAACAGTTCTGTGGGACCAATCATAGGAATCCCAAACACATAAGGGACTTCATCACCATGAGCTGAATCAGCCCAGCTGGGTTTCATTTCACTTTGGCAATGGTGATAAAATGCATAGAAATATGTTGGAGATCCATACTGGGCATGCAGGTCAGCAGTGGCAACAGCTGGAGCAACCCACTGGTGGTCTGTAAAAAGAGCAACCAGGGTCTTCCGTCTTGTTTCGGGGTTTTCTTTGTCTGCCCAGTCGGTGTACATGAATTTAATGGTCTCTCGCAGTGTGTCCTTCCCTTCTGGATAACCATATAGATTGTCCACAAAATTGGAGACAGAAAAGTCAAAATCATTGGGAGAAACACCATCTTCATTGTCCACAATGCCATCCACAAATTTTAAACCTTCCCCTTGATTCACACCCAGCATTATATCATAGTTAAGGAATTCCCCTTGCTCCATTAGAATCTGAGGGTCATCTGGAATCACATCTCCATCTATCACAGGCCCAAAGGCAATGTGGTACGTGGCTGGAGTGATAGTCTGTTGAATGAGTTCTTTGTAATTCTTATTCCGCAGACATTCAACCAAATCAGTGGTATCCAGCATGTCGCAGCCCACTTTATCTGCCAATATCCGAGTGTACTTGGCAGGCTGATAGTTCACTGCCCAGCTGGACAGGGCTGTTCCACTCTGTATGATTGCCTTTTGGAACAAACCTGCAGGTGCAAATTGTTTAAATACAGATCCAATTAGATATTTAAATATATATATATATATATATATATATATCAAAAAAATGAAAAGTATTTTTTTACTAAGGAAACAAATCTTTGATTACAAAATCCCTAAAGGATGCATACACTGAAATTTCAAATCGATTTCCATCAATCCTACTCACTGCTCCCTTTTTATGCTATGTCGAGTAGGCTACTAATTAAAATCTCTCCTGTTCTTGATGCTCACACACATAAGGCATGAAGGTTTCAGGTTACTTTTGTTTCAAGAACAAAACTCATTCTTGTACTGCAGTTTTCTTGTGTCTTTGATGGAAGTCCTCTGGCTTTACCACATTTGTAGTCCTGTGAAAATTTCTTTGAAGGACTGGGAGCTAAAAGCAATCATATCCTCTTTGACATGTAAATGACACTCATAAATGTGCCTTTCAGTAGTTTAAAGGTCAAATTAAAATTACACACTCTCATTTTCTTCCCAAAATCCATGCATGATACTAACTTGAAAAAATCTACTCTATTAAAAGCAATTTCATACGTTTGAATCTTCTACTCTGACATTTTTTATTTACCATTTAATTTTTTAAATTTCTCTTGTATCTGTTAGCACTGCCTATATGTTGAATTTTGTGTGTGTGTGCAACCCTGCCTATATCTTGAATTAAAATATATTTAATTTTTTTTGCAAGAGAGTAAGATGAGATTCAATGGCTCTTTCTGGTTGTTTTGTGTACACTAATATAAAGAGAAATGAAAACCCAGTCTGAAGAGCTTCTTTGTTTCAAGCACTGAAAGGCAAGGGAAGCTTACTGGTGAATCTGCCCCATCCATTTTTTTTCTGGTAAGATCACTAAAATGGCCTATTTTATATTTAAACTGAATAAATGGGTATCTTCTGCACATAGTTTCTACTGTCAAGTTCTTAAAATGTCAGACAGTAACAGCTACAAAAGCATGTGGGGATTTTGCTGATATACCTTTGAGATTGTTACTGAATGCACACACTACAAAATTTCAATTATTTGATCAGTAAGGTTTTTCGTGGTTCCATCTGCTTGATTTTGGCATGGCTTGCTCAACAGCTATTCACTGAAATCTTATTTGTATCAAAAGACTGAGTTGTCAAGCATAATTCTACGTATTTCAAAATGAGGCATGTTTACCAGTCACCCTGCTGTAACTTCTTGCGAGAGCTTAGCTTTCTGTTACAAATTTGTCTGTTTTAATGTGATAGAAATGGCATGGATTTATAAATACAATAGATATTTTGGTGTTGTCTTCTTTTATCAAGTCTTTGTAGATTTGGTCTTATCACCAGGAATATTTATGGTTCAGTGCTGGTGCTGTACGTTCTTGGGTTTGGGTTTTTTTTGGAGGGTGAGGTGTTGAGAGTAGAAATCCCACAGCAGACTTACCAAAGTCTTGATAACACTGTGTGGGATCACACAGTACTTGTGGAGAGCTAAATACCATTTTAAATAAGGCTTAGTTATGTTTTTACTAAGTAAGGAAAGCATCTATATATATGTCATAAGTGCAGCCAAGAGTGTACAAAAAATCAAAAAGGTCACTGCTCTTTTCCATTTTAATTAGGGCAAATTCTTCGATAGAAGAGCCAGTGGAATCTGTTGATAAAACTAGAAAAAGTATATTGCCCATGGCATTTGTTGCATGAGATTTATGTTGTAATAGCATTTAGTTTTCCTTATAAATATATTTATGTTGACTAACACGAATCTGGAATTCTAGCTAGCAGGTATTTTACAAATATTACAGACCTCATGTAATTCTAATTCAGCCTATCTCATTTGGCACTTTCACTACATTTTAACATTAAAAAAAAATAGTACTTTGCCTAGAGGGTTGTTACCTTCTGAATAGTGGGAGAGTGTCAGGAGACTGACACAGGAAGCTCCTGCCCCAGATCCAAAAATAGTAACTCTCTTCGGGTCTCCTCCAAAAGATCCAATATTTTCTTCGATCCATCGTAAAGCTTGGATTTGGTCAAGCAATCCATAATTGCCTTTTGCAGCTTGGTCCCCAGTACTTAAAAAACCTATAAGGCAAAACTCCATAATTTTAGTTCACCAGATACAGAGTTAGCTACAGGGTATCTACATAGTCACAACACATCTTCCCATCTTTTCATCTTCTGTGCTTTTTTTGTTTGTTTGTTTGTTTTTAAAGGTCACGGTCCTAGTTAAATGTCTCCAGCACAAGCAGAGAAACTCATTCTGTGTGCTGTTTAGCTTTAGTTTGTTTTTCCCTAATTCAGAGATCCCATTTATGCAGAATCACTATTTCCTTTCTGAAATATTTCTGTAAAGAAAGAAGATTTTAAATATTTTACAACTGATGTGAGAAGAGTACAAAGCCTTAGGAAATCATTTTTGAGCAAAGATGTCAGATAGCCAGTCTATCAAGGAGAACAATACCCACTAGTACATTAATTTAAATACTTCTTACCAAAATTGTCCTGAACTATGTAGCTCTTTAAATTACTACACTTGTGATATGGATAGATGTACTCAGAAATAGAAAAAAAGAGGGCTGAAGTAAATAGTGAAGGGAACACAAAAAAGCGTAGGAAAAAAAATTACACTTCAATTTCACAGAGGATATTTATTAGGAAGAAAGCAGGTAAATCCATGGCAATATAGCCTTTGGTAGGGAGATTTTATCTGGAAAAATCAGGTTTTGTCTTTCTCCTTGGAAATTGCAGGGAAAGCTGCGCTGCTATTTTTTGTTCCTGTACTGCGGTTATCAGATTCTAGAAACAAAGCATGACACGTTTGCTGCTTGTCTTGCAACTGAGAACAAAATGACCATAAGATTAGGGCTGAGATTAATTTTGGTTTTTTTGAAACCAACTAAGGTGAACCATTGCAGTTATCCCTGCTGCCTATCATTCACAGTTAAGACTTTGTGCTATGTCCGAATTGCCACATTGAGACATGTACTCACAGTCCTCTCTTTAACTCCCACAGACCTTTTCCTGTTAGACAAGGGCAAAGTCAGAAGTCTATTAGAAAGACCTTACAGCGTATGGAAGTTTTCAGATGGACATTACTGATTTAGGCACCAGTGACAGCTGTCAAAGACAAAACAAAGACATCTCTTGGCAGGTTTTTTCCAGCTAATTATCAGTTCAAAATTTTTTAGAAGAGGGACTCAGGAGATCTGTGATCTTGTGCAGTTTGAAATGAGTCTGTTATCATAAACCACCTGAACCTGCTGTAACAAAGACTTCCATGATACTGACTGGAAGGGGAGTCTTAGGTCCCTAGGAAAAAAAAAAAAGACCTCACAGTACATTTCCTGTGCTTTGGCAAAGGGGAACAGATCTCTTTGCACTGGCAGTAATAATTTTTTTGCTGATAGGAAGAATGAAAATACACAGGGTGGAAAGTATTCACAATATGGAGGAAGCAGAATACAAATCATACTCATATTGCTAAATAGCATTTGGTTCAGCTTTTTCATTGAAAAAATCTCTAATAATGGCAAGCACAGTTATAAGAATGGCAGTAACATTTTTTTTCTCTGCTATACCAATGGAGAAAGAATAAACTATTAATCCATAGTTGTCTCAATTTATTTTTTTAACAGATGTGTTTTTCCCTTTTTTCACATGCCTTTTTTATCTTTTTAAGCCTGTCAAAGAAAGAATAACCCACTTGCTGGCTTTGTTGCTGCAGCTCACTGCAATATTCTATAATTAAGGCTTTATTCAATCAGAACTATGACATCCATTGGATAATGAGAGTGTTGTAACCTTTAAAGCAGGGTGGTAATTAATATTCAGAGCCTAAACATGTTTTAGTTCTACTAGCAGCATCAAGCTAAAGCTGATTGAACTTCAAATTTTTGAATCCTTACCAAATGTACTAAAAGGTGAACTGGATAAAACTGCAGTCAATGAATATCTAATGTTCAACAGATGAAGACTTTTTTTTCTTTTGTTTCCACAGTTCTCTGCTGATTCTTATTAATTGCAAGAACAAATTTTCTTAATTTAAAAACTAATCACCATGGCAAAGAGTCAGCCCCACATGACACAAACTGAATTAATAAATCTGTCTTTTCTCGACCAGGATATATTTTCTTTCATGCTCTGAGTACCCGATCAAAATATTTCTTCATAGCTATTTGAAGAAATTCAGGCAAATAGTAATTATGTGTCCAGAAATACACAACACTAAGAGTTTTTTGGCTTTTTTCTATATTCCTTTAGTGAAGAGAAAAAATGCTTCTTTAAACTGAAGTTCCTGAAGTAACTGTTTTTATTTTTCTCTGACTCTGTGAATGAAAAGAATTCAAGAAAAATGCTTTAGTTTTAAACTACTAGATAGCAACAGTCAAGGAGAAAAAGATTACAAATGGAAATTGCTGAGAATTTTCCTTTTCCACAACCTGTAAGAATGTATGTACTCAAAAGCTATATGCCGTCACTTGCACTGTTTTGATAATGCAGTGAAGACACAGAGCTACACACAAGGCTCCTTTAGATCTCACTTAGACAAAAATAAATCCCTAGTTCTATCTTTATAGTTGGTTTTCCCATATGCTACAGAAATCTTACTGAGATACTAAACAAATCCCAACATACTAGTGGTGATATTTCCCCTTCACTACTAAAAAGTTATGCGGAGACCCACAGGGACAAGTAGAAGGGAAATATACCTATAAAATCCACTTGGACAGTTTACTTCTGTCCAGCTCCAGCCTTGTCTAGTGGCTCATCCCTAGCGGAGGCCATCCCTACACTAGCACAGCTGGCAGACCTTCAAGAGTCAGTCTAAAGAGAACAGGTGGACCTCCTGTCCACTGTACACGTTTCATGTACTTTATTTTACCATGACCAAACTACTGTCTGGTTCATGGGCTGAACAAATGACTTCTCATGGACGTAGTGCATAAGGGGCAGGACATCTTCCCGCTGAGGCTCACCTGGAAGGGCCCAAGCTGTAAGGAACTCTCTGCAATGTGAAACAATGTGCAAGGAGTGGTGACAGTACTGAGGTTTTCTGTGGAAATACACTCTTGATCTGAATTAAAATACTAATGTGGACATGGTCAGGATCAAAATTATATTTTCCCAAGCACAGAATTTCAATTTAACATACACAGATTTAGGAAAAAATAAAGACAATGGAGAAAACCCCCTAAACACCATTTTGTTAAAGATAGTAAATTATGATCTGAGAACTATGGCTTCACCCTTAGAGAAAAATAAAATGACCAAGATAACTGCAATCTTGCAGTAATTTTCTTTTTTTTTTTTTTAATTTCTATGACCTGCTTTATCCTTCTTTTTAAATTATTAAAAAAAAATAAATTACACAACAACTTTCCTTTGACATTTTGCACACAGTAATACCCAATATTACATCTCTGCAGGAAAAGTCCATTCTTTATCTTCATATCTTAACCCCTGGGCCTAATGCATATCAAATCAATTTGATGGCTGGCTGAAAGCCTAAATTTCAACTGTGAATGTTCCTCCACTGCTTTGTGCCTTTTCCTCCCTCTCTCCCTCCCCTCCAACCCCCAAGTGGGGAGACGGTTTCCCAATGGAAACAGATGAGGTTGACTTGATATGTGAAAGCTGGTACTATCTTACTTGCTCAAAATAGTATCAAAACTTACATTTTGGTACTGGTAAACTGCTGACTTTCAGATTTAAATAAAATCAGAAAGTCAATCAATTATATTTAACTTTTTTCCATTTAAGAAGGGAAAATATAAATAATGAAAAATTAAACTTGATTCTATCATGCATTTTACTAGCTACTACAATCAGTTTTAAAAGTGTATCTTGAAATGAGGCATCCTTTTCTTTGTAAATGAAGTACTTTTGCTTCATCTTCTGCCCTTCTCAGGTTTTCTTAAAAACAAAATGTTTAATTTCTGAGATACAGCCATCACAAAAAAAATAATGCCAAACTTAGTAAGACACAATAAATAGCCAAGATATCACAATGAGAAAGTAATCACCAGGAAATCTGGAGAAAATCAACAAGCTAGTGCATTTTGATCTATTTAACTCCTCCTGTTTAAGCCCCTGTTGTATTTTCTGAGTTCACATTTCTTTGGTCTTTATGCCTTTTCATGACTGTTGTCCAAGCCTGAATAGCCTGCTGCAGTTTGTTTGTCAGGCAACCCACAAAGATTGATTTGTACAGCAACTGATCAGTACTAAGACATAAGCAATATAAATAAGATACTGGAGACTGTGCTTTGGAGTACAATCACGTCTGTTTTGTTTACATTTGTGAAATACCAGAGTAGGGGCTTTTCAAAGCCAAGAGCAAATGTCAAGCATACAGCAGAGCCTTCATATTTTCTAATAGATTTTGTCTGTACCTATCACATTTACCACTGTAAAAGTGGACCTGTTCAAAAGAGAAATTCACTGGGGATTACTGAGAACATAGAGACTACAGGAAGACCCTGAAATATAAATAGTTGGAGAATTGAGAAGCATTAGAGGGAATTATCATATAAGTTTGTCCTACACTTGCCCTTCCCTAACCATTCCCAAACATCCCCAACAGTGTTTGGAGACAGGATGTTTGGCCGGATGATATCTTGGTTGGAATCAATATAACTATATATTCAGTTTTTTGTTTTGACTCTATGTCTATTAACAGTACCATGTACACCTCACTGCAAAGCCGGTGGGATGCAAGATAGAGTGATGGTGCCCTTGGCATAGGTTTAGCAGAAAAAAAATTCCTGCAGCATGATTGGCCTATGCAAAGCTGAGTAAGCATCACTGCTGCACCTGAAACATCTACCTAGAGACTAAAACAAATGAGAGGACTGTCGACTGGCTATGTATGGGTCTGTGCAGAAATAATGTTACACAGATACTTCTTCATCCTGAAAACAGAACAACAATGCCTTTCCTCCATCTGCAAATTGGTTTGAAATTTGCAGGTGCTACTGCCAAAACAAATGTTTTAATATTCAGAAACTTAAGTAGTAGGATAGCCTGTGACCTGAAGCAGTGGTCACAAAAGGGAATTTCTGCATGCTATGGCTGTTTACCCTATCCAGCTGCAAATAACACTCATTTAAATTTTAACTCAATTTATGAAGTGAAGAGAAACAAGCATTGAAACAACTCACCTTAAAGTTTTCGTATGAGTTCATAGATTATGTTAAAATATAAAGGACAGTGATGCTTTTAATTCAATTATCTAACTCAGGCTTAGGAAAACAGTCTCTTCTGATCCTGCCTTGATAGTTTCTTTTAAATTACTTCTATTGGGAAGACAAAACCTGAATCTGCTTGTCTAGAAAGAACATCTTATTATTACATGCAGTACAAAAGAATAGGTCAGACACGGCGAAGTGAGAATATTATTATTTGTTTCTATATTGATTCAGTACTGAAACCTAAAGTCTATTTTTTACAATTCAGGAAAATAGCTAATCTTAAATATATAAAAGTCTTTTGAAAATGTCCTGGATAATAGATGTGTATAAGAACACTTAGCAGTAAAAGAATGAGAAAATATAATAGGATACATTTTTAACAAGAATTAAAACCTATTTTTATGCATATTTCTAAACAGGGAAAAGCTTCTTAACATGAATTTTTCAGAACACCAGGGAGATCAACAGTTTCCTTCAGTCAAGCCATTACATTCTACAATGAAATATTTTTAATGAATTTAATTGAAATGAGTACATGAAACTTAAACTGCTCTTAAATTTGCCTTGTTCATTGCAAAATGCTTCTAAGCTATTGTGCAATGAAGTTAGGCCAATTAATGTTATCTAAAATATTAGAGATTTAAGATACTCCCACCATTCAATTCTATTGTCATTATTCATGATGAGTAGGACATAACTCTATAGGAAGTGTCACTGAAGAAGCTTTTGCCAGTCATTAAGAATGTAGATTTTTAAAAAAATAGTAAATAACAAGGACAGAATCAAACATTTCAGAAAACATTCACTGATCTACTGTCTTCTTACCTACTATTTATCCAAATATTTCACAAGTTAAACCTGCAATTACATAATATACAGTCAATAAAACAGCAGGTTCAATAAAAAAGAATACTGTTGAATACATTATTACCAGCCTGATTAACACCAAAATAAACTAAGCTAAAATCAATTCATTGCTCTAGGAATGTTATTGCCAGGAAAAAAAAAAAAAAGTGTGTGTGTGTTGGAGGAGAGACTGATAAATATCAGGTGTTGTCAGCCTGTGATTTAAAAATATTTCATCATCACTGATCTAGATGGTCAAATCCAAAGGAATCCAAGAAAAATGTGCCATGAATACCTATGAAGCAGTAATACAGTTACACACTCTTTCTCCTCAGATGAGAAAATATGAAAAACAAACAAGAAAAAATATAGATTGAGACAAAACGCAATGAGTGAAAGAAACAGAAGAAAAGTAATTAAAGGAAAGGACAACATTGGACATCTCCCAAAAGCAGAGTGAAGCCTTGCCAGCCTCTGAACAGCAGCTGTTTGGAAGCCAAACCCACTCCACTTCTTCCTCTCACATTGTGTTCCCTGAGTGTGATGATACAGCGTGGGACCTCTCCTTGGTCAATGTGTGTCAGCTGTCCTGGTTCTTGCTCACCCTCCTAAACTCTTGTCTGTCGCTGTTTTCCCCACGGACGAGTAGAGAAACAACACGAAGTCCAGGCTCAGGGATTAATGGAAGCGCTTTAATGAACTTTCAGAAGGCTTTTATATGTTAGTTTGCAAAAGTGTATTAAATGGCATAAGGTAATTGGTTTTTTGCCATCCACCCCTTAAGGGGATTGGTCAAGTTCTAAGACACCCATTTCTGAATGTTTTTCTAGTTAGAACCATAACAATTCTGCCAAAACAACCCGCAGCTGCAAGAAGTTTACAAAAACTGTAACATTGTTTTGAGTTACTTGCATGGGAAAGACAGAACTCTCACAAAAATGCTGCAGAGAGCTGAAGAAATTCTCCACTGAAGCTTTTTCAGCATCCATACTTGTCAACCTCCAACTTTTTGTCTCTAGGGTAGCATGGGAAAAATAAAAAGCCTTGGACCTGTGTAAGCACAGTTCAGCAAAAGCCACAATATCAGTCTGTTATGAACACTATGTTAGCTATAGACACAAACCACATCATATGGGCTGCTCTGAAGAAACTTAATCCCACCCCAGCCAGGCCCAGTACATTATTCCATAGCTGTGGCACAATCTCCATTTCTAAAGCATCTGGTCGCTTTGTAGAAGTGTCTGTCTCATCCAGAAGAGATGTGCTGTAGGTCTATGAAAGCTAGAAATAATTTTAATTTTTTTCATTACAAAATATAGATGAAACTTTTATGAAACTGAGACTAAATTAACATACTTTAGTCTTTTTTCAACTAAACAATCAATATTATGATGAAGAGACAACATCTGTAGCTGTATATCTCTAATAGAGAGTTAAGACACAAAAATTTTACATATTTTAAAGACATGAAAAGACATTAGGTTTACCCCTAAAAATGACAGGAAAGTTAACCTGCATGACATAAATGGCAAGCACCAGCTTTAAAAACAGCAAGGGGATTTTTTATCTTTACTTATCATCTTCAAAAGATTAGAATCTTTCAAATAAAAGAGTTCTAGGATATTAGGTGTAATTTTTTCTTGGTAAGAAAAACACCAAATGACCAAGCTGACAATATTATTGCATTAATATACTGCTGTCAAACCCAAGTGCTTACAAGCCACTGTGAAAAAGAAAGAAAGGGTTCACAATGTTAAGAACTTCATGAGGTAATTTTTTTCTTCAGTATTTAAAAAAAGAAGTTACCCAACATTTTTTGTTGCTTTCATATAATGATACTTTTAAGAGAAATAAAATTGCACCCATTAGACCAGGCTGCTCAACCTGGTCACATCCAACGTGGCCTCGAACACTTTCAGAAATGGGACATCTACATCTTCTTTGGGCAAACACTTTGGTCCAGAGCTTCAGCACCCTCACAGCCGAGAATTTCTTCCTAATCTCTCCTCTTTCAGTTTAAAGCTATTACCCCTTGCTCTATCACTACACATCCTTGTAGAAGCTCCTGTCCAGGTTTCCTGTTGCCCCTTCAGATACTGAAAGGCTGCTACAGGGTCTGCCCAGAGCCTTCAACTCTCCAGGCTGAGTAACTTTAACTCTCTCAATCTGTCTTCATAGGAGAGGTGCTCCAGCTCTCCAGTCATCTTCATGGCCTTTCTCTGGACTTGTTCAGACAGATCCATGTTCTCCTTAGGCTGGCAGCCCAGAGCTGGGCAGAGTACTCCAGGTGGGGTAAAAAAAGTAGGAAAATTCGAAAATGCAGCCTTTAGCAAAAACGACACGCCTACTAGGTAGCCAGACATCATGAATCTGTCAGAAAAGGAAATGTGATTTCAGATAGCAGACATCTGCTAGGACTGACCACAGGGAAAAGGATGGTATTTAACAAGTGATCATTAGCAGGGGTCTTACTTGCTTCTGTTCCATGGACAATTCTCACCCTCTTATGCACCATTTTCTGTTGCAAGACATAATGAATTACCTCACTGTGCTATGTTGCTTCCTTTTCTCAGATCTATATAATCCCCTTTTTATTGCTTCCATAGCCTCAGTAATCCAATCATTCAAACAGAGATTAGAATATTTTAAAGTATACTTTGACTATTCTAAGTTAAAGCAACCCTAGAGAAACACCAAGCAAAACATCTGTAACTATGATGTTTGCCAGACAACTTTGATAAAGTGGAGTCATAACTTAGATGGGCTTTTTTTTTGTAATCTGAGACATTCCTTCAACTTGGAAAAAAATATTGAAGGTAATAATCTGTTATGCCACAATCAATGAAAAGATGAAGTTGCTTGATTGTTTTAGCACATTATATCATATTTTCTATAAAGCTCTGAATAAATTTGGAAGGTCATGATCAGTCTTGTCCTACAACATTATCATAACAGGTGAAATATTATTTCTGTTTTGCACCAGTTTTGGCCAAAATCTGATGATTTAGAAGATTTGGCTTTGCAGTTCTTACTCAATTGAAGATTTCGCAAGGCATTCAGTTAGGCTTATTCTCAATAATACTATATATATGCAAAAATCACAAACAAAAATCAAAATATAATACATAAATAACAATATAAACATTAAAATAAATTAGCAGGTGGAAGTGACCACTATTCTATGAAATGTGGTCCTGATAGTAGACTGTCCTACTCATTGTTAACTTCTTATTATCTGGCAGTATTTTTCCCTTTGTATGTTATTATTCATGTCATTGGTGATATAATTTGATTTTTAAAGTTGTAATAACAAGGGAGGTAAAACTCATCCTTTAAAATAAGATGAAAGAACCAATATGTAAATTTTGGACATTTTAATATGAGTCACTTGTTGGTAGCTGAGTTTGTGGTACAATAGCTACGATTTCATAGGCATCACACAAACTTCCTTAAGGGGTATATAATGGCTTCCTAATAGAATTACTATAGGCCTTAGGGAGGAATTAGATTTTCAGTTATTACATTCATAATTTAGAAGAGGAAATGCTGATTAGATTTGTTTAATTTAATGTTCCAGGTAATGTGGGATTTTCCTTACTAACATATTTGTTCTTGGGTTTGGGTTTTGGTGCTTTCTCCTGTGCTTCTCTGATTAATAATATATGTTTTATAGCACAAAATCATTATAAAGGTTAACAGTAATGAATTATTAGTCTCCTTTTTTTGTTTTTTTTTGTTTGTTTGTTTTTTATGAACCTCAGAATACACTTACTTTGTTCAGCTCATACTGGTGGTTTCAGTTATTACACTGTGATTTGCAGACCATGTGAGAAAACTTGAATAAAGGATACTTGAATACAGAGACTAAGCTAGAATTGTCTTTAGAACACTTTTTGGGATTTCTAATTATCTCCAAATTATGCTGTCAATTCAGGGGTTCAACACATTACATATGCTCTAGCTCTTAATTTTTTCTCCAGGATGGATTCAGTTTTGGTGATTTCAGAGAGACCACTGGAAATGATGAAGTGACAATTCCGAAGTGTCAGATATGATTTTTGGGGATAGCCTCTACCTTGTCTCCCCAATGCTCACTGCTGTTGTACTCAAAACAACACATTTCAAAACCAAAGTAACTCAATCCTTGATCAGTTGCTAGAAAATATTCACAACATTATCAATAATTTGGTCTCTCAGACAAAGATATGAATATGCCCCTACTCACAGGGGCAAATTTTTGTAAAGGAAGATTAATCTTCAGAAAATCTTCCATTATAGAGAGTGGCAGGAGAGAGAGGAAAAAAACCCACCACCTTTTCTAGAAGCCAGATTAAAACATTGAATTACAGTCGTGGTCTGATCTGCCATGAAGTAATCACTCTTCACCAGACAAGAAAAGTTTAATAGAAACAATCTTTACAGGCATGACAAGCACCTCCTCAGCACCTCCTGCATATGTCACCAGGGGTGCAAGGGAGGCACGCACGGAAGGGTGTCAGACTGGACTCATCTTCCAATCCAGCAAGGTGGTGTTGACAGAGCAGGGAAGAAGGTGATCAGTTACTACTCTCTAAAGAAAGTACAAGAAAGATGGAAATTACAGAGATCCCACTTGGGAAGCAGTGCAGGTCAGAGGGATGGCTGGAAAAACTGCTGCTGTCTGTCAGGGCTGAGCAAGATTGTGATAGCAGTTCATGTGCTTCTCAAAACTATGGTGTTTCATGTGCTAATTTGTACTACTACTTTCTTTAAGAAATTGAAACATGCTATCAAAATCTCCCACATGAATCTTATTCCTGCAGAATCAGTCCAGCTCTTGCGGCATTAGCTGGCATGCATTAGAGCAGCAAGCACTCTTGATTCGCCTGCACTCCAATGTATCGCTACTAGAAATTGTGGGTCTTTGCTAATTTCTGCTGCAAATGATCCTCAGCATGTTTGAAGGCAACTGAGATTCTCTACAAAACAAGCAAAGTTAAGAAGTTGCAAGGCTCAAATTCTAGCAAAGTAGTTGTAAGAATATAATAATTATCAACCAGCAGTAGAAGGCATAAATGTTGAATTAAGAAACCAATCTGCAGCAAAAGAAAATATGGAAGAATTTTGTAAACTGGTAATATGACTGTATCCAGACTTTACTTTGGTTACTCCAGTGAGATAAAGACAGATCTTCTGAAATGATTCTTCACAGCAGATGTATCTGAGAAGCCTGAAAAGCTTTGATTTAATTTGGTTATAAAGCCAAAAATATTTATTTCCTGGAGCCATTCTGATGCTTTCAAATTCTTTAACATAGCAAAAGATTAAGAGAGACAGTTCTAAAAGATGTATTAAATATACAGCAAAGCCTAAATTGCTTCTGGATTTGCACATATGTATCTTATTTTATGAAATGCAAATGTTGAGTATATGGACTGCTGTTTTCATCCTGCATTCTTCTGATTATTAAATAAATGTTATTGTGGAGAGAAAAAGGTTAGACACGGCTAAATATTCATATTTTGAGTGTTTCAAAATAGTATTATAAACCCGGTATTTTTATATTTGTTATTTTCAGCAAGTGAATGTAATAGAAATAATAGTTTCTTTAGAAACCAGTTCTGAGGGCTAGGAATTCACATTCTGCAGTTTTGGCTAAGCTCTTTGGGTTGGTTCCTACATCTTCATACTTCATATTTCTGCCTATTGTCATGTATTCAAGAACATGATCCTAAAATTAAGACTCTCAGTCCTCTGAGAGTTAAAGAAAAAAAGTTACAATTAACCACATTAAAAGCACTCCTCTGCATGTTGTCTGTCCCTAGATTAATGTTCAGCAGAAGGAAGAATATCTAGGTATTGACCAGATACAACATTTTTTGTTCCATTTCACTCTGTCCTGCTTCTAAAGAATACTGACAAGAAATACAATACAATGCTATGAAGTATTAAATAAACTGAGGGGGAAAAAAATACACTAGGAATTCATATTTGGATCCCCAGAAGTCACTGTTTCTCATCTGTCTAGGTAAAGCATTGATAGGAGTGAAATTATTCCTCCCAATGAAGAAAAGCAAAAGTGAGGGTGACTGTGTACAGAAGTTTCTTCAAGTTACATCATTAGAGACAAAATTAAAGGACTTTTTCATATTTATGCCTGTACTTTGCTGAAAGTTTTTTAGTAAATCTAATTATTGTTGACCCTTTATTCAAAAATGCAGTTTTTGCTTCTCTACCTTTTACAGAAGGGTAAACCAGTAATTTATTTCTTCTGCAGTATGTGCCTATTAAAATGACTGTTTACGTTCATACCTTACTATTAAAATGGAGCAATTTTCTGTTGCCTAGATACAGATCAGAAGGCTACTTTATATAACTAATACACATGAACAAAAAAAGCAATCATAAATGAAAATAATTATTTATTCTAGTATTTTCTTTAACCGTCTTTGCCCTTTTTTGTTACCATTGCTTGTGAAAATAAACACATTCTTGCTGAAGATACCTACAACTCCAGCAGGATTTTGTGGTCTTTCTTTCAAATTCAAAGTATTTCACCAACTGTTTTTTAAAAGAATTATTGTGCCCATTCACTAGATTGCTGGCACTGAGAATGAACTATGGCAATCAACATTCCTAGCTTTACTTACTGGTCTGGTTTTATTTGGGTGTAAATATGATGCAAAGCATCTTGCTTGAAAACACCTATGATTATCTAAAGTTGTATTTTCCAATTTAAAATTTATAATTTTAAATAAATACTGTTTCTCCCAATCTGTTCTTATTAAAAATGGCCATCATAAAGTGAAAATTAATCAATTAATACATTATTTCACATATGCTTGCAGAACTGCATAACTTATGGTTATTACACAGAAATTGCAATTCCCTCTCTTCTTTTTAATTTGAGCTGTACTTTTTTTTGCCCTGTGTACATGTCCTATACATATTGGTCTCCAGTGGAATTTTTATACAGATATAAACACACAAATAAGCACACGTGTGTGTTTCTGTCTGTGTGGATTTAGTGTTCATTAAGTACAAACAGAAAAACACAAATCTGTCTTTTGTCAAACACTTCAACCCACTAAGTGATATTTATTGCTAGAAAAGGAAATGTAAGAAAACCCAATTGCTAAATGGGAGAAGGTTGCAGAATCTACTCTCTGGGCTGTGGTTGCAGTTTTGTTTTGTTGTCTTTTTTCCCATGGGAATTTAAAGAGTAATGCAAATGAAATCTAAATAAAATAAAATAAAACAAAATGGTTTGCTCAGTTCCAATTATTTCTCCTTCTCTGAATGTTTTCATTATTCACGCACACAACTTCCTTTTGCCTCTTTGTCTTATGGGCCCATGATTTTTCTAGCCTGTCTGAAGTCACCTATCCTCACTTGGAACATCTCTTTTGGGGCTGAGTCTGTAAAATAGGTTTCTACATCTTGTATGAATACTATCAAGGTAAGATGAGAAATAGCTGTTTCTTTACACTGCCTGCTCCTGAAAGCAAGCCTTACTGGTTCCGAAGGGGAAGGCTCCCAGCAGTGTCTGCTTTCTGTAGGATGGTTGCTTTGTCTTAATTAGGGAAAACTTGTCTAAGAAAAAGTCAGTCTTTCCTATGGTCTCCAGAGATGCCTCTCTTTCTCCACTGACTGCATTACTAACAAATACTTTATTTTTGTAGAATAGACCCTGAACATGAAGTCAGGCATCTGCAAGGACCATAGAGATAGTGCTTGAGTTGAACATCTAATCAAACACAAGTAACTAATAGGCAGTGCTACCAAATAAACAACCCAACATCTCTACAAACATCTAAATTAAACTCTCCAGAAAGGATTTCCAGCACTTCTTACTACAGAATATTTTTTATTTAAATTATTTTCAGACTATTTTTAGAAAGCTCTCTGTTTTAGAAAACACACTCTGTAATATACAGAGGGCTTTGCTTTTGCAATGCAAATATATACAGAATACATGAATAGAAGTAAAACAGGTAGTGGGAATTGGTATTTACCTAACAATTAATGAACTTTTAATTCAGCATGGATAGTGTGCTCTTATATGTAAGCTGGTGAGTTGTTTGTCACCATTTACTGAATTTGTTGCATTATGAACAGAGACAATTTTTCTTGCGTGCTACTTTGGGATCAAAGCAATGACTCACAAGCACTATTTGTCTGTTTGCGACAACAAGTCTTTGTACCAATATTCTTACTGAAGATATCAGAGCTCCCAACAGGATGCAGAATTTCTTATGGTGCCTTTTTCATTCCCTAATTATTTCATGGCAGGTCCCCAAATATGTTTCTAAGTGGGTCATCCAGCCCATTCACACTTTTTAATTTTTTTCACCTATTTTTATCCAAGATTTTTAATCGTGTTAATATCCTCCTGAGAAAGAGCTGTAGAGACATATCATCAGTGCAGATATATTTTCTGTGTTGTTTAATACCAAAGCAAAGGGCTTGAGAATGAAGACTAGAAATTAAGAAAATACCCAGCCTCCTGGACAGAAGCTCAGCATACCTTTAATGTGTGCTTGTTCTGAAATATTTAAGATACACATACACAAACACACAAACCCACATACATACTCAAAATACCCCCCCCCCAAAAGCATAAATTTCAATATACAAAATCTTCATTACAATGAGAAGATAGATGGATACAAGGCTCTTCATTTTCATAGGATGTTTTGAGAGTTTTTACTTCCTTGTTAGTGCACCATAATTATTGCTTCCAGGGTCTTAAACTTTAGATCATACCCATTCCATTTAACAGAATTTCTGAGCTACACAGAGAGATAGAAATCTGAAAGTGTCAGTTTCCAAGTTTCCTTGTACTTCCAGGCTCACAACTTCCTGACTTCATAATTTGGATGTAAAAAAAAAAAAATCTTGTTTACACCAAATTTTAGAACCTAAGAGTCATTTATCATCAACAGAAATAGATGGTGTAAAATTGGGTTAAACCCCAAGAGAACTTTTTCTTGACAGCTTAATATCAAGGGATTTTATCTTAAATTACCAGAAGTCTGTGTCAGTGTTTCTTCTGTTATTGCTCAGATAGTTAAGGTTGCAATAAGTACAAGTGCATAAATCCCTACTGCTTTGCTCTTCTTGAAAAGGAACTGATGGAAAAGGTGTGGCAGAGATATACAGCTGTGTATAAATGCTCTCTAGTCAAACTACCCTCCTCTGACTGTAGGTCTGAAGAGCAATTTCTGTGGTAGGGTTACTTTTATCTCACTCTCCCCTGCCTTCTCTTCACCTCTTAATCTCTTCCCAATGTTTTGTTTTGGGTTTTTTTATTATTATTTGTTTGATTTTGTTTGGTTTTGTTTTTGTTTCATGTCATAGTACTTTATTGGTGCCCTGCCTCTGAGAGTAATAAAGTAGAATTATCCTTATTTTACAAATGAAGAAACTGGAGTAGAGAAACTGAAAACCCAAGACGCAGAGAAAAAACACTTTTAGCATTAATAATAGAATAAAGAAGTATATGGTTCCCAGTTCTTATTTAGCATGCTGTAAAGCAAATGTTTTCATCAAAGATCTGAAAGTAAATAGAAAATCACAGATGATAAAGCTTACAGATGACTGATCTAAAGGGGTTAAAACACCCAGGCAGCATGCTACAAATACACTTAGTATTCTGTTCGTTTTCCTTCAAACAAAAATCCTTTATCCAGAGCAAAGCACAGATCTACACAGGAGCACGGAATGGAAGCCATAGCCTTGGAAACTATGTGGACATGAGAGGAGCAATGGGCAGTAACCTACAAATCAATGACTAGCAAAGCCCCAGGGGTTTGGGGGGTTTTTTAGAGCAACTGAGGAGAAGATTCCAGTGTGATAAACTGATGCTATCTTTGGATATTTAAGGAGGAAGCAGTTTGTAAGAAAAGAGAGATGACTTCATCCCTATGAAGAACACTGCAATCCATTCTGAGGTTTTTATTTTAAGAGATTAACAGTGTGAATAAAGGACAGCCCAAAAAACGCAGGACCTTAGGAGAAGAGAAAAAACAATAGGATTCATCTCTCTTAGTTTCAAATGTTGTCAGTGTAGAGAACTGAGTTAGATCTCTAGGTCTCTCTTTAATCTTAAGAGTAACAAGTATCTACTGCATTTAAGACATACACATATAATCAAATTCCATTCTTTAGACTTTGGAGTCCAAGTCTGCTGAGGTTTTGCAAAAAGATTGAAATAGAACTTAATTGCAACATAAAAATACCTTTATGATCACAAAAACTCACTTACTTGGCAAGGAAAAGTCTCAAAAACAACAACAAAAATGCAGTAAGCTAAACTGAGACAAATTCAAATGAGCTATAACATGAAGGGTTTTTTAAAAAGCGCGAGTACTGTTGATACTTTAATCTAAAGGTGAGTGCATGATGTTGATACAACCCTTCTAAGAACACATCTTGTAGCATAAAATTTAAGTGAGGAATTATTTTATTTAACAAAACACACCTCTGCCTACTGAAAGGCAACTTTGAAAATGTTGTGGCTATAGTATCACATTTTCAACACACAGAGATTATCTTTCAATCCACCAACAAAGAAGGGAACTGAAGTTTGTGTTCTAGTCTAGGACCAAGAGATGATTCATTTTAAATTACTTCAGACCCATTAAAAATTACACATAAGCTCCTATGTACAACTACTGAATGGTATAGCTAACTATGAACCCACCAGCAGCAGTTACTGGGGAATATCCTCATAAAGTGAGAATTAGATTGGTAGCACTAAGCAAAGTTATAGCACAAGAAACCCCTCACCAGATTTGACCCTTTCATTAAGTATTTCAATTTTGTACATTGATGAAAGCTTCTTTTCTTACAAGGAGCAATTCTTATTTCCATTCCATTTTTCTATTAATACGCAACTATTCCATTTTGAACCTCTATTTTTCCTGAACAAATTTTCCTTCCCTTCTACTGCTGATTATTCCAGAGGCCAGCCACTGGAATGCATTCAGTTGCGCTTCCAGAAACAGAGGCAGATGATCTCAATGTTGTGAATGGGTTTTACTGTCAGTCTATGAAAAAACAGCGATTTTCATATGGCAGCTTCTAATCACCTATACAATAATAAGGGAAGAATCTATCCATTCATCTTGCCCTTGCTTAGAACAGCAGTTCAGCTTCTTCACACTATGGCATTAAATCAACAGTTCTATAAGAAATTGTGCTTCTCTCGAAATCTCTGAGAGATGTTGCCTTTTCATTACAGCAACAAAAAAACCCAGTAATTCCATCTAGAATGAAAATGTTAGGTTGCATAACAAAGTGGATATCAGCTTTGCCTATGATTTCCTCTGAATGCATGCTACAGCTAACCCAGTTTTCCTGGTGTCATTTACAGGGATTCTGTGTTACTACAAGTGTAGCTGAGGATTACTTTCTTCTAATGGTGACTAAATTTTTATACAAAATGAGTCAATGTTCTGAGAAATAAGGAGTAAAATTCATAGACTTAGTTTTTAACACATTTCTGGGTGATTGGGGGAGGGGGATAGAAGGCCACATTCCTTTAAAATCAGTAAGTTTTATTAATAGAAACACTGTAACCCATTCCATATTACCACTGAGCCATGAATATACCAGAATTAATTAATTATATTATTGATATGCTATGAGTGTTCATATTTATATGTTCCTCCTGCCACTGAGGCAAACAAAAATATTTTACACAGAAATAAACCCTTTGCTAGTAGATTTTTTGAGAAACAGAACTTAAAACATAAATATAATAATTTAATTTAAAAAAGGCACAATCATAAAGACAGCTAGACCACAAACGTAAATCACTGAAAAAAACTATAGTTCAAATCTGTATGTTAAACTGGATTTCAACTCTTTCAAAGAACCAAGGGATGTAGAGACATGTAATGGAATGAACAGAGAAATATAATTAATTTTTAACCACCATTTTCAGTGTCTGGTTAATTAATTTCCAGAAAACAGCACAAATTAATCTATCACAACTTTTAAGCTGAGTAGTTCATAGCGGAACTTACTTGATTTTGCCTACTTATCAATGCCCCACAATGTTTGTGAAAAGGACATTGTCACAAGAATGCAAAGAAATTAAATTAAAACAGAGCACAGAACAAATAACAGATTCACTGGTGACTTAATAGGTCTCCTGTGTGAAACAAAATAAAATGATGAAACGAAGGATTACCTTCACCTTTTTAGCTTAAAAGAACTACAATAACTTGTGTGTTTGTTTGTTTTTCAGGCAGAAAACCTGCTTTAATTCCAGTCTTACAAATACTTATGAAAAAGGAGCGCTTTCCAAATATGATTAGATCTTCTGAAATCAATGACCCCTTCCCATATTCTTAAATGCTTGCAAAATCAGACTGCATGTCCTGTAGGAGCCATTTCCCAAGTGCAAAATCCAGTAGCTGCAAATTTAATGTTTACCATCTGTGAGGAAAACAGGTTTTATCTAAAAATACAAGAGTGTGATGCACTTTTCACTAGACAAGATTTTTTCCTATTACTTATTTCCCTGATTAGTCTAAAGCTAAATGAAGTGAAACTGTCTTTCCTAGTTGCAATCACATCTATATTACAGGAGGAACGTCTGCCCCAAATGGCAGCCTGTTTATCAAACCAAAGGAGGGTCAACAAACGGCCCCTCAGGCAGTAACCAAATCTATCAGACCTCAGGAGAAGCACCACAGCACAACATCCCTTTCAGAGTAAACTTTGCCAGTCTAAAAAGTTTCACAGGTAAGTAAATGACACAGGAATTAAAGAATGACAATTAGTCCTAAGAAAATGACCCAAACTTGAAAGTTCATAAAAAGTAATGTTACTATTAAATGAAAATTCCAAAGAAATACTGCAATCATAATATTCCAATGCAAAATACAGTAATACATATATGTATTATCTCTTAAATAAGATGTATTTTACATTTGACATGAAGACATTTGTGATATTACTAAGTTGCCATGATCAGCCCTAAACAGAAGGGAGTCAATGGGAAAGGTCAGTAGAAAATCAACAATTTGGAAGCAAATTCTGACAACAGAGAAATAACTATAAATAAATCATGCAGAAATATTATTAGCAACACATTGAGGATTTTGCACAGATCCCGTTATAGATGATCCCCTCAAAATTCCAAGGAGAAATCCTTGCAAAACTACTCCTCATGAGTGGTAAACAACAATAAATTATTTATATTTTAGATCTGAGTTATGGGCAAAGGGGAAAACCTGGAAGAACTTCCTCTCACCCACAGCAGTATTAAAACATCACTTAAATTACAAAATTTATAATTTTTAACCATTATGATTTCTTTTTTTTTCTCTCAAAAAGATGCAGAAGTAAAGAATATATGGGATACTATAAACTGAACTTTGAGGCAGTAGGCACTGTCATTGGACAGCTTTAAGTGGCCTTTTTTGTGTATTTTTTCATATCTCTCTCTCTCTCCCTCCTAGTTATTCCCATGAAAGGCTATTTTCTGAGTATTACTAAAATGATCTAGGAAACCTTCTCTGTGAATAGCTTTATATTGAGAACTGAAAGACATCTTGCTTCTTAAAGGATTAGGCAGCACCTGAATAGGGATTTCATAAATAGCAGTTAGCCATTAATATTGATACTTACCTGCTTTAAATTATGTCCCTAGACTTCAGACAGGTAAGTTGAACAATTCATGAGAGAAACTGTAATCATTCCCTCCATTACAGAAAAAGCAATGAGACATAATTGTGCACACAACAAAACAGAACTTTGGATCTTTATACCCCTTTTGCGAATAAATTCAAGATCAAGCCTAAGTCTGCAAACCTTTGGAAGTGAGCCCCATTCTCTCAAGCTTCACCGAAAGGGCACTCTTCAATGGCATAAATCCCACATCCATGCAAGTCCCTACAAAGATGTCCATTGACTCAAGAAGACTTGGATAAAATAAACAAAATAATGGATGCAGTAGTTTTCATTCAGGATAAACTTCTTTAAAACAAATAAGAGTTTCATTTAAAACTGTGAATAAAAAAAATAGGGACCATAAGTACTAGTAATTTGAATTATACATGGAGCCTACATAGAATTATCTACCAATAAGGAGTTATCATATAATTAGCACAAGAGTATTCTATTAAAACATGACATTAGAGCTTTGACAGACTGTTCTATGGCATTATGTAGAGCACTAAATATGTAAAATGTATCTTCAGCCATCAACAGAAGACACAGAAGTGAAAAAAGCTAAACTTCGTACATCAAAATGTCAGTGTCAGTTCAAAGCCCCATAAAGACTGGAAAAGTAATTCCTTGCCTTGAATATTGAAAAATGTGAGTCAGTTCAAACTTTGAATATAGTTTTGATGTGCTCTCAGTCATTTTGGGAAGTATTTTTTGTTTTATTTCCAACATTTTTAACACAGAGTGAAAATCAAATTGGAAATGCTATGTCTTTGATTGTTGTCTTTTTTTCAGATTTTTACCATCCTTTTCTGCTTATGACTTTTCTTATGCATACTGTCTGAACACACACAGAGCAGCAAGCAATGAGGACACAGAGTTGAGTTCTCTTCTCTACACTGGGCCTCAAAATAGTCAGAATGATAAAAATGATGTGTCTACCTAAGCTCAAAGGAAGGTATTAAGGTATTATAGGAGCTTAACCAAACTTAGAGACTTCGAGGAAGATTTTAAGAATAGGATTTCTCTTCATCTAACTTTACGCAGGTAAAGGACCTTACTGAATCTTATCATCTAGCTTTTTCTTGTAGTCAGTCAATGGAAACTGCTTAATGACATCTCTGCCTATATTTTTTATATGGGATAAGAGTTATTAGCCTTTGCTTTAGTTCTTCTGTGCTGCAGTTAACAGCAAGGGATTACTAATAGATGCTTAAAATTTCTGAAGTGGATGGTAGAGTGGAATGCAGTCATTTTATACTAAATTCTACAGCAGCTACACATATACACGAGTGTATATACATGAGTGCTGTATGAGCATCTGCAGTTATAAATGTAGAATTTATACAATGAGTTTTATACTGGATCTTCAGAGCTCTCACAAACTCCTGCACTGGACAGTACAACTGAAGGATTGGCAGTTGCAATTTATGTATATATATATATATATAAAAATAAATAAATTTTGAATGATGTACCCTTTCACATTCCTGTCTGCTACCCAAGAAAAAAAGTGGTAGAGTAGCATGCTGTATCATGAATGTTATAAAAAGATATTGTTTTCTTCTCATCATGAATCTGTATGCAGGAATTGCTGAGTGTCCATATGATGTGTGGAAAAAGGAGAAAAGCAGAAATGCAAGCAAAAAAAAAAAATCTTGGGGACAATTGAAGTTGTATCATCTAAATAGCTAAGAAGCAAGAAGCTAAATATGCCTGCACAAAGATTAACTGGATGTTGGTTATAAAGAACTCTTCAGTATCTCTTTCAAGATAGCTCCCTCTGCAGACCCATTACCCTGAGATGGGAGTGGGGCAATTTCTTTACAGTTGTTTTTTTTACCTTCACTTTAGATTTACTCTTCTTATACTGACACAAGTTGTCTCACTTATGAAGTTGGGAATACAAACTTGAGCAAAAAAATCTTTCATGCATTTCAAACCTGGAAATAAATTTTACTGCAAGAAATAGATGATTTTCTGAGATTGTTGGTAAATCCACTGTGCTCAAGGCTAGAAAATTATTTATACTATTTACACAGGTCATTATCAGCAACATTTCTCATTTGAGTCTTAACTGACACTAGAGAATAGTAATATACACACTTAACAATAATGATATTTATCTGTCTATTCCATATCCACTATTAGAGGTCTTTAAGCTTAGAAGTCATTTTGTTCTTGCTCAACTTACTTTCTCTGGTAAAAAATGCTTATTTCAATTCCCACCTTATTTGCTACCTAATCCCTCAAAAATATTCATGGTCAGATTATTTCTATATTTGATTGACTTTCACAAAAAAGAAAGCATTACCAATGCCCTCTGATTCATTGTAATATTGTGCTCTCAGGGTGAAATTGTTACACAAACCTAGATTATATCAGAGATTAAATGAACGTAAAATTGGCAGGACTTTTAAAAAACATATGGTGGGAGATATTGTTGTATTCTTACATTATCTTTCTAAAACTATTATTCCACAGGAGACTCTTAGAAGCCTTCTATAAATTATTAATTATTATATATTTTTCTGAATAAATGTATGGAAATAAGAGAAATAGCAAAGTCTTCCAGCTTCTTTTACTGTGGACTTGATTTCTTACAAAAATGAATTACTTGTAACTCTACAAGGAAACAAAGAGAATCCTTTAAACAGAGAAGAAAAATTACAACATGGGAAGGACTTAAATTTATTAAATCGTTCATAAGTGGAAAAAAAAGGACAAATCTCACTGTTATGAGAACAAAGAACTTGTATCTTTCCCTTTCTCAATAAACACATCATGAGATGGGTGAGCAACTGGTCCACAGGTCGGGCACAAAGTGTTGCTGTGAACAGGGTGACATCAGACTGGTGACCAGTCACTAGTGGGGTTCCACAGGGCTCCATTCTCGGCCCTGTGCTCTTCATCTTCATGACTTGGATGCGGGACTGGAAGGGATACTAAGTAAGTTCACAGGCAATACAATACTGGGAGGAGCTGTTGACTCCCTCAAAGGCAGAGAGGGAGGCCCTGCAGAGAGTCCTCAACAAATTAGAGAGTTGGGCAATCATGAACCATAAAAAGTTCAACGAGGGAAGGGCCGGACTGTGCACTTGGGATGGGGCAACCCTTGATGTACAGACTGGGGAATGAGATGGTGGGGAACTGTGCTGAAGAAAGGGACCTAGGGGTCCTGATCGACAGAAAGTTAAATATGAATCAGCAGTGCCCTGGCAGACAGGGGGGCCACCCATGTCCTGGGGTTCATCAGGCACAGCATCGCCAGCCAGGCAAGGGAGGGGATTGTCCCACTCTGCTCTGCACTGGGGAGGACTCACCTGGAGTGCTGGGGGCAGTTTTGGGTGCCACAATTAAAGGAAGACATTAAATTATTAGAGAGTGTCCAAAGGAGGGCAACAAGGATGGTGAAAGGACTTGAAGGGAAGGGATATGAGGAGAAGCTGAAGTCACTTGTTCTGTTCAGCCTGGAGAAGAGGAGACTGAGGGGAGACCTCATTGCAGTTACAGCTTCCCTCATGAGGGGAAGAGGAGGGGCAAGCACTGATCTCTTCTGTCTGGTGACCAGTGAAAGGACCTGAAGGAATGGCCTGAAGTTGTGTCAAGGAAGGTTTAGGTTGGATATTAGAACAGCTCCCCAGGGAGGTGGTCACAGCACCGAGGCTGAGACAGAGTTCAAGAAGCATTTGGCAACACTCTTGGGCATATGGTGTGACTCTTGGGGTGGTCCTGTGCAGGGCCAGGAGTTGGACTCCATGATCCTTGTGGGTCCCTTCCAACTTAGTAAATTCTATGTGATTCTGTGTGATTTATCTTTCTTTACCTCTTGTTTTTTTGTAATGTGTTTATAAAATATTATCTTGTTCTTTCTTCCTTTGTCAAGTATTGTTATGTGCCAGTAGCACTGAATCAGTTTTAGTGGAAGCCATGTTTTAGAAACATCTAAATAGCAAAGATTTAATATAACACTGAAAATAAATTGATAGGCCGTTTGAATCAAAACAGAAAATCACTTTGATTTTTTGTTTGGTTTGGCAACAGGCAGTACCTAGCTCACCTTTCCACGTTATGTTATTCCATTACATTCCTATGCTATTTAGGCATGATAATGACTGGTTGGTCTACAAACAAGACACTGCAGAAAAGACTGAAGACAAGAACTAGCTGAAACTGGTCAGAGCACAAGCAACTAAATCAAAGGCTGCACTGCATAGAGACTCTCCTCCCACTGACATTCTCTTGAGGCAAGCTGCTAAAGCTGTCCCCAGATATAAAGACATTAAATGGCATTCTCCTTGGTCCTATGCTTGCTCCAAGAGAGCAAAGACAATAAAGAAGTCAGACTAGTAGAAGCAGGTATGTAGAAGCTAAATTTGGGGATGTAAATTATTAGCAGTTTTTGAATGAGATTTCTCTGTCTGTATTTTCGTAAATTTTTAGCCCTGTTTTCATTTTTCTTAGCTGTCCTTTCTTTAGTACATTCACCTCAGCTATCTTCCTCTGTCTCTGCCTATTTCTTATTTCTTATTTCTTTCCGCTAGATATCCTCCTAAGAATGACTTTTCTTCAAACAAATTATCATCCATTACTCCTTTGATCACCATGTGCCTCTGCTATCCTCCTTTCATTAGCCTGTGACTGCCTGTCTAAAATAAGATTTTAGGAGAGAGAAAGCCTAATGCTCTGTGGCTGTGCATTTTCTAACAGGGCCAGGTGTCATTTCTGTAAGTCTCATAGGAAGAAAATGTTATTAATCCTAAAGGCAAGTGCTACCTAAAGGGACCACAAATATCTGACACCACCAAAGGTTAGCCACATTCCTTAGCGTATATTCAGCCTACATATTAGGATTACAGAAAAAAACCCAACAACACTCGTCCCAAAAAAACCCCCACCCTAATCCAATAGGAAAACAAAAAAACCCCATACACACAAAAAACCCAAAAAGCCCCCAACTAACCAAAACAAACAGACAAAAAAAACCCCAGCCACAAACAAAAAACCCCACAAGCAAACAAACCCACCCTCCTAAACCAAAGCCAAAACCAACAAAAAATTCCTGCTTAGAGAAACTGCAGAAGAAAAGATTAGTCCCTCCATTTTTTCAAAAGGTTCTCAAATCAGTTCTGTATTAACTATGAAACATTGTCCGTCATCCCTAAGAATATTGTGAGTTGATGTCTTATACAAAAGAATACAAAGCACAACAAGAAAGTAGAATTTTGGTCTTGGAAAATACATCATATAAAGCATGAATGTCTGACAGAATTATTAGAGGAATGCATACAGCAAAGTTTATAAAGTTCATACACAAAAAAGAATTGCACTTTCAAATCTGACAAAAAATATAAAAAACAGCATTTACAGCACTTACATTTCTGAAGAACAGTAAAATTTAATGATGTTTAGTGTTTGTGAGAAATAGCAATATGCTTTCCTGACAATAGCTAGAATATGTTGTGCACGAATCTTGAATCTTTAAGATATCAAACTCATTTTTCTGTGATAACGGAAATCTGTGTACCTAGCACCAAAATACTGCAGGGTAATACAATAGTAGCATTAATAATACTAGCAATAACAGAATTTCAGTAGATATTAACTAAAAACTAACTTCAGTAGATTTTAAGTAGGTTTTATTTAGTACACAGAAACATTTTCTTGCTGTTTTCTGTCAGGTCAGGATTTTACCCACAATGTTTATGCAAAATCATGCAGTTTATTTGACTTAGACATTCAGAATCTTTTGATATGGTTATGAAGGCATTGTATGTATTAGAAAAGCCAGTGAAGGATCTCTTTATGTAAAATATTCTAGGGGGTTGGGGGGGAAGTAATATCCATATATCCATTTTAGATGTTACTCTAATCCTGCAATTTTTCCATGTCACAGCCCAAAGAACCATTTTCAGTTTCCAAATAGTTTCTAGTATTCTATATATTATATATGATATATACTATCATATAATATTATATATAATATATTATAATAGTGTATATTATTTATCATATTATGTTATTTATATTACTTATATATTTTATATATTTTCATATCCTGTATAATTTTTGTCTCAATTATCACAACATTAAATAACTCAAAACTGTTTTGAGTAGGTACATTGTCCAAAAGCTGAGACGAATAATAAATACTCATGAGTCAAATTCGAAAGCCACACTTAAAAGTTCAAGAGTTCTGTGCAATAAAAATGGAAAATAGGTGTGAAAATGAGTGTGTAACTGAAGATTTCTTCTTCATAGTGCTTAATATTTTATTTTAATGAAGGAGAAGCAACATTTTCTTAGAATTGAATACACATCCGCTTTAAGCTTAAGGGCAATTTAAAGTTTAAATGCTTACTTATTTCAATGGGTATATTTAATTTGATTTCGTATAGGAAAATTCCATAATTTAAAAAAATAAAATAGAAATTCTTTGTGATTCATGTTCACATATTCATAAAGAACCTATAGATAGCACAAAGACTTTGTTGATATTTAGAGCTGTTTCTGAGGGGGAGAATCATGCAACATTTCCGTTTATGTAAAAGGTGGAGGCTGTAGAGTAGCTCACTGTATATCATGATGAACAGCTGCACTGACAAGCTGCTCTGGTGGGAAATTCCTGCACTAGGAAACACCATTTTGCTGAATACTGCCAGCAGGTATTCTTCATGGATTCAAGGGCTCAGACCTACACACTGTGTAGGAAAATTAGTGACTAAAGTAATTATAACTGTATTGGAGCTTTAGTTCATCATTCTGATAAAGTGAAGGAGCCAATAACCTTGCATTCCTTGATAAATCTTGTAATATAAATGGCTAAAAATTTGGCCAAATTTTCTGCTAATATAAATAGGTAGTATTTCAGCTACATCAGTATAGCTGTTTTATTTTACTTTGGCAGAGAATGTTCCTTTTGCAATATCATTAGGCAAAATCCAAAGACAAGCCCAGTATACCAGTCCCAAGGTAATGGAGTAATAACGCAAAAAATAAAGGGGCCAACTAGGGTAGAGTTGGTGGCAATAGTTGAGTCAGGGATCTTTTCAAAGCAACATAAATAATATGTGGATTGTGAAACAACATAATGGGACCTCTATATTCACATAAAGTGGAGTTCAAAATAATCTTTTACAAAAAAACCCACAGACCAAATAACAAAACCCAGACAGATAGAAAGGGACATCTCTAGCATACCAAGTGAATATAAGTATTCGATTTCTATATTTTCCTGATATTTCCAAGAAAATGCCAATCATTTATCTAAATTGTCTTTCTGGGTCTTATAATGGACCCAGTAGCTCTGTCAGACTGAATTCCATCCTTCTATTTCCATCCTCTGTAATCCATTGGATGAACCTCTACAGTCATCAATGGAAGCTGAGATGGACGTCAGAAAATAAAAGACAAGCTCTCTCTCTCTCTGATTCTCAGTTCTGCTCAACCACATAGGAAATGAAATCCCATTTCCTACACTCTTGAAGTGTCCCAAACATTAGGCCAAAGAGCATTCTAGAAAAAATCCTCCTTATAGAATTTTTCCGCCTGACACTAAGCTAAACAAACAGGAATGCAAGAGGCAGGAGGCAATAAAAGAGACTCACTAGAGCAAGGGAATGGAATAAACAGAAAATGTTCTAAGCAGCTCAGGTGTCTAATCCATTGGATTATATTTCTATCTAGGAATTAAAGTACTTAAAATCCACTGATGCACATTTTTAGCTGTGAAACAGACAGATTCATGCACATCACTGTGGCTGATGTATTCTCCCGCAAATAAAATTTGAAGTCTAAGTGGGCCAATAAACACAAGTCTCAAAATTATTCCTTAACAATAATCCTACCTAAAATCAAAGAGAAAACAAAACCATCACCCCAAATACTATCAATAGAGGCAAATTTCGAGAATTTTTGAAATATATTGCAATACAATTTTGAAATCAAATATTATTTAGGATCTTGCCGATCTATAATGTTCATGAAGGATACCTGAATCTTTAATATATCTGAATACTTTTGCTGTCTAGACTGCATCTTTGCATTTTTGTGGGAAAATGATGATCTAGCCAGAAATAAGAAAAAGGCTCAGAACTGAATTTCTTTACGCCACAGTGATCATATTTCCTTTTATTTTACTCAAATTGGATATTTAAGTTGATATTATCTTCAGAATTATCAGTATCCTATCTCTGGATACTGAAAGTAACCTCATGAATTTGTTCACTCCAGTATTATCAAAGAATATTGTGTTCAGCACTTCATTAATTTAATATAAAAAAATTCTAAATTCAGTTGTCTTCATGCCCAACCTTTAAGAAGGACAGTAAGATGTCCTGCTGGTTTCTGATGTGAAATAAAGAATGTAAGTGAGGTGCATTGTCAGAGTATTGCTCCAGGCTGGGCAGACCACATGCATAATCAGGTTTAAGAGGGAAAGAAACATAATAATGATGCAAAGAGAATCTTGTTCATGAAGATATCACTTTCAACATGCTCATACCATTTATAAGAACTTCTTGATCTCCTGTAAATTATGTTGGCTGCTTACATTGTTGTCAAGTTATTCCTGCAGACAAGGACTGGCGTTGCAGATGTTTGGTATTGCCATATGTTCTGTACTTGTAGACAAAGATGAGGATGTCTTCAAAATCAGAAAAATTCAAAATTTCATTAATATGCCCCCGACATTAGCATTTAATGAAGACACTGATGCCTTTTTAGCATTTCTTTCCGATTTGTTGACTGTCTTGAGACTATTTTAGAGCATTAAATACTTTGCATGGCAATGCTGTTTCTAGTTAGAGCAAAGTAAGTAGCAGTGAAGCTGTAAATGTCATCATTTGTAAATGCAGTGTCACCCATTTTCTCCAAGAATATAATGCACTTACATAACTTTCCTCCAGAAATCTTAAGGGTAAAAAATAACTGTCTCATGACTGTGTACACATTTCAATAAATCTAGGTAACTATCTATCATTATACAGAAAAATACATAGAGATTTATCAATCAAAATTTAATTTCAGTCAAAAATATATGAGTTTTTTGAAAAGCAAACTGTTGTGATTGAGATTCACAGCTTCCTTCTATTTTAAAGGCCTGTTGTTTTGGTCTGCATATCCATTAGAATTCAAAATATGTCCCCAATTGGAGAAAGGAGACAGAGTTTGAATGCAGTATATAGTAGATGAAGCCTATTAGAATAATTAAAGAGAAAGAATCCAAAGCATATTAAATCTATCGCAGTAGCTTTTCTGGAAGAAACCAATTTATCTATGTAGGTATTTTATAACTGAAATGATCACAAATTTGTGTGAAGACTAAAATTAGGTCTTTAGAGAAATTTCAGACTATTTGGGTACTGCTATATCCCAAAGATTCCACTTTTATTTGTTTAAAATACTGCCTTGCACTTGAAGAACAAAAGAAATGGCAAAATTATGTGTCCTTTTCGTGACTCTAAGTTGCTATTTTCACCAGAAACTCCATTTTGTTCCCTGCTGGGACATTAGAAGATAAATCAATTTTAACAACTCCAGTAATTAAAAACTGGACTTCGGTGGTCAAACTAACTTACAAAGTAAATGACAAGCTAGAAGATTTTGTTTCTCTAGGGAAGATACTTATTTATTATGGGAACAAAACAACAAGGACAAGCTGTTGTATATGGAATGCAAGTTCTATATACAAGTCACAAGGTAGAGAAATGAGTGTTCCTGATCCTTTTTAGTCCACATTTCATTTTTCATTCTGATTCTTCATTCCCTTCTCTTTTCTTGAGCTTTTCTAATATCTTATGCATCAATTGAATGTAATAGTTAAACCACTTTTTACACAAAAGCATTTTTGAGGTGACTTACACTAAAGTACCTAATGTCACCTGAAAGTCATGCACATAACATCTCAATGACAAACTGAAAATTGCTACATATTCATGACAAAATAGGAAAATGATGTCTTAGATACATAATTTTATTATTTTGTCTTATTGCCTTTAGATATCTTTTCAGGACCTTTCAGTAACAATGAAGATATTCTCCTCTGCTATACAAAGAGCTCTCTTGTTCATTGGTTTTATTGCTATAAATCCAACTGCCTACAAGACCATCATGTGAATAAGACATAGCTGCTAGTGTGGTCATGCCAAAATAAACTCATTTTAATTTGTTGTTTTCAAAGTATATGAAATTTTATCATATTTTTTAATATTCTGTTTCTCTGGTATAATGGTTTTTTTGACATGTAATAATATAAATTGCCACCTTTGGAAAGGACAAAAAATGAACCCCCAGTATATGTATATATTTGTGTCCTATTCTGTCCTGGATTTAGTCATGCTGAAGGAAATGGTGACTCAGTCACCCCATTCTGACAAGTCCTTTTTATTTGCATTTAACAACCAGGGAGACAGATTTTTTTTTTAAGGTCAGATGTCATACACTGGAGCCTCATCTTCTGCTGTCAAAACTGTTAGTGCTGTCAGGTCTCCTCCGTGTTTCAGAATTGTGGTGCAGTGTTCCCATTAAATATTGTGTACATTGCCCCCTCTGGGAATTGTGATTCCTTTTATTCAGCATGTCTTGCATTGTAAGTGACATCAGGGGGTGTGTCCCTATGACATTTCCATTTGGTGTTTCTCTAGGTAATGTCATTTTTATCTCCAATATACCTATATTTCTTGTTAAAACTATTCCTTCAATTAACTCATGGAAGAATACAAAGTTGAGCAGGCTGGTTGAGGATATTGGATGACTGTTGTAAAACAAGATTCCATGTTCTTGGGAACTCCATTTAACTAGTGCTTACTAGACTAGCAAGTATTAAAAGGATAACTTTAACTTACAAAGTTTGTTTAATATGTTTGCATATTACACTCGTTTGGTTTGTTTTCTATTTGAAAATGACAAATTATTTCCCAGAAACAGAAACCACTTACCCTGATAATAAAAACCAACTAATTCCAGAGACTGCATCCAAATGCATCAGAAGTAAATATGTTTTGATTCTACATTTGTCAACCCACATCCTTCTTTTCAGAGCTCCAAAAGTAAGAAAGTCTGTATTTCTAGGTTTTTTTTTTTATTCAAGCAAGTCAACAGTTCAACTTTGAAAATAAACAAACAGTATAAGGAATGCAAAAGGTATTATCTGAGTAATAAAATCACCTCATAACAAAAACCGACAGAAAAAAATTATGTCTGTACCTATACTACAGTGCTAAGTAGTGACACGGCTCAGTTCACATCACAGACAAAACAAATATTCCATGAGGCAAATTAGACTTTTTCTGCAAATTTTTATATTTGACAATCCATCAAAACATGACTGTTACAGGGTGAAAAAAAAATCAGAACAAAAACCAATTATGTCTAAAACCCCAAAATAAGAGATAACCAGTCTGAAATACTATTTTAATAGTAGCAAGAAATAGCACCTCCTTCCTGTACCTGAAAAACTCACGACTCATCTGCAATCCTTACTTACCTTGTCTTGCCCGTTACCCCTACAAAGAAACTGAAATGAGCTATCATGTCCAGTGATAAGACTGTGCTTTGAATTCCAGTACACGCAAATTGTAATACCCTAAACATTTCAAGTCTTTTGGAGTTGTCTAGAGTAAGGATTTTTGTAGTTCAAATAGTTTTACCATTACTTGAATGCTGGGTCAAATTTTTGGTTGCCATTACTTGAAAGTCACAGTGGTAGAAAAAGCGATTTTTTACTCTTTTTTTAACAGCTGTAGCTGGCAAGCTTCTCATTATTTTTGGATTCCATTCAGCATGTTAAAAATATTCTTTTTTAAATAAACATTCTGACTACTCTCTTAATATAATTAGCTTTATCTACTGTAATTATGAATTTCTTAATAAGTTTCTGTAAGACTTCTTAAAAGTCAGTTGATAAAATTTTAACTGCTTTTCATTTCCTCCCAATTAAAAAGGTCAGGGTATTTTTTTTAATTTATTTTAATTTATTTTTAAAGTGCTACTCTTTTCACGCCAATTAATTTTTTAAAACCTTTCAGGAAATAAAAATTCACTAGAACTGAGGTCATGTTTTAATTCATGATAGACAAACTTCAAACATGCTTTTTTTTTTTTTTTTTAAGCTATTATCTGACTGTGAAAGGTCACTTTGTAGATCACCAGATCCTAGAAGCTTTGAAGACTGGTTTTGGGTTGGGTTTTTTTTGTTTGCTTCTTTGTTTCTTTGTTTTTCCTCTTGCTTCCTGAAGATGGTAGAGTTACCCTAAAAAGACATTTGTACTTGTGGCAGCTGTATAGAAGACATTGTTTTAGAAACTTCATTGGTTCTTAAACATGCTAAATATTTTTTCACAATTGATAGTAATGGTATATCTCTTTCACTAGAAATTTTATGATGCTATGCGCCCCTCACCTTCTACTGCTGATTTCATGTAAGCTATATATTCCTAAAAGTCTCATTAAAATGAAAAACAAAATGAAACAACAGTTTTATAGAGTATATTTGACTGTACGAAAGCAAAATAATTACATTGTTAACATTAATTCATGTCAAAATGACAGGACTGAAAAGAAATAAACAATCTTGTGGAACACTATTACTACTGAAGTTTCAATTATTGGAAAACCATGCACAAAACCTCCCAGAAAGTAATTTCAAAACACCACAAATGTTGTAAACAGACACTAGATTAGACTCAGAAGAACATTTTGTGAACATTCCGTGATACTACAACTTCAAATCATTTTTCATGGCAAAAACAGTAAGGAAAGAATGTGATTCTAAAGAATGTCACAATATTTAAGTGGAATATTATTTGTGAATACAAGGAAGGATTTGCCAAACAAATATACTTTACATCACAGAATCACATAATGGTGGGCATACAAAGGTACCTCTGGAGGTCATCTAGGCCAACCCCCCTGCTTAAGCAGGTTCACCTGGAGCAGTCTTCAGTCCACCTCACTGTCCACTCATCCAACCCATGCTTCTTGATCTTACCCATGAGGATGTTACGGGAGACAGTTTCAAATGCCCTTCAGAGGTCAGGGCAGACAATATCTACTGCTTTCCCCAGGTATTTATCTCCCTCAGATATCTGAGCTGCCAAGAATTTACTTGCAGTAAGTTTAGAGAAGAAGGCAGTTCTAGGACTTTAACCACTTCTTAATTAATTGTTTAAAATTAAACAGATTTATTTTACCTACCTCTACTATGAGGAGAGGATAATATATAGACAGACAACCAAGTTGCGTAAGTTCCCAGTCTACTTAAGGAGATGAGCTCCCAACAAGACTTCCCCTCCCAAGTCCTCAAGAGGTGACATTGTTGCCTCATGTAGAAAGTATTCCAGTGTCATCAATTCAAGCTTGTAGATACAGCTAGCATCATTATATATTTGAGTAAACAGGAACACTTGAAAAAAGGTTTGAAAATTGGTCATTTTGGGAATCACGTGGAGTAATATAAAAGGCCAGATGTTCTGTCGGAATTAAAAGGCTCTGAGAATTTATTTTCCATTTCATTCTCATGATTTCTTATTTAAATTTTGGGCAGGTAGACTGCTACCTCCATTGTCAAATTATTTTACAACCAATTTCAATTATTTCTGGTTGAAAATCACTTTCAAAGACAAGAGGCGTAACCTTCTTTCTTTAATTTAATGTCTTAGATCATTTTTACAGATTCTGAAAGGTGATCCAGTCTACCCATGTCAGATATGAGCCTTAACCACCAAGTATAGGAAATACCAAGGAATGTTATTTACTTCAGTCTAAGGTAGAAGTAAATGAAGTAAAACAAAGCAGTGATTTCAGACATTGCAAAGGTGACACCATGTTTCCAGAACTGTCTTATCCACCAAGACACATTAAACCTTTGCACAGGACTCTCCACTGTTTCGTGGAAAACAAAGTTTCATCAAGCTGAGAAAACATGTGACTGAGAATATGAGAAAAGGAAGAGTAGGCAGAAATTTAGGATAAAAAAAGATCAGAAACACACCTTAGCAGAGAATTGCTGGTTACGTTTTCCACAAGGTTCAGCACAGGTGATGACCCCAGTTTCATTCTTCTGAAGTAAGTACTATAACCACCACACTATTATCCACCACAACAACCAGGTCAAAAGAAGCTAGTTATAGTCCTGACATTGCCTGGCTTCTGAGGTCTCCCAAGAGATGTAGGTTCTCAGATCTTTATCCAAAACCTGCCTGTATTGTATCTCAGAGCAGCAGGTAGGTAAGGAGGTGACATTCCACTCAGCCCCTCAACCTCCAATTAATCTTAGGTTTTGTGGTGATTCTTTCCTTCTATTCTTTCTCACAACATGTCTTGTTTGCAGTAAAAAAGCAGCTGCTGTGAGTTTAAGCTTGCTCAGGGGTGGAGGTGGTTAGTTATTATTCAGTGTTTTGCTTACTCAGTATATTTTTCAGCTTCTGTTTTTTCTATAACCATTCATGTTCCCAAGGACTGAAAATATAAAAATATTACTTTATTTAGTGCTACTTTACCTTTAGAGACTTAGCCCTTCCTTTTTGACCCTTTCATGTCATGAGTCTAGATAGACTTGAACCAGACAAATATTCTAAATCAAAGAATCAAAGAATACATCAATAAAGACTTTATGTTTCATGTTTACATTTCAATAAAACAATGATAATACATAGATGATGTATAGCTTTTTAATAGAGTGATCTTTCGAAAACATTAGGTAAAAGCGGGCCCATTTCTGATAACACCAACTAAAAAAAAAGGGAGTATGCAATGACAGAAAATATCTACCTACCTACATTAAAAAAAAAAAAAAAAATTGAAAAGTTGTTTCAACTCGAATTTGCAGCAATCCCTTCCAGGTTTAAAAGTAGATCATTACAAAATACTAAAATGGCTCTCTGGATGAATGAATCTTCTATAATTGCGTCTGTGGGTTTAGAGGCTGTTTAGGTTTGGGTTTTTTTTCCTTTTTTTCTAACAATGAATTTCCAGCACTTATTTTATGGATATAGCTGTTAATGAGACTGAAGTAGACTGCAAACATTTTGCTGGATCAGAGCCAGCTGCTCAGCACCTTACAGAATCAGGTGACAAATTAATTTATGTGGTTATTGAGCTTATTATTTTGAAAAGAAAAGCTTTGTATCTTTATGTGTAGATCATCTAGTCATATTCTCTGATATAGCTGACTATGAAACAGCCTTAGAGAGAAGAAGAGAACAATTTTCCTTATGTATATTCTTATGTCTACGATACCAAACATTTCTTGGGCCCTGCCAAGCCCAACTGTCCGTTCCAACTTCTGTGTGGCACCATTCTTTTCCTTTTGATTAAGTTGTTATAGAGCTGTTGACATTTCTTAGTATTTAAAAGAAATAAAATAATATAATACAATCTCAGAAGTTCAGCGTATTTTAGACCAAGTCATTATTTTTTGGACAGGAGATTTGTTTCCAGTTACTAATTTAAAATATTTTTCTGCAATTATCTCACTATATTCGCTGTTGTCTCCATTCTTTTTTTGTGGTTTGTACCCAGCATAGCTGCAAGAGAAATATACAAGCCTATATAAATGTTGGCAGTATCTTTCACTGCATTTTTATGCATAATCCTTCTCGCTCACTTAAACAATTCTTAGCTCTTAAAAAATCCCCAACAAACCCACTAAAAAACCCATACAAAAGAACCCCAAAGAAATAAAATACTAAGTTATCTTTTAAAGCACTTTTTAAAAGAAGGGTGCTTGATTTCTTTTTAAGTGAATCAACTAAATTTAAGTATTTCTGTAAGGAACATAGTCTTTCTTGTTTTCCTAGTACAGTCAGTGAGATTTGAGAGCTCTCCTAGAGGGAACTTCACCTGAACCACGCTCCTGCTCTGGAGCACTCCCTGAAGGAGTCTCATTTCCTTGCTAAATACTTACTTATTACAGAGCCTGCTGAAAAAAGGCTTCTGCTTACTTCACATCCTCACTGTTTTCCAGTCATCCTCTGGCTATAAAGCTGCTGAAAGCCATAAAAGAGATCTAAAAATGAATCATGATTCATGTTCATGGAAAGACCAACAGCTCTAATTTTATGGGACTACTATTGTTCATACTTCAACCCTTTGGGAGACATAAAGAATAGAAAGACTTTCTAGTAGAACCTTAGATATATCCACAGAGAAAGTAAAAATAAAAAAGTGTGTTTCAGCGTTTTTCTATTTATTCAGCAGCCATTTAAGGGCTCAGGACCCACCTATAACTCACTTGTCCTCTGTCCTGTCAGCAACCTCTTCCATTTAGTGTTGCTCCTGACTTCAGTTGTGACACCCAAGACCTCAGCCATAGTTCATTCACACCCACCATTTCCTTTACTTTAAAGGACAAGGTGCCATTAAGCATCTTTTACATGCAGTTCTCCTTGGATTTTGTTAGATTACTCTTCTGCTGTTAGTTCCACTCAGTGGGATATGACCAATCCTTCACTCTTCTTGGCTAGCATGGAGATCAGCTCGTGTGGTTATCTATGTGAATAAAGCATCTTGGATACACAACAGAGTATATTCTTCAGGGCACGATAAAGGGATAAATTATATTTTCTACTAAATGAAGGAAAATTATAAGAAACATGCCATTTTACTTCTTTCTTTTTAAGCTATAATATTCAAACAACCACAGTCAGTATTCATAGCAATGAAGAAGACTCAAATAACTTTTCTCTTTGTGTTTATACAGAATGTGTTCTCACTGGTAACTATTTAGTATAGTTTGTTGTGCTTGAAGGCTCAGATTAGATTTTAGGACATAATCTGCACTCAGTAAGTAAGGACCAATAAACATTAGACTGGAATCTAATGTATCAATTCAACACATTAAATATATATAGATTTTGAAAAGGACCTTTCTTCACTGTATTTAAATGCAATTCTCTTCAATTTGATCACGAAGACATTAATGAACAAACGAGCATGTCTCAAGTTCTTATTCAAGCTCCACGAACCACTACTTTGAATAGTGAGGGCTTGGTATAAACACAGCTGCGATAGTTTTTGTTTCTCTGTTCCATGACCATAAAAAAGTTTTGTCTTCTAAAGGCACCACTGAAATCTCTACTTCTTCCCAAAAACTAAATGTGCAGAGTTTGATCCTTCAACTTTGTGTTAAGATTTAGATGGGAAAAAAAAATAAAAAACCACCAAAATTCAGAAGATAAGGTAGTTTATGGCAAAAAAAAAAAAAAAGCAGAACTATTCAGAATGTGCTTAGAATGCATTTTAAAATGATTAAAATATGTTAATGCACTGATCTTTTGTACACCATGCAGTATGTAGAACTGGTTTTCATCAAAAAGTCTACTTGTTAATACCAGTGAGGAATGTAGTGATTCTCCCTGCACCAGACACTGCTCTTCAGAAACAGGCAATTGTTTTTCTTCTATAGGTTTTCGAGGTCTTTGACAAGACTTTCTTTTCTATGAGGAGATAAATGTATGTTATTTAAGTCTATTCCAAAATAATGACCATGGTGTTTGTGAAAAGTTACATACTTAACTGCATACAGAAGGTAGGCAGAGAAATAAAGAAGTGAAATTTGAGTCCAGCAAATTGGGTAGATAAGGATTAGAATCACTTAAGAAAAAATATTACTTCTGAGAAGCATACATAAAAATTCCATTTTCCACATTCATGCAAAGCCTAGAACTTGCTTACACAATACCTAGATTTACACTATCGTGAATTAAGTTTGAATATTCTTATCTGAAAAATGCTCAGATTTCAAAACAGAGGATTTAAAGAAAAATATAAGTACCATTTAAAACAATTTAATTAGACAATGGAAAATAAGGAAATCTCTCAAACATAACTAAACACCAGTACAGGCATGATTTTAGAAAAGTTAATACAGAAGAAAATATATGCATGTATTACTTGTTGTTATTTATTTATTCCTGCCTTTAAGAAAGCTGTTTTGAAAGTAAATAGTATTTATTTCTTTTTAATGGGTTCTTTGTTCTTGGCACAAACCATGTTTTCCAGATCAGACTATTTTTCAAACACACGAGGTTGTCAATCACACCACAAGGTCTTTTACTGGGCAAGTTGGATGTCAGCTTAGTGATAGCCACATGCACAATACCTCTGTCACAGATTTTTAGCCTTCCCTTCAGTGTACACTTACAGCTTTCATTCAGATATACTTGTTGCTCAGCCTCTGTCATATAAAAGCACTGAAGGTTTAAATAATTAACCAGTTACAGAAAAAAACTCAAGAGGAGACAATATGCGTAGTAACTTAAAGAGCATGATATTAAAAAATAAGTTTAGAAAGTATAAATACTTAATAAATAAAAATTGGAGGTCCTTTTATCTTAAGCCTTATCACCAAATTCGGCTTCTATCCAACATGATGGTGATCTAGTTCAGATTTGGTTGTGTCTGCATTTTCTTTACCTGGCATTTGAGTATTTGCTCTGCTCCTGGCATTCAAGTTTGCTCTTTCCCATTTTACTTGTAATTCTCCTATTTTTAGAAGCCAATCATCCCATTGAACATAACTGTCCAGCCAGTCCATGTGCAAAACACGCAGCGAGCTTCAGAAAAAGATTATGGCACAATGTGCAATCAGACCTTGAAACCATGTCAAAGGTAACCTTCAGCCCTTTTGTCCTTAGGCACTATGCAAGAAACGTCTGATGCTCATACGTACAAAACAGTCAGTTCTGACTAAGAGGATTTGAATGTGATTCCTAGGTTACCAGGAGGAACAAAGATACATGGTATAAATAGGAGGAATACATGAAAGCAATCAACTTAAGGAAATATGACATTTCATGTCCCTGCATCCGTGGGTCAAAGATTACTGCTTTATGTGGCATAGGAGATAGAATACACCAAGAGGAGCTAATGGATGAAAATATAGGTGACTTGTTAAATTTTCTTTTCTGTTTTGCACTGCAACTGGTATATCCACTATTTAACATGGTCTGAGTATTACTTTGAAAACACTACACAGAGTAAATATATGCAGTGAAATAAAGTAAGGCATAGTCAGGTCTACAGAAAAAAAAATCAAACTGTGTCAAGGATGTCTTTTCATTTTTTGCAAGCTTTACATTTGTGGTCATTTTGATTGCATTTGAGTAAGCATCTTTTCAGGGATGTGCACAACCTACCTGGCACCACGAGAAGACATAAGAAATATGACAAAATTACAGCAGTATCTTTCAGAAAAAGTCATAGAAGAAGCAGATGATCAAAGAATCTGATGAACACATTTCACCTCACTTCTGTGTCAAAGAACTACCTTTCCACAAACATGAGTTGCACAGTTTCTGATGCTGTCATGTTTATTCTTAGAAATTTCTATTTATTATATTGGAAGCATCTGAGAGTGGGACTCTGATCTATTCCTTTTATGCTTTTTCTAAACTTCAGGCTGCAAAACACATTCCTATTCTCTTGTATATGCCAGTTCTAATGCTTATGCAGCCATAAGTAAAATGGATGAGTTTGCTGAAGTCTACAACTATGATCTGCAGAAAGTGCTTGAAATCAGATCTGTGAAATGCTTTCTCTCAGTCCAGCATTTCACATTTGCTAGAACAGGTTAAAGGAAAGAACTTTACCTCTGATTTACTCATCGCACTGTTCAAGGCAAGTTCTCCCAGGTTCCTATCCTGTGTCCTAAACTATCATTAAAAAGGAAATGGAAGAAGGAAAAATTCAGGGATCAAAGATTGTTTCAGGGCTTTCAAAGTCAGCAAACCCTTAATATGATCTGAAATTTCCAGACAAAGTCATGACCAAGCTATAACTCTAATTAAAGCTGAATACAACAATAAAAAATAATATGGACAGAGTAATTACTATTTGAAGTTACTATTGTTGAAAGAATTGAGAATCAGGAGTTATGGCTTTACATAAGACTTCAGTCTTACACTTCAGGATGGAGGAACCATTTTTATGGTTTGGTTGGCTTTTTTTGTTTGTTTTTTTTTTCCCCTGAGCTAAACAGTGAATAGTGTTAAATAAGTTCCTTAAGTACCCATCATTTTGGTTAATTCCAAATAGGGAATACTTGTTGGCATTATGTAATTTCTTGGTATTACAAGATAACAAATTGTTACCTTTGCACTAGTCTTAGATGCTTCAATATTTAAACTGCTACTTTAATGAGGAAATCTATTTTACAGGACAGAAAAGAGTCAGTGCCCTAAGGAAACATCCATGCAAGAAGACATTTCTTGTAACAGCTGCTCTTAGAAATGTTTGACCTTATTTCAACTGTAGCAAAAATTAGGGAACTGTGTAAAACTGAAAAAAAGTGTAAAAATAGCATAGGAAGAAATTAACATTCCACTCAATAGTTCTTTCTTCTCTGCTGTCTTGGCTATTAGGATCATCATTATTTTAAAGGCCAGTATTTTAATAATCACTGTATCTGCAAACCATGCATTCTGCTTAGCAATATTATCTTATTTTGAAATATAAAAATTTAAAAGATGATACAAATTAGGATCACAACAGATATTAAAAAGTTAGGTTTCTTTTTTAACTAGTCTATATTTTCCTAAAGCAATTTGCTTTTTATATACATCAGAGGACGTTCATTAAGAAATGGCATAATTCACACCTGCAATTTTGCCAAAACATGTATTTTCTTAATTAAAAAAATCTATGATTGTTTAAAGCAATAAAGGCTTATTATTTAAAAGGGTTTATCTATTTCTTACTAATTTTGTAAAAAAAAAAAAATTTGAGTCAGATAAGCACCTGTTTTATACATAACAATTTGAAAAATAAACTGTGTAGATTCAAGCAAATGCTTAGTTTTCTGTTTAGTAAGTGAACAGGATGGGAGAAAGACAGAGAAAGATTAAAATATTTCCATTTGTATTAAATGAGTATATTTTCTTTTCTTGGCAAAAATTGAAAACTTCTTAAACTAATTTCCTGTTGAATTAAATAATCCCATATGGTATAAAAGGTCACCTATGGATCCATTAATTAAAAACAAAATAAATATATGTTTTGGTTTTGATTGGGATAGAGTTAATTTTCTTCACAGTGGCTGGTATGGGGCTGTGGTTTGGATTTGTGCTGAACAAGGGTTGATAATATAGATATGTTTTTGTTATTGCTGAGTGGTAGTTACACAGAGCCAAGGCCTTTTCTGCTTTTTCTACTGCCACACTGGCAGGCAAGTTGGGGGTGCATGGGAGACTGGGAGGAGGCACAGTCAGGACAGGTGACCCCAACTGAACAAAGGGATATTCTAAATCATATGACATCATGATCAATATATAAATTGGAGGAAAGAAGGAGGAGAGAAGGAGGAAAGGAGGAGGAAGGGGAAGGACATTTGGAATGATGGCATTTGTCTTCCCAAATAACTGCAACATGTAATGGGTCCTTGCTCTCCTGGAGATGGCTGAACACCTGCCTGCCCATGGGAAGCACTGAATTAATTCTTTGTTTTGCTTTGCTTGTATGTGTGGCTTTTGCTTTCCCTATTAAACTGTCTTTATCTCAACCCATGAGTTTTCTGTCTTTTACCCTTCCTGTTCTCTCCCTCGTCTTACAGGTACAGGAGTGAGTGAGTGGCTGAGAGGGACTTGGTAGCTGGCTGGATGAAACCACAATAACATACTGAAATCCTTTTTTTCAAAGGGAATTGGCTCTGTCCGTACCTTTTGTGTTGATCATGTGGAAGGTTTCTATAGCAGCTGTTTTCAAATAGTCATTACTTATTACAGAATGTACTAGCCCAGCATTCAAAGAATGACACTTATATTCTTGAATTCACCATTGATCTTCTGAATGTCTCTGAAGTTATTACCTCTTGCTACTTCACTGCTTCTGCTCACTTTCAACGTGAGTATACACATTTCGCTGTGAGGAAGCTCGGTAAATGAACAGCTTTATCTAAGATGATGTAGTCTGATTCCTTATCCTCTGAACGATGCACAAAGTTCACACTTTTGCTTAAACAAACCTCTTTAAACACTTTTTTGTCTTGAAGAGTAAATTCTATTTGAAGACATTTAATAATATTCCATCCCACAGCCGCTACAAAACAATAGAAGCAAATATGTGATAAGTTTTGGGGTGTCTAATGTTCAAAATTCTGAGTTTCCCCCTAAACTGTAGCTCACAATGTATTCAAGAAAACTAAAAATTAATTTTAATCTATAAGCACTGCTTCCTTGATATTTTTTTTTAAAGCTGAAGTTCTGACAGCACTTCCAGTACATCTCCCATATATTTTATAAATATTCCAAACTATTGTCTTGCATGCCTAGGCATGAGAGAACAGTGCAACTTCCTACCCTTTAAAAGAATCTAAGTATTCAGGATTCAATTTGCATGGACAAACTGCCCACAGTCCTTAAACCAATGTTTTGGCACGTTTTGTAAATTTTGTAAAATGTCTCAATTGCTAAAGTACAGGTAGTTGCTTACAGGCAACATAACGAAATTTGTTTAACATCTGCCAGTCAGACTTGCCACATGTAGGATATCATAAGTGATTTTGATTGATTATTCTATTTCAGAGAAATATCAAGAAAAATAAACCAGGAAAAATGTAAAATAATTATTTAGAATACAAACTTACAGCACACTGAATTGGATGTAGTTTTTTGAATACTTGTATAGTTCAAGATCATCCTGCAGATGTCCTTTACAAATTAAAAACAAGGAAAGTCAGAAAATCACAATTTGCTTAGACACATGCTGAGTCTAACTTTTGCTATTGTACTCTTCAGTACAGGAACTTTCTCTAAACTTGTCTGCTTAAATCACATTTTTAACCAATGCTATGTGGTAGTGATCAGTGAGATCAACCACTGCTCAGAATTTTTTTATGCAGTTTTGTTTTTCCTATAAGCAACAGTAAGCATGTTTCATTTTACCAAAAAAAAGAAGATACTCAGTTCTTTCCTAAATAAAATATATTGAATTGTAAATATGTCAAACTGTATTTGACAACATCACTAGTTCTTATTTTCTCTTCCCTGCCAAGGAGGACTTGGTGGTGCTGGTGGGTGAGAGACTGGACATGACCCAGAAATGTGTGCTTGCATCCCAGAAAGCAAATAATATCCTGGGCTGCATCAAAAGAAGCATGACCAGCAAGCTGAGGGAGGTGGTTTTGTCCCTATACTCTGGTCTCTGGTGACACCCCACCTGGAATCCCCAGCATAGGAAGGACATTGACCTGTTGGAGTTAATCCAAAGGAGGGCTGCAAAGTTGATTGGAGGGATGGAGCACCTCTCCTATCAGGAAAAGCTAAGAGAATTTGGATTATTCATCCTGGGAAAGGGAAGGCTTCAGACTGACCTAATTGTTGCCCACAAGAAAGAGAGGGACTGTTACACAGCATGAAGTGACAGGACAGGTGGGAACAGTTTCAAACTCAGAGTAGGTTTAGGTTAGATATTAGAAAAAAATTCTTTACTGAGGATGGTGAAGGACTGGAACAGGTTGCCCAGAGAAGCTGTGAATGCCCCTTCCCTGGCAGTGTTCAAGGTCAGGTTGGATGGGGCTCTGAGCAACCTGGTCTAGTGGAAGGTGTCCCTGCCTGTGTCAGGGGGGGTTGGAAGTAAATTATCTTTAAGGTGCCTTCCAACCCAGGCCATTCTATTAATCTACGACTATATGATTTTTCTCTGATCTTGCCTTCTATTTACTTCTTATAAATAGAAAATTGCATAGGTGATTCATTAGAATTTCTAAAGCAGTATCTCTCTATATATTATTTCCCTAAGACATCAATTTCATTTCCCTTAGGCAGGGTATATCAAAGTCATGCATTCTGAGTACTGCCTTTGGAAAAAAAAAATAAAAATGTGGAAAGGATAAAATGTTACCAATTTAGAACTTCTGTGGTGATTGGTCTTTTTATGTTTATAAACGTAATTCCTCTTCATTGAGATGACATAGAAGGTGTTACCAGATATGGGAATTTTAATATATTCTCCTTTTAGGTACCATCTTTTGGCAGATACCAAGATGCAGGCAATTTGTCCTGGATGATTCAGCTATATAGCTAACTGATTACCAGACTGATATACTTCTTTGTTGGAGTGATTTGCTTCTTGTTATGATCTTTGCAAATGACAGGTTCAAGTTATTAAAATAAAAGGAAGATCTTCTCTGCAATAAGAGCAGATATTGTGTTTTAAGGAAAACAATCTGAAGGTGAAAGCTGGATACCTTAAATTGAAAGGTAAAAGTCCTGTTGATTTAAACAGCAGGAGGATTTCATCATGAATGTTAGAAAAATTTGTCCCATAGGTTATTGAATATATTGAATGCAGTTATGAAGAAGAAATAGTAGTTCAAGGTCTGTGTTATTTTTGCAGGCATGCCCAATGGATTTTTCCTTCCTCATAAAGTTTCTCTTCCAGAAGACTGTATTTGAAGTAAATCTCTGGGATATTATCTCATAAGTGTTGTGCATGTACATATCCTCTATGAAGGTCACAAGGGAGGCAAAGTATTTTTAATAAAAAACAGTACTTAGATAGATTTTTATTAAATTTTTTTTTAGATTTTTAAGGGTGCCAAAGAGATAAAACTTATTGAAAACTTATTTATACTTGAAAAGTAGAAGGATAGCTGGATGTTATTCTCTCTTATCAGCCACAGGCATGACTAGCTGGCTTCAGTAGGCACTATAAAGGTGTCAGTAAAATTAACTTGCATTTCAAATGAGCCCTGACTAGAATCACAGGGAAAAATGAAGGTATATATTGGGAGAGGATTAGCTGGAGAGCAGCCCTGCAGAAAAGGATCTGGGGATGCTGGTCAGCAGCAGGCTCAGCAGGAGTCAGCAGGCTGCCTGGGCAGCAAAGAGTGCAAACCCCATCCTGGAGTGCATCACCAGCTGCTCAAACTGGACAGTTATCCCACCTTATTCAGCCTCACCTTGACTACTGGACAGTTCTGGGCCTCATGATTTAAGAATAATGTGAAAGTCCTTGAAACCATCCAGAGGACAGCATCAAAGCTGATGTCGGGGCTCAAATATGTGAGAGGATAGGTTTTTCAAAAAGGCCTCATTTTGCTTTCCTCATAAAATCACCAAATAATTTAAATTCTGCACTCCTGAAAAACAGCAGAAACTTCCATGCACCAAGATAAGTGATTGAATCTTTTTTCTTTAAAAACAGATTTACAACATTTGAAAGTGAAGATAAGACCATTTCAGAATGAAATAACCTTGAGTCTAGCATTGTAGAGACCACGTGCATATTTATAAGCAGATACAAAGTGCCATGAGCTCCTGGTTGTGGCTGTATAGAAAAAAGCAATTATTCTCCTGTCACTCTACTGCTGTGAAAAAAACCAGATTTTTTTTTCTCAATCTGTAATCCACATTAGCAGAAAAGAGAAATCTTTTGCTTCTTTGAGAAGTCATCAATTGAAGCAATGTAATTTCTCCCAAGAGCAAGGAAAAAGTAAAGATGAAATTAGGACCTTATGAGTCATAGCTTGTTCTCTCATCTATTTTGGGAGTACAACATCTGTAAGCTACTCTTTATTCAAGGATATTTAGAATTGAATTCCTTGTATTTTTACCAAGGACTAATCCAAGTCCTTGATTAAAAACAATTAACAATATAGGGCAGAATATATTTGATTGCTCCTACTTCCCACAGTAAAATAAAAATGACACTTGGAGAGTGTGGGATTTTTGTGCTTGCTGGTTTGGCTTGTTTCCTCTCTGTCCAAGAAACAGGAGTTCTGTCGGTATTTTTTGGCAAAAGGAAAATGATACAGAAGTTAAGAAGCTTTTCAGGCAAATCTCCTAGAAGTTTACAGCAACTAAGTCATCTGTATCAAAAGCATAAAGGTTTAATGACAGTATTTCTCCTTGAAAGATTCACAACAGAAGAAAAGTTTCACTGATTATGTCTTGCTGGGGACTAATACAATCCCACTGAAAGTATAAAGGCGTTAATTCTTTTTCATGATTTATTAGTCCCAATGTGGTACTTGGTTGTGGGCTAGACATTCTCTGTAAATCAACGTATTATTTGTTACCTTTTTATTTGGCTGAAACACCTTCTGATAGAAACTCAACTAGTCATTATGGATGAGATTATAACAGAGACATAAGGCAGTTAGGTACCTACTTGCTTTTAAAATGTGGAAATATTTTCAAAGAGCACAAATATTTACAATCAGACATAACTTGTTTTACATGGAACACAAGTGAAATGTGAAAAATCATACTTAAGAAATTGTTTCAAAAAGAGCCACACACCTATGTTAAACATTGATTTAACATTTCTAGCAGAAATGTAAACATAAACTTACTCATTATACTTACAGAGATTGGTTTTGTTTCTTTACATGTCTAAGATCTGACTTTATGCAAATTAAGATTGTATGAGTGAAGAAACTTAGGTACCTTCTGGTTTTATTCTTGTCTCTTAAATTCTCCTGAAGTATAAGTATTTATTTTACCTTTTCCCAGATCCTAAAGTGGGGATACTTAGTTTTAGGAAACATACATAATACAATCCACAGATGGTGTAAAAAATGGGGAGGAGAAAAATGGAAAATTCTTAAATTATTTTTTCCTTCTCAGTTTTTCAACAGTAATTTTATTACATCCTGTGCTGCTATGCATTCTCTTAATGTAGGCTTTAAATGAACAAGTGCTATCACAAGAGACTAATGGCACTAATGAAAGCCAAAAGAACACATTATTTTGGTTTCCTAAATGGAAACCATAATTTTCAATTAGAAAGCAGAGTGAAAAGATGAAAATGGATGGCCTTTCTTAGCTGCTAACATTTACCTACAGATACCTATTGAAGAATGCACTTAACATCCATCACCAGAGAAGCTTTATTCATTCAATATTCTCAGATACTTTACAGAGGCTTTTGGACCTACTAAAGCAAAAAAAAAAGTCTGTTCAAAAATGGGAACTCCAAAGCAACACTGGAAGCATGTCTTTAGCTCTCTATACCGTATATTCATATACTGTGTGAATAGGTATTGTAAAGCAGTAAACATATTCTGATCCTTCAGTGTCTGCCAGGCTGTAATTGAAAGGAATTACATGGGAAGTATGAAATAATTCAGGAAAAAATGCATTTGTTTCGTGCTATCCTTCCAAGAGCTGGTGCAATCATGCGACTTTTAACTCTTTTAACTACTGCAAGATGCTCCCGTCTCCTTGTGAGCAATGTAATGACATTTACCTCACACACACACTTTTGCCATTCTGATTATGTTAACAGGCTCATTTCCAAGGGGTGGTTACATTAAATTACGCTTTCTTTTTTTTTCATTCTAATTTCTGTATAAAGTATTAACTTCTACAAAATGGCAGATTTAACATGAATTTCTTTTAGTCAGCCAGAATCTTCATAATCGTATTAAAAGCATGTCTCTCATAGTATCTTTCTGAATAAAATGTCCAGCACACAGCTGGATAAACACGTCATGCATTGGGTGAATAACTGGCTCAGAGATGAGGCCCAAAAGGCCCTTTTACAGTTTCTTGTAGCTTTTTGTTCTGTTTTACTATATAGGCTATGATAAAAATTATTTTATAAGACCGTTCTCTACTAGCTTAGTCAACTGGGTCAATCCATCAAGTCTGGAGAAAGTGGATTTTGTTGCATTTAGGTAAAAGGAGCTCTCTGTCAAAAGTTTCTTGCTAAATTCCACTTTTGACAATTACATTTCAACAACCAATATACCTAATTTTAGAAACTCTGTAAGTGTACACATAACTTTTTATGACGCTGTAACTTAAGTACTTGTTGCTTCTGATATTTGAATTGGAACAGCCTAAACCCAGTGGTGTATGGCTAGACCTTACGAACTGCATTTGCACAAATACAATTTCTGTGACTGTAATCATAGATTTAAAATATGAGAAAAAAGTAAGGTTTACCAAAAACAAAAAAAAAGAATTAAAGATCATAATTGCAATGTCTACAAAAATACGTTGATAGCAGTGGGATCAACAGGTGTTATTCTGGGAATTTAGGAGTTACACTGAAGTAGAAAACCAGCTATGAAAACTGACATTGGCTAGCACAATTATTAGCTGACTGAGAAGACCAGGGACCAAATTAGACAGGAAATCTGCATGAAGCGTAAGTGAGGCAATGTAGTGAAGTTTGTATTGGCCTCAAGAATGGAAACAGTCACAATAAGCTTAATGAGTCTAAATAAACCTGCTTTCTGTGTAAGCATGAAATCAATTTACTTAGCACAATCCAGCTCCTGGGTCATTCCCATGTTGTATCCTCTGGCCTTTTCTACCAGGAGACCACCTTTAAGTTTCTTGTACTAGTGGAATCACAGACATTGGAGGTAGAGAAGGGCTGTCCAGAGGCACAAAAGGAACAGATATCTGCATATCAAAATTTAAAATACAGAGTAATTCTGTACAACAATGACACTGTTGAAGATAAAATTCAACGTCTTATAGAGTCTTGTACACAAGAATCTGGCTCACGAGGTCATATACTGCTTACTTGATTTGCTTACTGCTGAAAAGGATAGAATAGAATAGAATAGAATAGAATAGAATAGAATAGAATAGAATAGAATAGAATAGAATAGAATAGAATAGAATAGAATAGAATAGAATAGANATAGAATAGAATAGAATAGAATAGAATAGAATAGAATAGAATAGAATAGAATAGAATAGAATAGAATAGAATAGAATAGAATAGAATAGAATAGAATGTAATGTAGCTCAGTTGGGACCTCTAACAGTCAGTCAAATCCTAAGCAGTTCATTCACAACACGCTCTTTTTCAGTGTTTTAACTTGCACAACAGTTACTCAGTGAAATAAAACAAGCTAAAGTTCTCAGTAACTTGAAGATTTATGGAGCTTCCTTATAAAATTGATTGATATTCCACTGCCTAATATGATTACTTATAGAGACTATAATTGCATGTGGATATAATTTCTACTAAAAGGGAGTCCAGACTTTTCAGACAGAGTACTTAAACTGGATGCTTATTGCCAAAAAGACAGATAGATGAGAGATAGTCTATTCTTATCTGCATGATTTGGAATTCGAAGAGGAAGAAAATGTTAAATTGCAAGGGGTGTCAGAAATGCTAAGTCACTTTTACAATTCTGAACTCTCAGTTTGTCTCGTTTTACTGCAGTAGATGTTTCATTTAGCTCTGCCTTCCAAAATACCTCATTCATATTTCTAGAATTCATCTCAGGTTTTGCATTTCTCATTTTTCTGAAATAAGATTCTGGCTTCCAAATGCCTGATTCACATTTCTAGAAATCATCTCTGGTTTTGTCTTTAATAACTCACACAAGAACATTCCTCTTTGCATATGGTAACTTTTTTGAAGATTGCTTAAGCTTCTTCTCTTCAAAATATATAACACCGTGATTAAATTTAACTGCATAAAAAAATCATTATAAGGCTTTGATTTTATTGTTTTGAGGTTTTGTTTTGGTTTTGGTTTGCTTTTTATTTTAGGGAGGGTGGGTTGTCAGATTTACTTTTTGCTGTTACACAGTCTAAACAAAGATTCAGCATATTGAAATCTCAACAGGAGACAGATGATTCAGGTCATGTCTCTGTAAAACAATACTAAACATAAATCCCTCCTATGTATTTTTCCTGCCAACATAATCCTGAAAAAAGCACTAAAAGAGTGCTTATGGCTGTGTTTGAAAAATGTTGCTACTTCTAAAAGCATATCCACAAAGACTAAGAAGGTAGAAAATTAAGAGGAATTGAGCAGTATCTGGATTGAGTGAGTCAGGTCATTCAAACCATTCAACTTTCATAATACTAGAACATACTTTTAATTAGGATATCTATTTTCCCTCCTGCTTTGTTGAATTTCTATTATTTCTGTTAAATAACTCTATAAATAGCTTTGGAATTTTGAAAATTCAACTCAGCTTTTGAAAAAACATAAATGTATAATAAAAAAGTAGTCATCCTACACAATGCTCAAAGCATATGGTATGGGGTGGGGACCACCATGGGATTTAGGACTTCTGTGTTTTACAGTATTGAATTTTTCAATATACAAGAGCACTGCCTCACACTGGGACAATTTAGCAATCTTCTCTAGCTCCAGTAGCATCTTCAGTCATCACTGTGGTGAGGTATGAGTATAACCAGCAGTTTCCTAGCTGGGCAGAGGCAGGATCCTCACAAGCCTTGAAGTACACAAGTAATTAAACAAAGCACCACAGCACTCCACTTCTCAAACAGTGCCCACCACAATAAGTAGAAGGAAAATGTAAATCTTTCTATTTTATTGTCCCAAAAGGATCCTTTCCATGGAATGCATTGCAATAAATGGATATTTATGCTCAAAGGGAAAATATGGCCTTCTGAATAACAACCCATATTATTGCTGCATGCGTTCTTGGGGATCTAGAAATTACAGGAAGTTCTAGAATTCAAAGGAAAGAGAGAGATAATTAAAAGTTGAAAAATCCTGGGCCCATCTATCTGTTACTTTGTCATAGTGCTACTGAGAGAGAGAGATGAGGAAATTATTCCCAGAGCATCTCTGCAGTCCTCTAAGACAGGGAGTATTTTAGAGTTACAGATAAATATTGTTCAGTGCACAATCTAAAGGCATATTTTAGCCAGATGCAAGGAGAAAAGATAGAGATTAAGATCTTTTTCTCTATCATTCAGTTTAAATATTTTATAACCCTGAATGCCACAATGTTACAGCTACATTAAAAAAAGGTTTTTTTCTGACTCAGATGTCTGTCTTTTCATTAACTTTACACCAGAATTTTCTGTTTCTCAGTTGTAGCCATATTTTGGGACAGTGCAACCAGGGACATATGTCCTAGGAAGAAGACAAAGATGGTGTCCAGATGTGTAGGGATGGGATCAGAAAAGCTAAGGCACAGTTGGAGGTGAATTTGGCAAGGAATATGAAGACTGACTAGAAGGGCTTTTACAGATGTGTTGCTCAGAAAAGGAAGATGTACTTCCCACAATAAATAAGACAAAAGAACTAGTGAAAAATGCCATGTAGAAGATCAAGGTACTAAAAATTTTTTTGCTCCTCAGTTTTCACTGGTAATGTCTCTTCCTACATCTGTCAAATCCCCAAACCTCCAGGCAGATTGGGGGAATTAAGTCTCCACCATTGTAGTAGATCAGTTTGCAGATCACCTGAGGAACCTGAGCATACAGAAGTCCTTAGGACCCAATAAAATACATCCTAGGGTCTTGAGGGATAATAACAGATGTAGACTCTAAGCCCATTTCCACCATATTTGAAAATCCAGGTAATCAGAGGAAGGCCTCAGTGACTGAGGGATATCACATCTGCTTTCAAAAGCGTAATTAGGAGGACCCTGGGAAGTACTGACCAGTCAGGTTGCCCTCCATGTCCAGTAAGATCACAGAAGAGATCCTCATGGAAGTTACACTGAAGCATATGCAAGACAGAAATGGAACTATAGACAGCATCATGGAGTCACCAAGGGCAAATCATGTCTGGCTAATCTACAATAATAAGAGGCCACATAAAACAATGTGACTCCATCAGTGGCAAGCAAAGAGCAAACGATGTTATCTGCCTGGACGTTTTTAAGAAATTTGATAAGATCCCCCATAACATTTTTGACAATAAATTGAAGAAATATGAGTTTGATGGATTGACTGTTAGATGGATAAGGAACTGGCTGAATGGCCATGTACTCAAAAGTTGCAGTCAATGGCTAAATATCCGAGTGGAAACCAATAACCAGTGGCGTCCCTTAAGGTTCATACTGGGACCAATAGTATTTAATACCTTCATTAAGGACATAGTAGGATTAAGTGGGCCATCAGGAAGTGTGTGGACTCACAAAGATGAGAATTGCACTTGATGTGCTAGAAGGAAGGTATGCCATGCAGAAGGACTTTGAAATGCATGAAAAGTGGACCAGTGGGAACCTCAAGAAGATCAAGGCCAAGTGCAAGGTCCTGTACCTCCACTGGAAAAAACTCAGTATTTTACAGACCAGGGATGAATGTGAGGCCTTGAGGATAATAGTGGATGAAAATATTGGACAAGAGACAGCAATATGCACTTGCATCCCAGAAAGCTAATCACATCCTGGGCTGCATCAAAAGCAATGTGGCCAGCAGGTTGGAGGAGGTGATTCTGTTTCTAGTCTACTGTGGGCTTGTAAGACCCCACCTGGAGCACTGCATCCAGCTCTGGGGTCACCAGCACAAGAAAGCCACGGACCTGTTAAAGTAGGTCCAGAGGAGGGCCACAAAAATGGTCAGAAAAGCTGAATTAGGACTGTTCAACCTGGAGAAGAAAATGCTCCTAGGAAACCTTATTGAGGCCTTTCAATATACAAAGGGTGCTTATAAGAAGGATGGAGAAACTTTTAACCAGGCCAATGGTGACAGACAGGGAGGCAAAAGAAATTTTTTATTATGAGGGTGGGGAGACACTGGAACAAGTTGCCTAGAGAAGTTGTGGATGCCCCATCACTGGAAGTGTTCAAGGTCAGGTTGGATGGAGCGTTGAGCAACCTGATGTAATAGATGTCCCTTCCCATGGCATCAGGGTTGGACTGGATGGTCTTGGAAGGTCCTTTTCAACCCAAACCATTCTATTTTTCTATGATTTGTATGTCTAAGATCATCCAGTGACCATCTATGCCGTCCTAGTACTTTTTCTATCTACTGCTATTAATGACACACTACAGATGGAAAGAAAAATAATTTAATGTGCCTCAAGAACAGTATTAAAATTTACGGAGATTATAAGATCCAGTATTCATGTCCATTCAAGTGAATTTTCCAGAGGACTTTAGCATTTCCAGCAATTCAGCACTGTGATCAATTTGATGTATAGTCCTTCATTACAGGATGAGATAATAGTGATAGAATTACACACCTCTGTCATTAACAACAGGTTTGTATGTGACTTTGCGCATGCACTTACAAATCAAATGACATTGAAACACACCAGATTTACAGAAATATGACCTTCAATAACGCAGACTAGAAGAAATGGATACAAATATTGTCAATTTTCAAACTGTATGTCATAATAATGACACAACTTTTTTAACTCTTATGAATAGTCATGTTTGTTTTCCACATGGTTGTTTTTCTGAAGAAATTTGTGTTTGCTTTTTTGTTCTTTTTGTTTATGAAGCGAGTCAAAAATACATGGAATTTACCTAATATCTTCCAATGTCCACGGAGAACCTAATGAGTTTTCAATGATCACATTTACATTTCACCCAGGAAGAAAAAACATAAATATGTTCATAAAACTCAATTCCTCTGATTTTTAAGTGTGTACACATTTTCTGAATGTCTTCTCTTTTTCTAATTCAAACACAGACTTGTAATAAAGAATAAATTCCATAGAGGCTCAAAAGTTACATTTGCCACTGCTGAGAAAGCAATATTTAATGTCAAATATAACATTATATTTTTCCTAATCCATTTAAAATACTGGCGATTATTACTTTTCTGTTTCTCATATAAATGTCTCTGTATTGTGCCATTTTTCCTGAATGCCACAATTTAAAAAAATAGCATTCTGACTGTTTCTTCTATTTTGGTTTTTTTTTCAATATAAACACATAAAATAGGAGTTCACCAATGCAAATATTGCGCTTTTCCCTTTAGATTTATAAAATACAGAGGGACAATGAAACATTTTAAACCACTTATAGTGGTTTGCACTCATCTGTATCCTTCAACAATGCTAGTTTTTAGAAATCAAGAGAAAACCATTTAAAGAGATTCATTAAATAACCTTTTTTACAGATAAATAACTACTACCAAGTTTCTGGGCATGCACATTGTTTGACAACAACCAAAACAACAATTCATTTTCTTGTGTCTTGAGTTCTTCCTTTTTTGTCTCTTTTTTTTTGTTTGGGTGTTTCTGAGTACCGAGACTGCATGCATAAATATACAAAGAAATCTTTTTATATTTCTGGCTTTACATTTAAATCTGTTTTCATCATGGAAAAAATCCTCTTTTGTATTTAAAGAAGACTCAAAATCAGAGACAAGAAAAGAAGTTCTCAGTACTCTGATGAACTATAAAGTTGTTGAAACACATGAACCACATGAACAGGTAACTCAGCAAAAGAAGTCTTCTGTGTTACAAAATAGTACAGGCCATGAATATAGATCAGCTTTGTTATTAAGAAAAACAAGATGAAAAATCCTTGTAAAAAGACACACAAACAAAATTATTGTACCTTACCTTCAGTATCTAAAATGCCAGAAATATGACCATTTGAGCAATCTGTATGCTATTCTATACAAACTATAAGCTTTTTCATTAATATAACAAATATTTCTAATATCTGCCATTATCTGCCATTTTTTAAATTTTATTTTTCTATGGAAAAGCAGAACTTCAATAAATAAATTAACCTTATTTTGGACAAAAGTTTGGTACATGCTAACATCCAGGAACTGGAATCACAGAGAAGGCAGAAAAGATTTTTCATCTATTGTCATGGATCTAAGGTTATTTCGTTATTCAATCTATTGGTAACACAGGTATATTTATAATCTCATTTATAAAGATGCAGCTCTTTTTTCAGTTTTAAAGACAGAAGTATTAATTTCCATCAGTATTCCATATAATACATGATTACGGAGTTTCTTATATTTTTGAGAGATGTCACTGTACTCCTTGAAAACTCTTGATTGCCTATTGCCTGCAACACAAATTTCATCAGTGTATATGGCCTTTTATTTTTCATATGTATCTCTAAAAACCAATTTGCACAAAAAAATAATAAATACAGATAAATAGTAACATTTTCCTTCTTCTTGCCCTTACCAACTGTTTTCAAATTGTGAGGACTCATTCTTAAACTATGGAATAGAAATTATTTGAAAAAAAGATACGAGTTCTCAAAACATTATACATTTCCAGTCATTTCTCTCCAAGGTGAAGCCAGCTGTCAAAAACAATGTAGTTTAGCCCAGTTTCCATAAAAAAAGGACAGAATTCAAAATCCATCATTGAGATTGTTCTGTTTTAAAATCAAAACTGAGACAAATATCTATGATTGATCAATGGAAAAATTCAGCAATCGAATATTTCTGTGTAAATATTTCAATGAAGAAAAGAGTCACTTACCTAAAACCCCCAGTCTGTAATTGATAGTGACAACAATGACATTTCCATAACTTGCGAGAATGCTGCCATCAATCATATTTCCAGTACCCTCCATGTAAGATCCACCATGGATGTAGACCATAACGGGTTTCTTGCTGTTCTGATCATGAATGTCTGAAAAAATTCAAGTAAGGAAAACACAATAAAATAATAAAAACATAAGGAAAATTATATTAGCAATTTTTAATAGTTCTAAAAATAGTCTTAATTATTTCCTATGTTTTCAATGTCACCACCACTTTAACCAGCTAGCTTACACAGTTCAGGATCATCCTACAAGCTTAATATTTATAATTTCAAATTTCAAATACTGTTACCTCTAAAACGGTCTCAGAACACTTGAAATACATTCAGTATTACAAGAAATTGAATTTTAATAGAAATATCTTAAAGTCTAAAAATCAAATTATGAAAAAAATCTTGGGTTTCTTAGAATACTCTGATTCAAATATATGCCAATTTAGACATATCTGTGCATCTAATAATAAAATTATAGCAATGATCCATACTTTCCCATTTCTTGTGGGACATAATTATTGAAATAATATTCCATATAGTTCAGTAAGAGATAATATCAAAAAATCTAACTCTTCTGGTAGAAGAAAACATAGTAGACTGTTCTTTCTTTTAAACAGCCTAAGAGTTAACAAACAGAGAGGATTTATGTGAATTCATAGCCCAGATTTTTTTGTGTTTAAATCAAACTATGTCTTTTGTGTTGCACTTTTCCTAGTCATGGTAGCAGCTAAGCCTCAAAGAACAGCTTTGAGTTAATGGTATCGCTGATCTTTTGTATATGCAGAAAATTACTGACTACTTTTAAAAAGGTAAACAGCTGTGTCTTTACTTCTAAAAGAAAGTTAAATTAAATTAAAAAAAATAAAAAATTCTAAAAGAAAGTCAAATGAAATTGATATTCCATATTTCACAGTGAGTTATAAAGATGTGCTAATCAATGGACCAGATTAATCTAAAAAGTTAGGGTCCTGATGCCAGAGATGATTCAGCATACCTAAATCTAGAACTTCTGTTCTCTAAAAAACAGGGGGAAGAGGGACTAAGCTCCTTTATGAAGTAGAGGGCAATTCAGCAAGCTGCCATTAGATATACAAATCTTTTACAAATAATTCAGTGTATCTTCAGTGAATATACTTCTTTCAAGTATATAGCACAACACACAAGGAAAAACAGAGTCTCTGATTATTCAACCAGGCTTTGAAAAAAAATCTTTTGGATAGGCCTATACTGAAGAGTGGAGAAGGGAGGCAGGAAAAAAAAAAGCTGAAAGAGCTAAATACCTACAGGTGAGGGATCTGGGTTTGAAAGCCTTCCAAACCTCTTCCCTCCCCTCAGGCTTATTAGGAAATACTTTGAAACACAAAAATTTGATCAGCAATGAGGTACCAGATATTTAATGTTTTAGATATGTGGAACTAATTAGAGCATACTTAAAGGTAAATTTTGACTGTCATATTCTTATGTCTCACTTTTGCTTTAGTCATGTATATACACTACCTCAAATATCATAAATTTCCAGCTGAGTTCAGCAATGTCCAGCCTGCAATGTACACCTGTCTACTTGTCAGAGTTTAAAGCTTATCATTGAATCTGTCTCCTTTACATGAAAGGATACATACTTACATGTTGTATTTTAAATGTTGTACTACAGCAGCAGAACAAAAGTTTCTGTGATAAGATCTTTTTAATTGTTGTGATTATAAGAGTAGTGCAGCAATTAAACAGATCATTTAAAGCAATGAGGTGTATTCTAGTGGATCTATTGGTTTGGTTTTTTATTACCAGCGTTTTCAGCAAAGTACAAAAAAGTGCTTCTTTTCTGAATGCGCAGCTAAGCCCTCAAAAAATTGAAAGCAGCAGAAATCGAATAACAGAATTATTTGTGTTGCTGAATTACCTTTTCCTTCTCTCCCCAAAGTCTCATGGCAAGATTTTTTGTATTTAATCTTTTCTTATCACCTAGTTCTACCTCAGGGTTGAATCTTTCACTGCTGAAGTCAGAAGGTTTCCTCTTCCCTTTCAATGAGAACATGATTATCTTCAACATAAAGGAAATTAGCTCGATGATTTATGTGCTTAGATCTAAAGTGGATACTCTTGTTAATCATGAAATCCTAACATTTTATAAATTTTAAAAAAGGCTGAATAATAATGTATTCATAATTTAATATTTATCTTTATTTTAAAAGTGATTTTGGTTTTGCTTGGTATTTGTCCTTTGCTTTAACTTCAGAATTTGGTATAGAAATGATAATACCATCATTTGAAAAAAGCATATGTTGCACAGAAATAGGATGGTATTTTATTATGGTATTTTATATATAGACAGAGTGGCTACGATGGACCTGAGCTCCCAGGAAAAGAGGTGATAGTATCCTCACTGCAGTGTGTAAGATTCGAAGGGAAACAGAGAGGACATATGTTTCAAAGTTATTTGAGATTATGTCACATAGGAGAAAACAGGAAAAAAGACATGGAATAACACTTTGGATTGGCCAAGCACAAGAGGATTAATAAACATATTGCTTTGAAGCCAGATCAATAAACTACCTCGGGCTGTTATCTTCTCATTTAATTTGAAAATATATTTTCCTAATTTGATAAATACATGAAGTCAAATAAACTGAAAATGTAACTTTAACAAAAAGGAAGGGCAAGAATAGAGGAAGATTTCATGACTTCTTTGTATTTTGGTGCATCCTAAATAGATTTGTTGTGTCAAGGCAAAGAAAAAAAACATGTTTCCATCTAAAACTTTTTTGGGGTACTTCACTGTGAACTTCTAGCATTTCCTTTCAGGAAACCCAATCCAGCTTTGAAAGAAGTCAATGAAAATGATTGTTACTGATTTCAGTGGGAATGTGGTCAGAGTCAGAATGAATGTGTCTCAGAGGCTAGCTGATTACAGGAAAAAACCAATAAAGCAACATCAACAGCTTCTTTTATTTTTGTGTCCTGAAATAAACCACATCCTGTGAGAAAGAAAATAAATAAGTAAATAAAAATAACAAAGACAAAGCATAATTCCACTGCATCAATGTACAGCATGTGCACTGGGGAAACAGTGGAAGTGAAAGGAAGAATAAATATGTGAGTTTTTTCATGAATTTCAAACAAGTGAATTTACAAAATGTGTAGGAGGAAAAAGAGCACATGCATGTTTTTAAATTCAATTTTCTCAACCTAAGAAAGAATAGAGGGGAAAAAATATGTGGTTTCAAATAACATTTATGTTACTCATTTCACACATATTTAGGAATAAACTTTACACCTATGTCACAGAGGAACTGCAGTCATCTATATGCTAATTTAGATTTTAAAAAGAAAAACAATAAAAGTAAATTCTAAAGAAGAAAATAAAGAAGCACACTGATGTGAGCTTCTGCAAATAAGAGACTAAAAATCATGTTGAAATAACAGCAATAACAATAACAATAATCATTATGATTATAACAAAAATTGAAAAGTTTATGTTCATGCATCAGGGTCAGGCTTTGAAAAAACAAAAAATACCTTCATCTTCACCACGATCATTACTGGTTATATCATCTGCGCTTTTCTTTGTGTTGGCTCCTGGGTTCATATTGAGGAGGAGAATAAAGGGAAAAAAGAGAATTCAAAACCAGCAGGTTCTCAAAAATAAAAAACCACTAGTACAAAAAATGTAACAAAAATGTCAAAATCTGTTACATTTGAAATTGAAAAACAAAAAAGATGCAAACTGCACATAAACATAAAATGTCAAGAAGAACAAATTGAAAATATTTGAAAAAATGTATCATATTCTGTGACAATGCAGTACTTTAGTTAAGTGATTTCTGCAAAAAAACCAAATTAATGTGCTATTAAAAAAGAATAATAGAAACCAAAAAAGTATGTTAAAAAATCACCAAATTATGTTGTACATATGAAATGCAATTTGTTTTATTTTGTTCTGTAACCTTGAAGAAATAATGCCTTCAGTTACTTTCTTCAATGACTTAACATTTTATTTATCCTCATTAGAATTGATTAAGAATCAGCTACAATCTGAATTTTTGATGGAACTGACGCAAATAAAGTTATCATTTGAGTTTTACACAACTTGACTGGACTAAGACCATAAAGACCTCCTTAAAATTTAATCTTGCTTCCCATATGAGCAAAAAGATAATTAAAACAAGACTGTAAACAAAAGTGAAACAGAATTGAGTCAATCTCAGACATGAAATTGGTCCAAAACCAGCCTTCGTTCAAAATATGCCACACTTCATGCTCTTTAGAAAAACGTATAAATTAACTGAAAACACTTACTTACCATGATAAAGAACATGCATTTATTGATTAGTAAAGAATCTATTTTAATTTGTGTTCAATATGCTTTCTTAAAATACTTTTGAGGAGTAAACATGCACACACACACATATAAACACGTATGCTCATACGTGGCATAGCCTATGCTTACGGGAGCAAGAGGAAATAAACATGGTTTTCACCATCCCCATCCTTGGGCAATACCTCTGTCTTCTGACTAAAAATATAAAAAGACACCAGGCTATCCTTGCACCCAGCATTCTATTATACTGTGCTTACTCCTGCAGCAAGTAGCCCTCTGTAATTTAAACAGTTACTTGATAAGGAGTGAAACACGAATAGGAAACTCAATTTATAACATAGCTCAGAAATTAATATAGCTACTAAAGAACTAAAACAGTCTAACCACTCTATTTTCTTGAATTGTCTTTATTTTGAAGTGCGTTTTCAAGACATGCTGAAAAAGAACAGTATACTTTAACTTGTTTATGTATGAAGTCTAAATTTGTCACAGATACATCATATTTAACTAAAATGTGATTAGTTCCTTTTATTCTCCTATTTAAATTCTACTCTTTAACTATATTTATAACCCTCAAAATCCAAGGGTTCAATTAAATCTTTGTCCCTGACTTTAAGACAGAATATCTTTATTATTACTAAAGTACTTAAGATTTTTAATATATATCATTTGGGGATCAGTGCACTAGTTTATTTGTCTTCTGGATACAGATTTTCTACAGGCATTTTCTGGAAACAGTGCCACTATGTATGCAGTGATGATGATTAGTGAGTCAAAATGTGCAAAGCAGTGACTGATGCTCCATCTCCACATAAAGTCTCCATCTCCAATGCTGTTGTACAAAAGGTATTGTTTATGCAGTACACCAGTGGATTCATTATATATATCCAGTACATAATTAACTAGGTAAAATATCTCTGTCAATGAAATATAGATGTTCTCTAAACTCTAATTTCTTTCAGAGGTAATAGATATAGGCTCATAATCTCAGTCACCATCCACGTTTTTTCCTTTTATGAAATGTTTCTCCAAATTAGTTATATCCAAATGAAGATTGAATACTTTCTTGGGTGATGCCCAAATAAAGTTATGTTTGTATTTAAATAAACTAAGTACTCCACCTATGCATTGCCCTTAAACTATTTTTGATTCATGCAAAATATTTATGAGAAATAATTATTTATAGGCAATGAATACATATAGACACAAGTTTGAATGCACATAACAAATTTTAATACCAGTTCCTCCAGGAAGGTAGTCTTTTAATTGGTTGATAAAAAATATGATCATCATATGGTAAATATAAAGTCAACTACCACATATTTATTCTTGCTATGAATTAAAAAATATCAAAATCAGCGTGAGCCCATATATACAGTACCTGTAGGCAAAAACTGCGTGTGCAATTATTAGGACTGTAATCCCTATTTCAAGTATTTTTGAGTGAAAGAAGTAGTTGTGTCCCAAAACACTTTAGTTTGGGTACTGTCTCCCCCCAAAATCTTCAATACACATATCAATAACATATTGCAAGGATTTTCTCTTTAATGTCTCCAAATGTGACTGTGGTTCAGTGTACTTCTGAAAAAACAACACAAGTGTAACGAGAATTTAGAAAATGTGCTCACACCATGCTACTAGATGTGACGATGCAGAAATATCACCTAACAAGGTGTGTTATGATGAAAGGTTATTTGTAATATTTGAAACATCCCTTATTTCTTTTTTATGTTCCTTAAAGATTTAAAATATCATGTTGTAATCTATTTTCAGAAGAAATTACTATAACTTAGTATGTATTTAATTACAATATAAGTGAGAATGCTCTTTCTCCTACATGTTGTGAAACAATCATTTGTCTATTGGCAACTGGAATACACTTTTGTACATAAGTTCTTGGGTTTGAGAGGATTTTGTATTCATTTTGAGATCTGATAAAATGGATTACATCAATGAGTTCTCAAACAATTTGAGTTTCTTTGTTCCTATCACGTTGGATTTTTTTTTTTCATACTATGGGTACCAGCCACAAAATAATGTAATCATTAAGGGTGAAAAAGATTATCAAGTCCAGCTGTGCCCGTAAGTGCCACATCTACGTCTTTTAAATACCTCCAAGGATGGTGACTCAACAACTTCTCTGGCCAGACTATTCTAATGCCTGACCATCCTTTTCATGAAGATGTTTTTCCTAATATCCAATTTAAACCCCCACTGGTGGAACTTGAGGCCATTTCCTCTCACCCTATCCCTTGTTACTTGGAAATGAGACCAATCCCCACCTGGCTACAAACTCCTTTCAGGTAGTTGTAGAGTGTGATAAAATGTCCCCTGGGCTTCATAGTCTTCAAGTCAAACAACCCCAGCTCCCTCAGTTGCTCCTCATCAGACTTGTGGCCAGATGATTCACCACCTCTGCTGTCCTTCAATAACAGAGCCCTCCAGTGCCTCAATGTCGTCCTTGCAGTGAGGGGCCCAGAAGTGAACACAGGATTTGAGATGCAGCCTCACCGGTGCCGAGTGCAGGGAGACCACCACTGCCCTGGTCCTGCTGGCCACACTGTTGCTGATACAAGCCATGTGGGTAACACTCTTAGTGTGAAACTGTCTGAGGAGAACAGACATGTTATTCTTGGAATTATTTCAGTAGCTCCAAAACCACTTAAAATACTCAGGAGCATTGCTTAGAAAAATTATATGACTCTTTCAAAAATATAAGCTGTCAGAAACCTACTATCTCATGCAGAGAGCAAAAATTTGAATTTTCCAACCATGTTGTGGTTTTGTATTAAAAATGTCAATTCATTTGTCCTTAAACTTCTAAAAAAATATGGTAATCTCTGTCATAAGACAAAAAAGCTCCCTATGCCTCTAAGGTTAGTTTAAGGTTGTATTAGTCTAAGAGATTGAACAGAATTATGACTCAGAAACTGCCATTGCTCAGAAGAATTCCCTGCCTGTAACTGCTGATTGTCCCACAGATCAACACTTCCCTCTGCTTTGGGGCTTCTTTTGTGAATGTTCAGGGTTGGGATATTTTTTTCCCTATGTCTCATGTTCTCCTTATCCCAAATCAGAGCAGCATCAGTTTTAACCTTCAGTTCCCATACACCAAGTAAACATTATGACTATATTATAGGATTTGGCCCTTCTGCAATCTAGGAACTGTTTACTCATTCATCCCACATGAAACATGGACGGTAAATTTCAACAGCAACCCAGGATCCAGCAGTAGAGAAGGGAGCAGGGCATATGGCAGGGGTGATCTAGTGCATTAAAGACTGAATTCCCTGAGTCTCTCTATTGACCAACCTAGTGTTTGATTTGAGTTCTTGGTTTGTAAAGTTTGTGTTTCACTTTTCATGACACTGAAAAGTAACAAAGAAAAATATTTCAAAATGTAAATAGGATGGGAATTTTTTTTTCCCATAGGCTAGGAACTATTTAATTACGTATCTTAAATATGCTGTAGATAGCACAGCTCTACTGAAGAATACATTTTTATAAAGGTTCATGTTTTAGAAAAACATCTTACTGTTAATAACAACTACTAGAAAAATATGTGACTTTGTAATGCGTATATTAAAGGCCAGGTGACCTCTTTTCATTTCTCCTACAATTCCATTCATTGCTGAGTGAAAAGAGCATGCTGCAATGTATTACTGAACTTTGTCAAACATCTTTTGTGAAGGATTTTTGTCTGCCAGCACTGCTTCTTTTTCATGTATATATACATATACATATTTGTACATACATATGGATAGTACGGATACGGACTAATACAAGCATATATGAGCCATTTTGAAAACAGCACCAGCCAATATAGTCATAACGAAGAAGTGTTTCATGTAAGTTAATTTTTTTCCTCTCTAAGGAGCCCTGTAAGCAATGCAGTTGTATACATTAATCCAGCAAACAGCTCTAAAAGGTTTTAATTTTGAAACACTGATCAATGTGTTAATAAACTATTAAAAAGTAGTTGATTTCATTTATCTATGGATGTACAGTCACCTTGTATTTCCTTATTTGTTCTCAATGCCACGCATAAATCTATAACAAATGCAGAAGTCACCCTGCTGTAAGCATGTCCTCTGGCTCACATTTCCTTTGCATAATGAATAAAAATTTCATTCAGAAACAGATTTTCTAGTTTTGTAAGTTTTCCCAGTTGTATCTGCAATTTTTGCTACGTCTTCCTCCATTCAGATAATATGAATCACATATACGTAATACAGGCAGGTCCCATGCATGCAGTTTCGCAGGCTTTCATATTAGGTATTCACTCTGAAGCCTCTAATGGCAGCAAAAAATCATCCACAACTGCTTAAACTGATGCCATTTCTTTGCATTTTATATGCAATTGCTCCATCTGTCACATAGTATACCTTTTGACCCCATTTAATTTTGGAAAAGGGCTCAGTTTTCAGAAATCACACAGCACATTATTAGTTGTATGACCTCCCAGTTTCGCATAGCACATGCTTAACCTTCTGGAAATTTCCATCTCAAACCAGATTAATACAGGATTTAACAGTCATTCTTTCAGTGATATGTCTTATTTATACAGCCATTTTAATAGAACTCTAAAGCTCTTGTTTTCCAACCCCAGGAAAACTATTATAATTTTACAATCAGATCAAGTCAACAGTTCATTACAGTCTCAAGAGAACATTAGGAAAGCAAAATTTCCTTTCTACATTTCTCCTAAGACTGGTGGGATAACTTCACTTTGAGTCTCACTTAGTGTGCAAGACTTGAGTCATGTCCAAAAAACGGATCCATCAGTGGGGCAGTTTGGCTGTCACAACACTGTACCTGGCTCATATCTATGGCCAAGGCTCTCCAGCTACCTTTATAATTGTAACAAGAAGTTCTAATTTGGCAGCTGAAGAAAGATCAAATGAGGCATTTGACGCTTCAAACAGAGTGGAGGAAAATGATTGTTGAGAATTTCAGCTTGTTAAATTTACTTAGAAGCTGACTGTGGATCCCCTATGTTAGGAAAGATCACAAAGGCAGGCAATATATCTATATACCTGTTGTTTGGAAGTCTTTTCATTTAATCAAAGAAAGAAAAATATATTCATATTGATTAGATTTAAATAACTATTATTTCTTAACTCTTTACTGAATAATGGCAACATGTGTGTGTAACTGTGTGTGGGTGTATACATGTATGCAAATATGTACACATAAATGCACATGAAAAAGCTCTGTACAGCTAATCGGCTTCCAGATAGAAACCAGTTTTATTTTCTGGCACTCCCTTCCCATAATCATGTTAAAATTAAATTATAATACATCAACAATGTGCATAATTCTAGCAAACAGCCATATTTAATGATTTCAATGCAGTTCTTAGACATAAATTAGATGCCTTCTATCTCTTTCCTTAATAATATGAAGACTTAGATTCCTACTGTTCTAGGTAGTTTTCAATGTGAAATGCAATGAAAGCTCAGAAATTTGCTTAAATTTGCCTGAATGAAATGTGTTTAGTTTTGTTTTAATTCCTATATTATCACTGAATAGCAGAAGACATATGATTAAAGTAGCCATTATTCTCATGCCATTAATAACAACAAAGCAAAACCATTTGGGTTGCAAGTGCTAGCTCTGTAAAGCAGCAACATTTAACTAAGGGACATGCAACATAATGGAGTTCATGTTCTTAATCACTCCAGCTGCAACACACACACAAAATTGCTGGGATTCCAGAGAAAACACATAGATGTTGTTGTATATCCAGGAAAGGTTTCTTTTCAAGAAAAGAGAATTAAAGGACAATTTTGTGTAATATTCATAAGTGGATGGACTTTAAGGAAGATCAGCTGAAATCCCTACAGTTTTGTGTTCCATGCATTAGCAAGGATTAAATCAAAAAGAAAATGCTGTCTCACAAGCTTTTTCAAATAGTTTCAGAGAACCAATACAAAAATGTATTGAAAAAGAAAAATTCTGAGGTTGAAAAAGGGGTTGCATAAAAAATATGGAATTATTATATTACCTTAACTCTGTACTCTATGCTGCCTATAGCTTTCAATTACATGATTACATAAACCTTTTTTTTTCATTAAAAAAAATTGCTTGCATCTTTCTGGGCATTAACTGTTTCATGTACAATGAAAGAAAGATGATATTTTACAAATGGCACTACACTGAATACTATTCCTACTAAAATAGAGAAATGACAACTAGTCCATGATCTAAATTATGTGCTTCCAACAAGACGTTTTCTTGGACAACAACAAGTGCATTAAATCAGTCCATCACTCAGTTTCCCATGCTTTAAATGAGATTTTTCTAGTAGTTAATACAGGGCAATGGACTATATGAACTGTCACGCAGAGTGACTGTAGGGTCCTATATAGTTCTACAAAAGACTACAAACTCTTCTCAGGAGTAGGGATGTTGTGAATACAATTATTCACTGATTTAATAAGAGTTATTAGATCTGTGATTCATATGGGAGTTCCTTTCCTTATAAGTTTATTCCACATCAGTGTGCTGATATAGATTCAACTCAATGAAGAAATTATAATATTTGACAGATTCTGTGGTAGGGAAAATCTTTAGACTATCTCCATAGATAATAAGGGAGTTTGATCACTAGTTAGGACCAAAATAGCAGCAACAGTTATTACTCAGGAGAGATGTCATTATATGAAGTTTTGGCTGGTCTACATGCTGATTATACTATTCTCTGTTCAGCAGCTAACTGATATTAGATCTTAGTCCACGTAAGATATAAAAGAAAAAAAAAACCTTTTAGTTATGCGACTGGCAAAATCATGTTTCTTTCCCTTCTGTCAAAGTTTTCACTGTACTTCAAAGTTTTCCTATACATTTCAATTTTGGAAAGTGAGCCATGTATTTTAAGAAGATTGTTAAAAATAGGTCTATGACGAAGATAAATACTGACACTTATACTGTACACGTTATGGTTACTGAAAGAAACACACCTAAAAGTTATTTCTTTTTCTGAAAATATTTGCGTTTACTTAGATTGTATTTATTCATCCTGGAAAAGAATTTATAAAAAGGTTATATTTTATATTTTATCCTATGTTAATATGTTTTGGCACACTCTTTACCCCCTAAAATTGCTTTGAATAAAATTGACCAAGAATAATAATTTTTAAAATGATTGAATTAATATTTAACATATTGTATTTATTTATTAGTAAAATTATTATTATTTTAGAGGAGTCATAACTAAAATAGAAATGAGGTAGCCACAATTATTCACTAATAATTTTTATAAGGTTTTTTGTCATGCAAGTTACACCATAGCTAGAATTTACAGTCTTCTAAACACAATACATTGCTTTGACAAAACAGTCCATAATGGCTCAAAAGAAAGAGGGCATTGTGAAGCCTATCCTTTCAGTGACCTCCAACAGATAAGAGGAGTGTTTCTTGCACTTCCAGTGTAACTGAATCTGCTTCATTTGATGGAGAACTGGACTAAGCCTGCAATGCTTACTGATTCAATAATGAAAGATTAATTAAAACCATTTAACTATCATATAGTTAAATTAATTCAGAAAGAAGCACATATTTTTCTGTGCAGACATCAGCTGAAACATTGTCAGTGTGAAAGCATAGCAGTGACCTCAAATAGCTGACATTTCTCTGCTGAAGTGATGCACTTGGTAAAGTGTGAATGTAGTAAAGCTGTGTCCTGGTTTCAGCTGGGATAGAATTAATTTTCTTCATAGTAACTGGTACAGCGCAGTATTTTGAATTTATATGAGAATAATGTTGATAACACACTAATGATTTTTTTAGTTGTTACTGAGTAATGCTTACCCTAAGTCAAGGATTTCTCAGCCTCCCATGCTCTGCCAGTGAGCAGGTGCACAAGAAGGAAGAGGAGCGTGGCCATATACTTGTAGGATACATAAATCCCACTGCAGTTTGTTCAGGGTATATCAATACCGCACTGTCAAGTCAGTGATTAGTCAGTGTCAGTGACTAGTCAGTGAGTGTAAGACACAGGTTGAGTGCAATTAGCTGCTGAGTGGCAAAAGTTTGTTGGCATGATGAGTATACTACAATTAAGTTGCCAAAAATGTATACGACTTCTAAATTATAAGACATAATTCAACATTTATTAATAATCAAAACTCCCAAGCCTAGATGCAGCTACATTCTAGTTAATCTAGACAAGTAGAATTTGCAGAAAGAATTCAGTAATGTTGACCTAATACTACCTATTACTAAAGAGTGACTACTTCCAAATATGCTTAAGAGAAGTAAGTACCTATGTACCATTTAAAACAAATGTGAATGAACCCTCTCTGCAGACAACTGAACAACACAAGCACATGCTCTGTATTCAACAACTGCTGGTGAAGTTGTTCGTGCAAATTCTCCCTTTGGACATTTGTAGGCACCACTGGAAGCTGTGAACTGAATAATCAACTCTTAAGAATACATCTAATTATTTGATGCAGCCATTTAATTCTTCATTTTGAAGACTAGTTTAATTTGCGGTTGCCTTTGGAGAATTCAGGAAATAATTGTGTTTGTTATGTCAGTGGATCCTGTGAAACTATAATTTTATTCCATTGTGATAGATAATAGTTTGGCACCATATTTTGATGTTTACTGGATCTTTGACACCTTAGCTTTTATTTGGAAATCTTGGAAGTGTTAGTTACAGGTAAATAGGAGGTCCATATGAGACATCCAATGGAGATAACAACTTTTGTGGGTTTTGGGGTTTTGTTGTTTGGTTGGTTGGTTTTGTTTGATTTTAGCATATAGCCATATTTTCAGGTTTTTTTCCTCTACTACATTTTAATGACATCTTCATCTACACACAACAATGTATTAAATCTTACTGGAATTAATTATACCAAACTGACTAAACAATTAGACAATCAAATAACTAAGTTGCTAATAAAAAGTGTATAAACTTAAAAGATGGAATAGAATATACTATTGCTATTTCTGGGAAAATCAGATCTAAGTTGTATATGATGAAGAGCTTTATAGCAGGAAATATGAATATCTGATTATTCTAAAACTTCACAAAACAGTACAGGCACAAAAAAGATTTTCCCTAGAACTGAATAACAGATGCATAGGAAATAAGATAGAACCTTGAATATAAAGTTCATGTAAACATTTTATTCATTATTACTCAGTAATGAAAATGTATATGACTTTTCCAAACAGAAATTAGTGTCCTTATCCCAAATAACTGGCAATACCTTTTTGTCATCAACTTGATAAGATTTTTTTGTTTTCACAGTAAAATATTAGGGAAGAGGGATGAGGAGAGGGAAAGCACAGACAAAACCTGCAGCATTCTGTATTATTTACAGTTTAACTTCTTCCAAGCATTAGTTTTGAGCATATTATTAAGCTGTGCTATTTTATCTACAATATTTAAGCTCAACAAAGATCTTTTTGATTTACACATTCTATATTACTATTAATTATAGTAAGCTAGCCTCAAAACTGCTGGTCAGAATCATGATTTAAACTCAAAATTCAGCAACACAGCACTGAGCTCACTAGCATCTGATCCATCTAAACTCCCTTCCTTGAAAATACCAGTTGGTTTTCAATAATTTGTGGATTATATATCTGTGTTGGTGAAAAAATCTTTTCTCTATTGAACAAACTTGATGAGAACTCGTATCTCATTTTGGCTTTCCATTTTGCAATGTTCCAAGCATAATTCACATTTTATACTTTCAGTGTTGGGGCTCATGCTTTACTCAAAATTTAGAAAGGAATAACAGTGGTTTGTCAATTATAATTAACTGACATAAGTGGGAAATTAGAAGCAGCTAATAAAAAGCCCTTTCTGATGTAAATACTACATGGCATGTGCTGTTTGATACAATACAATATTAGAGAATGATATAATATCAATATTGTATAATATGATTTACTATTCCATCTGAAGAAAGGCAAGTTAAATTTTGCATTTAATAGGAATTATATACGAACTACATGGGATTAGATGTGAAATGATACAGCTTATGCATGCAACTACTTCTGAGAAATTGAATTTCAGTCATCTTTGACTAAATATAAGTAGTTCTTGAGAAAAGGAACAGGTCAAGTTTTTCTTCTTTTGATTTATTTAAGCAGAATTATTGTATGTGTGCTGGTGTTATTTGTTGCCATATGTACCTTCAAGTCCTACAGGAAAAAAAAATTAGTTCTGCATTTGTATTCAGTTGTAGACAAGAGCTGAATGTTTCCTTTTCTCAATCAGTGCAATTTACAATTTAAAACACCTACCATCTATTTGAGGAAATTAACTATAATTGACAGTTTTGCTCAGGAAAATAAGCCACAGTACTTCAGTCTGTTGAAGGTCACTGACAAAGTGATTTAGTGAGGTTGTCTGAAGGTAAAATTGGCACAACATCAGTCTAAATTGTACCTGCCTGTATGCTGTTGTTACTCTGTCAGTCATACCAAGACAGAAATACACTTACACGAACAACCCAGAAATACCGGCACCACAGCCAACTTTCCTACCACTAATGGCAACAAGAAGAAGGTATCAGATGTAAAAACAGCAAAAAAAGATTGCTGTGATCAAATCTGTCAGGATTTCCTCCTAGCAACAACCTAACCTCCCGTCCAAGCTTCAAAGCTTCCTGACAAAAACCACGTGGTGTAGCAGATGAACTTACTCTGTGCCTTTAAACTCTCCCCTCCCACCTAAAGAACATTCAGTTTCTGCCAACTGTTTTTCTCCTGAGGCACTATTTGAAAGGAACAAAAGCACCAGGTGAAAGGTGATTTTTGTAGTAGTTGTTCCTCAGCTGGACAGCTGCCAAAAGGCAAATTCCATTAGTTCCACTGTACGTATATGTGGTTGTTTGTGTGTGTCTGTGTGACATTTGCCAAGTTCTCGCACTCTTTTTAGGCTTTCATGCCTGGATCCTTTAGCAACAGAGTAAAAAGCTGAGAATGTCCTTTGCATTGTGTTTTGCTTTTCGGGCACCACTGTGGGTAATTTCATACTTAGCAGTAAACCCTGATACAATTGGCCATACAAAGTGGAGAAAGGAAAAGAAAATCGTCAGTACATTATGCCTGACTAATCCAGTGGCCTTCCATGATTATTATGGAATAAGGGAAAAGCTACGGATACCATCTATCTCTGCTTCTGGAAGGTCTTTGATATGATTCCCTACAACAATCTTGCTGATAAATTAGGGAGATAAACATTTGATGGAAGAGCTCTTTAGATGGATTAGGAATTGACTCCATGGCTGCTAACAAAAATAGTCAACAGCTCAATGTCCAAGTGGAAACCAGTAACCAGTGGTGTCCCTCAAGGGCCTGTATTAGGACCAATAATATTTAATATCTCTATCAATGACACAGTGGAATTGAGTGCACCATCAGCAAGTTTGCAGACAGCACTGAGCTGTGTGGTACAGTTGACACACGGAGGAGAAGCGATGCCAGTCAGAGGGACCTTGGCAGGCTTGAACAGTCAGCCAGTGTGAACCACATGAAATTCAATAAGGCCAAGTGCAAGGTCCTGCACCTGGGTCTGAACATTCCAGTATCAGTAGAGACTGGCGATGAATGGATTGAGAGCAGCCCTTCAGAGAAGGATTTGGGAATACTGGTGGATGAAAAAATTGGACATGAGATGTCAATGTGGGCTTGCAGCCCAGAAAGCCAATCAAAATCCTGGCTGCATAAAACCAAGCATATCCACCATTACTGAGGGCTATGGTTTTATTTTGTGTGTTTTCTAAAATCTATGGCACATTAGGTTTGGAACAAGTTTAATAATTCATGCAACGAATCTATGATGGGACATTCTGCAAAATCTGCATATACAGTTCAGTGCAAACAACTTTCTACATTTTAGCATTTCAAAATAAACCCCTGCTGTCACCCATATTTTAACTCTGATGATATCATTTTCCTCATGATAAAAGTGCACTGCCTTTCTCTGTCCCATATTGACTTTACCACATTTCATTTTAGTATCTCATTTCACAGGTCTCTAAACAAATTTCCCTTGGAAGTTTATTACAGATTTTTGTAAAAAGCTGCAATTCCAGTAACAACCCTTAATTTGTGATTCAGACTCTTGCCTTTGAAAATAGGTTTCAAATACATTAATATCAGCAGTATGGTACCAACAAGATCATTAAAGTAATTGATAATGTTCCCTCTCTCAAGAGTAGCTCTCAGATTTTCGCACCAAGAAACTGACATCATCTGACAAGTTTTCTTCCAACTCTTCCTCCTTTCCTTTGAATATTTTTGCATCCTCTGACACCATTCTTTGTCTTCACAGTAGTCAAGCTTTCTAAAGTGATGTTCTTATCTCTTCCTCACATAACTTTGATTCTTCTTTTCCCTCATTTTTTTTATGTCATGATGTTTTAATTTGTCCATTAACTTTACCCTAGGATCATGCTTAAATACCCACAATATATACTTTAGTACCTCTGCTGGTTTTGGTTGGGGTGGCTCTCATGGATTATGTTTTGGATTTGTGTTGGAAACTGTGTTGGTAACGCAGGGATGTTTGAGCTGTTGCTGAGCAGAGTTTGCACAGAGTCAAGATCTTTTCTGCCTCCCACCCCAGCCTACTCCACCAGCGTGGGGGCCGGGGATGCACAAGGAGCTGTGAGGGAACAGATGACCCCCACTGACCTAAGGGATATCCCACACTATATGGCTTCATGCTCAGCATGTAAAGCAGGGCATGAAGGAGGAAGACAGGGGGGATGTTCAGTGGTGACATTTGTCTTCCAAAGTCACTGTTACATGTGATAGATTCCGGCTTTCCTGGAGATGTCTGAACAACTGCCTGCACATGGGAAGTAGTGAATGAATCCCTTGTTTTTCTTTGCCTGTGCACACAGCTTTTGCTCTATCTGTTAAACTGCCTTTATCTCAGCCTATGAATTTTCTCACATTTACCCTTTCGATCCAATCCTCCATCCCACTGCAGGAAGAATGAGTGAGCATGTGAGTGAGCTGGCTCAGGTTAAACTATGACAACACCCTAGAATAACAAAATTAATTCAATCTCATGGTCTCTTCAGTAATTCTCCATCTTTCAGCATTCAGTAATAACTAAATGCTATTTCAGTTTCTCTGACTTAATTCTTGTTAATATCACCTTGTTCTACTCTCTTTTTCTTCTCTAGGTGTTAAATTTTACAAGAAGTAACAAGATAATATGCATTTCTCTTAGAGTATTCAGGAATTAAAGATGTATAAAAGAGAGTTAAACAAGCTGCATTTTGATAAACTGAATTGTCAGAAGAATAATTACTATCACCTATATCCTTAGATGCATTAATTATCAACCAGTATGTCATTCTCAAAAAGGGATTGAGAATAAAATTACTGATCTGCCAGTGAAATGCTTCAGTGTCTAATTGAAATAAGTTACTATAAGAGATTAGTAGGAACATATAATATACCTACTAAAGTCAAGGAAAAAAGTTACTGTAGCCTAAGGAAAACAGCAGTTAGAAGCATCATAGAACATAGACAGAAAATAAGCCATAGTTCTCTTGAAAGAACAAGCATCACTGTTTGATCTGCTAGAAATCTTGATAAAAAATTTTCTAGATAAAATGTACTTGAGTTTTCAAAAAAAGCCTTTGATAAACCTTTTTCCATGAGATATTAAGAACATAATTATTCACACAGAAAGAGGTGAAATAATGTCATGGATTAAAACCAAGCTACACAGGGTATGTTATATGGTAACCAGAGGTCAATTTTCAATCTAGGAAAAGATTAATGGTCTAGTGAAATATTCTGTATATTAATCTGATGTTGTTTCATATTCTGTTAATGATCTGGAGAAAGGGATGAATTATAATATTGTACAATTTCCCAGTCACAGAAACTACATGAACCAAGGCTAGAAAGAATATGAATACCTTCAAAGACAGTTTATAAAGCTAGGGAAATGAGGGGGCTTTGTTTTTTAACACTTAAGGAGCTATGTTTTTTAACTTAAGTCACAAAAACATCTACATGCCTGTGAAATATGAACTATTCACTCTGCAGTCCCTGGAGATAAACAATGCCTGCCCCAGTCTGAGACAAATTTTAAACAAGGTGTACTTCTTTCTCTTTTTTTCTTTCTGAATAAAAAGTAAACAGTGTAGAGCAGGAGGTATCTCTAAAGTAGTACATTTAAAAACTAATAGTCATGCACAGTGGAAGCAATAACCGGATCCAGATACGTAATTGTTAGGTTCCAAATTATCCACAACTTCCAAAGAAAAAGCCTTCGGCATTACTCTAGTCATAGCGATGGGAACCTTAAAAAAATTGCCAAATGCAACACTCAGAATATCAGAGCATAGCATGAAATTATTCTGAAAATACAGTAATTTTGTACATTAATGTATAATAACCAGGTAAGGCAGGTTTTATCAGGAACAATACATTCACATCTAGATTCATTTTTACACAGCATATGGCAGAAAGCCTTCCATCAGTACTCTATATTTCTGGAAGACAAAAATAACTTTTTATGTGAAGAGACTCAGTTAGAACCCTCAATTACATCCAGAGAACAGAAAAAATAACAAGAATTATAACATTGTTGAATTGTTCCTTTACGGAGCTCATGTACGAAGTAAGCCAACTTTTCTCTGAAAACACAGTGTTGAATTCCTCTAAAGAATTTAGTATATTTAAAAGCTATTAATCTTTAATAATTCAAAACCAGTAAAGGCTTTTAGAAGGTGACGATGACATAATGCAATAAAATACCAAACATTTATTAGCATTTTGTACTATTATTAGCATATAAGCATGCTACACCATATAGATGGCACCAATAACTCAAAAAAAGGCAAAGCACACAGTTATGTCTAATTTAACTGAGGTAAGTGGGACTGATTTATGTTCAAAATAAAAGTTATGGGGCAGAGATCGCGAACTGTGCGTTTCATGGCATAGATCAATCACCAAACTCTCTGTGAAAAAATCACAGTGAAGTTTAGTTCACGCAGAAGTCTCTTGCACCATCAGGATTCCTTACTGCAAGAGAGAACTGACGGTTTGAAAGAAAGGAACAGGATAAAAATATTTTGTGTGGTCCTAAAATACTTTCAACCTCAGTTTTTAATGGTGTCATGGAAAAAGCTTTTAGAACAACATAATTATTTAAGATGTGGCAGCAGTGAAATCAAAAGCACATGCTAAATTGATATTAGGATCAAAGAAGGACTAGTTATTGTTCCTTGTCCTCACATAGGATCATAGAATCAAGTTTCCAAAAGGGGTTTTTTTGTTCTTCTTGATTGTATTTAACCTTTAAATTTACGATGCTATTTGACCATACTCTGTTCCATCTTTATGATCATAAAAGGAATATTATTTTGTTAGAGGATAAAATGTGGGCCTCTGTTCACCTTTAGAAAATTACCTGTGCTTCATATTTTTCTTAAAATAGACTTTCTCAAAACATCAAAGCCAATCACACAATTGCTTGTACACAAGTATACAAAAGAAGTACATCTCAGTTTCTAATGTTAATTAAAATTTGCAGTGTATGTGCCTGTTAACTTAGTTCCAGAATGGACACAACAAAGCCTGTCCTGAATGCAGCAATGGTAATAGGAAGCCATTGCCACAAGACAAATCACCCTAACATCCACATAGAAGGCAGGCTGAATTGATTCAGAGCTGCAGTGACGTTCCAAAAAATGCATCGTTGTAATAGAAATAAAATTTTAAAAAAAGCTGGGAGGTTGGCACAGCTTTCCACATGCAGCTGGCAATACAAATCAAAGGTATTTCAAACCTATGGTTTGGCTACACAATTTTAAAATTGGAATAAATAATTTGTGCCCTTCAGACCTGTGAAACATTTTTAAATACAGCATGACTAATTTTCTTTTAAATGTTCATCAGAAATCTATGAAAACTGACAGAGAGCAATTGTACCTAGATATGCACATAGAATTAAAATAACATCTCTTTTAAGAATTGAGGCTGCATTGCCCACAGTTAGAAGGGAAAATATTATTATAACTAAGGATAAGATTAAAAGTAAGAGTAAGAGTAAGAATAAGAATAAGACATGAGCATTCACAGACTCACAAGAGGGATTGGTTATTAGCTACCAGACCATGAATGACAGTACATTCCTGGAAAGGGGCAGAGGAAGAGAAGAGAATGCTGATGTTTCTTTAAATCTCCAATGTATCACGACGCTTACATCATGCTGCGTTGGGTTACATCATGTTACGACTAGTGATGTAACCCGTCGCAATGCAATGCACACATCGCACTCAGTCAGCACTTTTTCAGCTTGTCCACATGATCACCGTGGCCAAGAGAGGTTTGCTTGTGTTAATTAAAATTATTGTATTTCTGTGGTATTTATGGCTGGCCGTGAATAGAAACTTTCTTGTCTTAAGAAAACACAGGAAGGAAAACAGAACTAAAAAGCATCTTAAATATATTAAGACAAATGTGTAGAACATGCAGAAAGGCTTGGTCTGATGATGATATGAAAAGCCACCCATATGAGTAAACTTAGGAACAAGTAAATCAGGGGAGAAAAAACAGATGGGTCACTCTCACTATAAGCATGTTTCCTCTTTAAGGATAAAATATTTTTATGTGTTCAGTCAGGAGGGGTTCTTGGGGGACTGTTCTTTTGCAGGGGGAAAAGTGGTTTTTTTTTTTTGTTTTTTTTTTTTTAGTTTTTTTTTTAATGGAATGTGTTAAGTAGAACTTTAAGGCAGGATTTAAGGGTAAGCTTTTCCTACATGACAAGGATGTTGTGCTTTTGTGCTCCCAAACCAGGCTTCAGCTTCAGCTTAGATGAAGCAACAATTTCCATGCAGAATCAGGCTGCTGAAAGTATTGGAACACTGTCATTGCCAGTGTCTCCAATGCACATGCTGGAGTCTGCAGCAGCTAAACTGTGGTTGATAGTGGAGCTGGTGTCCAGCTGTATGTCCCAATAGCTGGGACAGCAGCAGCAACTGTGATTACAGACAAATATTGCACACCAACTGTAATCATTTGCCTAATTATTTAAGACTAAAGCCAAACAAGTCTAATCTTTGTCCTTCTCAGTCTAGACCTAATGCTAGCCCCTAGTGCTTGAGCAGAAGCATCAGAATATGGGTATGGGCAATTTTACAAGTATCATCAATCTGAAAATATGACAGGTATTTAAAAGCATGGTTGAAGCTTTTCCTTGTCATAGGCCACAGTAAGTTTGTTATTTCCCACTTGTTTTTTCACACTATCCCCTGGGAACCACTCTTTTTTCTAAATGCTAAAATATAGGAAAGATAAACAGCATACTCAGAAAACCACTATTTTTTTTATTAATCCCATACTCCTTAATATTTATGTTTAGATGGAGAAATAGCCATGTGCGTAGGATGCAAAAAAAACTGGCTAGGAGAATATGATGTCATATGCTAGCACAGCCTTGCTTTTTCTCCTGTCAGATTTGAGCATAAATTATGTCAAATTATATCTACTGAAAACATTGCATTTTGACGGTTGTTTTTATGTCCAGTTTCTTCCATTCTGTCTATCTTTGCAATAGGTATACACAGAGAATGCAGAGTCCTGCTGATTTTCCACTCTGCTCTCCACTTTCCACACACAGCTTGCTCAAACACACATGTACACAAAAACTGATAATATCACTTTCTGTAGAAGAACCGAATGTAAATGGAATAATTTTTCAAAGTTGGTCTTCAATTTAGATGTGAAGATGTATTCTCTTCCACTGCCAGTTATAGTCAAGAAAGCGTTTACCATTTCTTGACTAAATCCCACCCTTTCTGTCATCTGCTTATAACTGTCTTCTTGCTAGAAGCTAATTCAACTGCACATGTGATTTCTTCAGAGCTCGTCTCAGACAGAAATGTGTCACATTAACAAAGAACGACTGTTTAAACTGATTAAGCTAAAACACTCTGACTGAAATAGGTTAGGAGACAATCATTTGACTAGCTTCACAAGCAGAGGCAGAAATTGCTGTTTTGGAAGGTGGTAAGCAGCGACTTTCTTTGCTGGCACAGCTGCAATATGAAGAGGATGCATCCGCTTCTCTGAAATACTTGAGCAGGTGAGAAGTGATTGGCACAGAAGGAAGGATTAAGAATTTACTGGAGAAAGATAAACAAAAACTCAATCTCTAAGAGTGAAGTTAGAACACAGAGTGCTATTATGCCATCAGGAAGCAGGAGCCACAAAGCAGCAGATGCCAATGAAGGCACTCAATATAACTGTTTCTCAAAAATATGTGACTCCAAATTGCAAAAGAAGCATTTAATCTCATTTATCTTCTTATTCTTCCTAGCGCTTCACCTTTACAAGACAAATCAAATGCCCCTATAGTAAAATAATACTAATTAAGTGCTTGGAATCAGATCACAACACAGTCAAAGTGACTAACTATGACTGACAGAAGAAAGACATTTCTGGAAAGGAATCTTTATCCTGGTACTTCAGAGAAGTCTATATATGTATCAGACATATGGCCTCTCTGAAATCAGGTCAAACTGGAGGCAATTTTACTGCAAGTGGAATAAGAGTAAAGTGCTACAATCTTAAATGACCCATTCTAAAGGAAAACAAAACCAAAACCAATGTAAATACAATGGTGCAGGCAGACTGATTGTATTAATATGGTTAAGTTTACGTGGAGAATACAATCTCTAGATGCGGTGTTTGAACAGCAATCAATTTTTAACACTGCTGTGTTAAAATAACTGAATCCCTGAAGCAGGAAGTGAAGAAAAAGGAGACTGAGCTTGAAGGTTGTTCCTAAGGCACTATACCTTCCAGGGCTCCTTCTGGGACAATGCTAATTATGAATCAGCTTTCGCTCCAGGTTTTGCCTAAAGGCACAATCTAGCCATAAATAAATATTCATATCATTGAATCCAGCAAGGACTGATTCTTTTCTAAAGCAAGAATGTTTCTAAGCAACTCTGAATCAGGTCAGAATCCTATAAACATTAAGTAAATTGAAAAAGCTTCCTTTGTAGATTATGTAAAGCCTTTAAGGGAAAAGTTTAGGTTTATGGATTAACTTGCTCTAAGGCTTATGCTAAAACATCTACATTTCCTTATAATCAGTAAGACAATTTATTCTGTAATTTTCTACCACCTTAGTGAAAAGCACTATGTTCTTCCTGCACCCAAGGAGCAAGGATTCACAACATGACAAGCTAAGTTAAAATAATCAGGCTTCTGCTCTTAAGGAATAAGTGGAGAGTAGCAGAATCAAAACTTCAGCAGTTTCTCATGCACAAGAGAATTCTTTGGCAAAATGATGCTCCCTGGCACAAAAAAATAATTTATGAGTAGATAAGTATGTTCTTTTTTTTTTACTGATACACAGCTCCACAGATATTTCTTTATAGTCACACTCATATCTTTGCAAACTAGTCTCAAAGTCAAATTTAATTGAAATTTAAAATCAAGTACCTAAATAGTTGATCAGGTCCATGTGGAATCTAAAAAAGCCCTTAAAAGATCCAGTCTTACGTAGTTTTGAACCCACTACACATTTTTTGTGTAACATGATTTACTATCTTGAATGCTGTAGGTATACTCTTTTCACCATGATTTATCATTACATTGTTCTTTTTTTCACTGCTGTTATACTGAAGTTCTAATCCCTACTTGAAACACGACAATCTTACTGTTTATTGCACCTGCAGAAATGCATCTTCATATAAGCAGCAAAAGCAACCACTGACTTTAGCATAGGCAGAGATTACGTTCAATAGCATTATGAAAGAATATGTCTTGTTTCCACACAAAATACTGTTATTATTTTGTGTAGCTGGAGTGAGATGATGACTATTTTGTTGTATCCATTTGCTGAAATAAGGCAGTATTGGGGAAAAAGTAGGCCTCTGGCAGCTTAGGGAAAATGAACTAGAACAGGACAAATTTAGTACATTAACAACTTGCCTCCTCAACCCTCATGAAATTTAGTATCTGCTCTTTTCTGACATGCATTCTATTGTGTGTGCACATAAATGTATGCTTGTGGATCCTAAAAGTTCTAAAAGGGTCAACAGGTAGCAGAGAGGCAAACAGGTTGTTTAATCCTTGCTTTACTCTCAGTACGATGAAACACAATGTGAGCTTTGCTGCAAGACCTGTTAGGGCGACTGGCGTATGTATTCTAAAAACATTGCTAGAATGACAGACCATAAGTACGTATACAAGTTCTGCCTGTTCCATTGCTTATACACATGCTGCAAATGTAAACCTGGAAATGATACCAAGGAAAGCATGAGTTTAATGGAGAACTACTATCTCATGTCCACCTGCAATTTAAAAGAAAACTATTGAATTTGTACAAGAAGAAACTAACTTGTACTGATTCCTTCCTTCTGATAGTCCACTCAAATAAGTGGGATACCTATAAGTAAACAGAAATTATATGCTAAGGACTGAATTCTGAAGAAGCTTCTTTAACAGCAGAACACGGCCTCAAAAATCAATTACAAGCTCATACAAGAAAGCCTTAACAGTTGCAGAATTAAACTCCCTCTCCATACGTGACTGGAAGAGAATATGTAGAGGGCAGACAGCATGTCAGACTAAGAGGAGCTTAATTAACAGTCCAGGTAATAAAAAAAAATAAACATTAGCCATGTTTTTCCATGAAACCTTCAGTAACCTAAGTTATTAGTGGTGTACAAAGAAGAAGATGCATGTTCTTTTTTACTGCCTCCTTTTTTCCCTAGTTGCCTTAGACCATGCTAAAATTCCTAGTTTCTATCCTATTCCTTTGGAAATTCATTATGGAAACAGTGTGATGGCTATGGGACCAAAAGTTGCTGTCAAGTTTGCTTTTGAAAATCCTGGACAACTTAATCAAAGACTATACATAGCACACATGATGGAATAATCTGGCTACATCTGATATCATATAAAGTAGTTGTATTGCCTGGAGGGTAGGAATTGGACAGGAAACCAATAACATATCAAAAACACTAGAGGAAAAAGAAAGGTAATCATCTGAGCAAGCTTCAGATAAGTGAACATAGTGGAATACTTCCATAATTTATACTATGTTCAAAGGCATCAGGAAGAGTCAGAGAGCAACAAAAACCAGAAATCCGTGCATGAGTGCATAAAGCTTTGCATGAGTGCATTCAAATGAACTGGAAACCGGTAAAAAAATTATCTCATTAAAAGAAAAGTGACTACTAGAGGTAGCTCCAACTCCAGGCATCAGGTTTCAGATCCTATTTCACAGGGGGTTTTGGCCCACATCAATGTCTCATTCTTTGTGAAGATAGTTTAAACTCTTATTAAACTCAAAGTGAGATTTCTGCTGTTTTCCCATACACTACATGTTAAATTACTAGGCATAGCCTGAAATCAATGTAATTACTCACAGATGTAAATATTTATTGTGCAATGCTAGAAATATAACAGAGGACTAGGGAGCAGAGAACTAAGCTTGAGTAATACACACAGTGTCTGTAAAAATTCTGACTTTCAAAATCTAAAAAAAAAAAAAAAGCCTCAATGGGCACTAGAGAGAAGAAGCACTCCCAGGAAACAATTTATACATTAACTGCCAAAAGTAACAGGAAGGCCTTATGAGCCCTCACTAAGTAGTTTAGTTCTAAAATCGATACCTACAGTTCTCTTGTGAACAGAGTTTCTGCCATTTCTGCTGTCCAGTTTGCTACTGAAAAGGAAAACAACCAACCCTATAGATTATATTAACAAGTGGTAAAGCAATGACTAGATAGAAAATAGAAAAAACAACCCCCATAATGCTAAAATGCAAATCAGCTTTCAGAAGAACACAGAAGTTTCAAATATGTGGAAAAAAGAAACAGCTTCCATGAGGCCCTAAAAGGTTGTCTGCCATATATGAAGTAGCAGCATACAGGTATCCCTGAGCTAGAACCAACAGACTTATTGGTGACAAGAAGCAGAAAAACTACCACATTCTTCCTACTCAATCTAATTAGGTCTGATAAGTGATGAGAACTTATATAGTTTAGGTGGAGCCTCTTTAAACAAAATGAAGGAAGTGAAATTCTCTATTTAACAAACAGATCCTTTTCTTTTTAATAGTGTCTGTTTTGAGCATTACAATTACCAGTAATTTGGTACTGTCAAATAGCAATGGTTACTCAGGGTAAAAAAAATCCCTGGAGCGGGAAAAATTCTTTTTACTATTACATTATTAGTAGTAGAAATAGTATCAGTACTACATTATTATTATTATTATTATTATATTGTTATAATTACAAATTTTTTGGTTTTTTTTTTTTTCACAATTCAATGAAAGAATGCAGGCTTTCTTTGTCAGGCACAACTGAGCTAAATGCAGCATTAGTTTAAATGAATATCTGTACATCAAGTAATCTGTTTCTAATGACTCTCCAATACTCCCAAAGTTAATTATTATTATTTACAAAAAAATAAGCTAGTATTTGGCTTATTTCATTGAAAGAAATATTATTTTTGTTATTTTTTTCTAATCATTATGAGCAGGAATAAAAAATTAATAGAAGATTATTCTTCTCTTTCCCTTGCAAAAACAAGCTGCATTGTTACAAGGATTGATTCCTATGGAAGTGTAATTCATAGGCCTAAATTTGCACTACAACTTCGAATTCCAAATAAAAATTGATAAACTCTATTAGATAGTCTCTTTCTTGAAATCTCTTCCAAGATAAGTATATATATATACACACACAAATATATATGGAATATAAAATATATGCAAAAATGCAAAATACACAAAAAAAGTAAAATATACATATATAGTTTGTTTTAGAAAACTCAGCTAAAGTAGATGAAAATCACTGAAAATGCACCATCAAAGTACAAGCTACAGTATTTGAATCCTCCTCATTTGTACCATTCTATTCTCATTGCTCAGAGTAAACATACTCATAATTCATCTATCTGTATTATTTCCTATTTATCCATCTGTATTGCTTTCAGACAGGCTCACATCAGTGAAGTCCCAAATGCCATGCTCTTTTGCTATCCCTCAGTGACAAGCACAGTGGCCTCACAATCTCTTGCTGTAACTGCACCCTCCCACGGCACTGGCACAGAGCTGTTCCTGTGGAACGCACCTGCAGGGAGCTCTGTGGTGAAAGGCTCACATGTGGGGTGCACGTCCCTGGCTCCTGCTCTGAGCTACACCCACACCACCCTGAGGCCCTCCAACACAGCCAGCTCTATCTAGGATGGATGTCATGTGTTGGGGTGCACTATGTGCTGGAAGAGAGATAGGCCCAGAGGGCCGGAGAGAGAGCCTCTTTCCTGGACCCGGAGGTGACCCTGGGAGTGCATCCAGGTCACCGGGGATGGGCTGAGAGAGGATTGTGGGTTTCTGGACAGTGCTGGACCTATGAGATGTGATAATTGTAGTTTGTGACTTTATAGGGTATTGTTTACTTGTTACCATAATAGGCAACGTCTGTGAACTACCCCAGGTGATTGGGGGACACTGAGGTGAACATCTTTCCTGTTTATATGATGTGATATCCTGTTGGGTGCTGGTATTTAGGGAATATTTTCCTGAGCAATAAACGCTTTGCATTTCTCCATCTTGTGTGCGGAGTCGTGCCCTTGCGTGAATACTGCAGTCATGTGCACGCTTTCTGGGGGCTGTCATTTCTAATGTTGAGACTTTCTGATAGGTATTCTTGGGTAACAACAAAAAAATCAAATTGTACAGACAGTTAGATACAATTAAAGAGCAGGGAAGGCTGCCACACATTTAATATACGCTCTTATAGATCCACCGTGTCCTGCTCCATCCGACTTTGACTAGCATTCAATTCTGTGGAAATACCTGTCACATTAGAGTTGAATATTTACACAAAGTTACCATACCAAGCCTTGAAGGAAGCTGGTATCCCCACAATGGTTTTGTTTGTTTGCTAGATTGTTTTCATACTGGGTACTCGCTACAAAAAGAACTATCTCTGAAAACACAAAATAGCTAACATGAGTTTTCAAAAAAGTCCTGACAGATAATCGCATCATTGGAATTACTGTTGTGTTCAGTTTGGTCAAAACCAACATAATAATAATAAAACACTAGTTGTACCATAGCTTTGTACCAAAATAGGTAATAGCAAGTAAAGTTCAACGCTTGACAAGAATTTATTCCTAGATCACAGTAAATGTGTCATACAGGAAATAAAGTATTTTCTTACTCTAATTTCACCATTAAAATTCTTTTCTATGCAAAAGTGTTTGCTGCTTTAATTAAAGCTGTAAAAGAGAAAATAAAAGTCCTTTCAGCTCTGTTCAGTATCTAATGTTGTTATTCACGTGATAGTTTTGTTCTTACATCACAGTCAGAGAGTAAATTTAGTCCACAAGAGTTCTGCTGCTCTCAGTTATTAGTGGTAATCAATACTGCCTTGTGTTACATGCATAATTGACAATTTAGAGCTCCTTTATACTAGATTACATATTTTGTTCTTTACAAATAACCACTCTTTCATCAAGCAACTAATATTTCCTCTGAGGAAAGCCAGGATTGACTCAGGAACTTTACCTTCTCTACTGCAACAACTAGCAGCCCAACCAGCATGACCGTATTAACCAGTCTAGCGCAGCCAGTGTTTAAGTCAGGACTACCCAAAATGAAAACATCTCTTGCTGCCTTGAATTGTCACACAGGACACGGAAAGATCTGGGAACATTGTGAAAGGCAGGGAGTCACAGAGACTGCATAAGAGACCAAATATGCAAATGTCTAGGGAACTAGGTGGTTTGGTTTTTTGGTACTCAAATTATTATTATTTATGCAAGAGCTCTCATATTATTAAATATCTGAGAGGGCCAGCGCAGGGGCAAGGAGCAGGCACTTTCCTCTGTTCTTATCAATTTCATCTGTTAATATATACAAATTAAGATATGGTGATTCCACAGAACCAAGTTAAAAGCAAATTCTAACTTGTATTATGAAAACTTTTTCATTATTTTCTTTTATGTTTTTTTTTCATTTTATACACACTGGTAGTAGTGTTTTGCTCACAGAATTTAGCCTTTGTGGTCCACACAAGAGCTGTTGGCAGTAAAGAAATTATACTGTCCACACAGCCTGACTTCCTCTTTTTTGGATGCATTGCTCTTGTTTGATAGAAAAAGAAAAAAAAAAGCTTAAAAATGCAACAGATTCCAAGTATATAAAATTGGAACATAAATCTGCCAACTCACATGGCTACTAATAGCCTAATTATTGCAGCACACTAATTTTTGGCAGTGTACTTCCTCAAAACAAGGACTTTCTACTGAAGTTTATCCTGATAGTTCTGAAGCTAAATTTAGACCTACTGTTGTCAACAAAAAAGATCATTCACAACTTTATATGCTCTGTAGTTTAAACAGAAAATAATTGGGGGGATCGACTATATGTATATATATAAGAGTTCATCATAAAAAGACAGAATAAAATTGAATTATAGAAAAGCCTGCATAAAAGCTGTCTAAAACTGCCATACAGCTTGAATGCTGCTCTGCAGGCTTTGAGGATGTTACTCTGCTAATTTAAAAGCTTTAAACTTATTTATTGTTCATGAATATGCTATGCTGACAACTCAAAGACAGAAATAATCTATTTATCTACAGGATGGGTACAGCAAAAGAACATAAGTTTGATTTTACCGAGTTAGATCAAGGAGTGGAGTTTCTTTCTTATAGTGAAGTAATTTGCTACAGTAAAATGACACTTGCAGTTTTTTTCTAAGCAGTTATTTCCCGTTACTTGAACACCTGTGTTTGAAGAAATGGAGGTGAAAGAAATAAAAAAATAATTACTAAGCTGATTTATGTTAACTAAGATATCTATTTTACAAAGGCATAAGTGTTCTTTAGCAGTCCAGTGGAATCTCAAGGGCACAGGCTGATACTGAAACCTCCAGTAAATGCAGCGCAGTAATTGTGCAACAGGTAAGTAGGCAATTAGAAGTGATAATGAAAAGCCTTGAGAAGTCTTTTCCTTTTTTTTTTTTTTTCACTAACTTTCATTCTGGATTGTTAGTAGAGAATAGGTGGCTACTCAGATGCAACAGATAGACAGGCAGTCATTGTGTTCAAGAAAGTCCAGCAGTATTATTTTCAAATGGTTCAATAACAAATTCTGGAAAAGAGGCCAACGAATTGAGGGAAAAAAAAATCCTCAAGATAGCAAATGTGTAAGACAAAGCTTCTCAAAAGTCCAGGAGCTACTAATGTTTCTATAACAAAGTTCATATGATATATCAATGAAGGAAAAGAATCAAATAAAAGAAATTAATTGGGTATATCCCGCTTAATACCACAACAGGAGAAAAATTAGAATGCAAAATTTGTGAGAGAATGCACAAGATGCTTAAAACTGCAGAACACGAGAAGTTTCTAACTACCATGGCAATAAATGGTTATTAATAACTGCAAAATTAATACACTTGAATGCAAATGGAAGTAGACTCCCTTGAATCTATTCTTTACTGTGACAGTGACAGAGCACTGGAACAGGACCCCCAGAGGCTGTGGAGTCTCTTTCTCTGGAGATATTCAAGACCCACCTCGACACAGTCCTGTGCAACCTGCTCTAGATGAGCCTCCTTTAGCAGCAGAGTTGGACTAGAAAATTTCCATAGATCCTTTCCAATCTCAAACATTCTCTGATTCTGTGAACTATTTAGATTTCATGAATCAAAGTAGTTATGATCTTCTCTGAAATGGAAATTCTGCTCTACAAAGGGATCAGGTTGCACCTTTAAAATTAACCATTAAAATTTTTGATCTCAGATTACTAAAGAATGCACCAGATAAGAAGAAATTTGACAAACAGGTATTATTTATTTGTGTTTATGTGTGTTTATACACTCAGGATATATTAGATACTGAGTGTTCCTTTATGCAAAATCCCATTTCAACTGTTAATGAAACAAATACATTTGACCTAAAACAAAAAGATATTTCTACTGATTGCAGTAGATTTAAACTTTCTAAGTATGACAAAATTCTTTAAAAGTCAATGTTGTCCAATCATACAGCTTGCTTCAAAACTAACCACTTTGCACATAAAACCCTAAGAAAATATCTCAATCATAGTACAGATTATGACTTTTCTACATAAAATGAATATACTCATGGCTAAACAAAGGACTGCTTTTGGCCTACACTAAAAGATGAAATAAAGACTACTAAATATGCCTACTCAGACCTGTGAATGTAAGTCCAAAAAGGAGAAAATTAAAAGCTAAGGGTTGATTCAGAAAAGCATCTTATTTGCAGAGAAAAAAAAGGATATAGATATAGTAAAGGGAGCATAGCTAAGAAATAGTGAAGATGCTGCGCTACTTAGGAAAAGAAAAAAGTGGGAAAGGTCATAATGAAATGTCTGTATCCTATCACAACTGTTTTTAATCCACTTGTCCTCTAGTATCTGTACTGTTATTTCTGGGAAAATGTAGGCTTTCTTTAGCAGCTTAGATCTACTTTGCTACGGTCCAGCCTCACCAGAGAGGATTAATGATGCTCTCTGTGTACTCTTTGTTCTGGTAGGAATTCAGGCCAGGCTTCCCCATGATGGTGAAAATTGCTTTTCTTGCAGTCACGGCTGCTGCCTCCTTTAGCAACCTGGTCTAGCAAATCAGTCATGCTCAGTGAGGCCCAAACTAGAGAAATGTATTGTCATGACCATTTGCTAACTGTTAGCATTTCCCCACTTTGCTAGAGCTTTGGATTGCTCCTCAAAGCAGCTTTCTCCATCATTAAGCTCAAGTATTTAACTTGGGCACACTGTGTGACTTGGCTGCCATCAGATATTGCTTTACAGGATGTTCTGACAGTGGACTGCCCAAGATTCCACTTACTGTCTGTGGCCTTAAGAAAACAAATGTAGTGCTTATATATCTAACAGAGCTTACAACTCCTCCCATGAGGGCTGCTGTGCTCAACAGAAGCTTTCCTTTAGGTGGAGGATTGTGAAGTCTACCAGTTTCCTTAAAATACTTTCCTCCAAGCTGAAGCACTGACAGCTTGTAAGAGAATAAAGGAACATTTTATTTTTCTCTACGCATTTCTTTAGTCAGTGACTTCACCTAAGAAACATAACTTTTCAGTAAAAATGTAGTTTGTCCTTATCTCTCTTACCTGAGAGCTCATCTATGCTACCCTATTTTGCATTAGGGAGTACTGAAGTGTAGCGCAAATTATCAGTGTATACAGGTAATTTTGCAGGAAATGTCAATCAAACATGAATGTAATTTTCAAAGCAATTAGCAGGCAAAGAGGTTAGTGCATTTTAATCGTTCATGAAAAATTCCCAAGGGTGTATATAATTTCTGGGCTACAGGCAAGCCAACATATTTTTTGGAAAATAATATGTAAGGCATTTAAAACTATCTGTTCATAAAGTTCAGGAATTATCATAGGCTATATTTGAGTGGCATTAAGCCTGCAGGAGTATGTCATGCTTTGTCTGGCTAAAAAAGAAGTGTTAATAAATGCAGGTCTAAAATTTCCACAAAGGACATAGCAAATCACAGGTACGATCTACCCGTGATTTCCAAATTACTTAAATCATATTATTGATTAAAAATAATCCCCTAAAATCTTTTCACTTGCCTATCAATATGTCACACGGGGGTGGTGCTCAACATGACCAATATGTTGTTTTATGGTCATGAACACACAAAGGTGTTGCTTATTCTGTTTCACCTGTAGTTCACTTTGTCTTCAGACATGGCTAGCATAAAATTACCAATTACATATTCGTATGTCATCTTGATTACAAAAGCTGACACGTGCTTAAATTCTCAGGGTGTGAATCATTACCATTACAACACATCAGATAAACTAGCCGTTCATAGTGTACCTTAGACTCATAACAAACTTGGATAAAATGCGCTAGCTTAAGCATCGTCCACTAATGTTTTTTTACACCTAGGTTAAAAGCCACGGCATTTTTAATAGAATAAGAGTGTGCATAGTCAACTCATGCAGCTATCTCTTATACTGCAATAGCCCAACTGTGTTTGAAATTTTTTCAGTCCTTCTAAGTTGTGAGGAAGATGGAGAAATGCACTTGCCAGTAGCAAGGGGACACATCCTCCATGGAACCATTTAGACTGTGGAATCACGACAAAGTTACAGACAAGGTTACAGTTAACTGATCAGAGGAATAAAGCTAGGGAATACACAACCAAATGCTTTATTAAGGTAACGGGAACCAGAGGAAGGTTGGGTATTTTTAATAACCACCTCCTGGGTTATGTACAAACCCAACATTTTCTAGTTCAACACAAACTAAGTGTGCTGCATGCAAAATACAATGTCTTTGAAGAATTAAACTCTGAAAACAGAAGTAGTTGGTTGCTCCCTCAAAGATGGTTTAGCAGCCACAAGAAAGTAAAAATAGTCAGTATGGATTAGGGTCTTTGATCTACACAATCTTAGCTGAGTGAAAAGGGTACTAAACAAGACCTGTGCATAAAGAATACGTCTGGTGTTCCCAAATTTCTGGACCCAGTGTAAAAGTTCGTATCCGATTAGGTCCATTCTCAGGAGGGTGCTTATAGGTCATGCAAAGTATTCATTTCAGAATGGTCTGCAAAGTATTAATTTCAGAACGGTCTACAAGGGTTATGCCAGCTAGATCATAGCCATCTGGCAGATTTGTTAGAGCAAACACTTAATACTGTACTCATGAGTAATTTCTTTATTACTTGAGAGATACTGAAGAAAACTAAAGGACTCACAGAAACATTCCAAGCCATTTGTTGCATCTGCAAAGAGCATACTTTCTCCCAAAATCCACTTCTGACATCTTGCTTCCAGTAAACTATGAGAGAAACCTATTAATTATGCATCACATATTAGTAACAACCTCTTTTCATTCCTCAGAAGGTTAGCTGATCCCTTCTGAGTTTAAACACATTACACTGAAAGCTTATACGCCTTACCCAGTCACAAATTCTTCCCCATCTTTCAGTATTTAAATGCCTTGGGATCTTCTTCTGGCATAAGTCTGATTTCCTGTATGTCTTTTAACTCTTGGAAAAATTCTATCTGCTGTCTCATTTCTGACTACTCTGTGAAGATTGAGAATAAAGAATTAAATGCAAACTTTGATAGCAAGGCTTCAATCTCCTATCAGTAAATGAGCCAGATAAATTTCTAAATGCCTTAGTTTTAAATCTCTTTACCTAATTATTTAAATTCATCATGGTGTAATGGCTCCCAAATTTGTTGCCCTTTAGACCTTTCAGAGTTTTGCTTGGAGGTTACAATAAAATACAATGATACGCAAAGTGCTGCCAGAAAATGGATTACCAAGGAAAGTAAGACAAATCCTAGAAAAAACTTTGCACATACACAGACACACAAAAAAACGAAGGCATAGAGTCTTTTAGGTTATAAGTATATGGAACTAATTTGAGCCTTTTGTCACCCAGAAGCATTTCCTTCTTGCAGTTGTTTCTAACCCTAATCAGAGAAAAAAACTATGATATTCATTTTCTAAATGGACAACCGAAGGACAAAGGCAACAAATGATCAATCTCACGTCTCTCTCTTTTAGACCTCAGACCACCTCAGTGCCACTGTACCTAAGCAATATGGTGGTTTTGGTAATTTATTTGAAAAAAAACCAAAAAAAAMCAACCCAAAACTTCAGGCAATTTTAATTCACATCTCTGTATTAAACAAAAAAAACCTATAATAAATCTGTACGAGAAATGGAGACAATGCTAGGTAAAGTGGTAGGTGTTTGTAGTTCCAATTTAGGTTTACAAAATAAACAGAAAAGTCACAAAACAGAAAAAAAAATAAAAGTAACTTGTGCTAAAATAATACTTTCACTTAGTACATCATGAAGGAAAGTGCTTAAACTAGCTCCACTTATAATGCAGAAATAACTGTTTTATAATCTGGTTTTAGGAACTAAGAGTGTCTATCTTATCATTTGTGTTGAGGTGAAATAGGAAAAAGATCACAAGAGGAAAAAGAAAACTAATAGAGACAATCAAATACAAAAGCTATATATTAGAATTTGAAAGAATTTAGTTAATAATCCCAACACTAAGCCATTTTGATTTACTGTATTAGACATGTAAAACAAGCACGGTAAAGTAGCCTGCATTTAGAAGTTTGATACAGTATTATGAAGCAGCAAATCCAGAAGTAGCACTCAAAAACGGAATAAACTATTAATTTCATAATATTTAAAAAATCTGATACATGCTGTTACTTTCTAAACTTATAATTACTTACTAAATTCTTCATTTATTTAAGAATAACAGAAAATTAACTTAAGCGTTACAGGCCACACTTTCGAAGGTGCTAAAAACTGAAAACTACTGCTTGAACTAAAGCAGAGTAAGTGTTACATGATGGAAATTTTTCACGGCCTTCCTAGATACTCACGCATTTTTATACAAAACTGTATGCATTTAAAGAACTGACATTTAACAAAACCCCCAAAAGTCAGTATCTGAACATCATCCTTCCCCTTGAATCTTTCGATATCCAAAATACTTTCTAGGCATATTTATACAATGGGCTGTGGGGTGACCACTTCATGATGACAACTAAAATTCAAGGAACAACTGTTCAGCTAAAAAATGAAAAATGAAAACAGCAGCAAACAACAACAATTAAATTAAAGCAAACCCTAACTTACCACAGCAGGGTACATTAGGACCCTCATGTACTATCCCATAGGCCAAATGCGGCTTGGCAAGCATAGCTGAGTGGCCCACTGAAGGAATCCAGTACAGAAGGACTAATACATGAAAGAGAAGTAGGTTTTCTCTCTTTGCCAGATCCTTTTACATCCACTGCATATTTAATATATATTAGCTATTATATATATATAGCTACCCTTCCTAAATTTTTTTAAGAATCATAGCTGATGTTTTCTCACGTATTGCTGCTTCTTGCATGTGATTTTGGTAAAAAAATAGATAGGGAAGAATATGCAGATAACACCATTAGAAACTTATCCCATTCTTTATGTTCACATTACTGCATTTATTTGTATTCAGTTATTTTTTCAATTTGTTTTCACTAAAATATTCCCACTGAGAGATTGTCATACTGAGCTGCTCCTTTTGCACGATGTCTGTCATTTTCTTTGCCTTAGGTATACTTTCAGGTAATTGTTAGTGACAAAGCATAGCAGTTAATCCATAGGGATGGTTTTATGCACCATCACAGTAAACATCTGATTTGATCCAACTCCCAAGGACCCACCCTAGACATCAATTGCATCTCAGCCTATTGCATCTAATCCCTGAAGGCAGAACAGGGTCTATGGTTTAAGTAGATGAGAAAAGCACCTCAAATCCTTAAGACCATAAAAATAACAGTCTTTTTTGAATCAGATACATTATGAATCTGAAAGCAAGGTATTTTGGAGGGGAAGCCCTCCAGCATTTGTGTAATTCGGCACTTCCTATGACTTAATATAGTTTAGCTATATTGTTAACTCCAATGAAGTGATAGCAAAAACTTAAAAAATGCTTTAAATTAGAACGAAACATCAACATGCTTAACATTTTTTGTCTCACTAAAATAGAAGGAGGCAAAACACATGTGGCACTTTACATGATTGAGCTGTATAACTATAAAACAGAAGATGGAAAGACAATGGCATTCATTGAAAAAAAAAATCTGCTTATCTTTATATTTTGGTTTTGAAATGCAAGAACCGAATCAATAATTTTTTAAGCAGGAATGTTTATATTAACTCACCACAACCAAACAGATCAAGTTCTCTACTTTGGAATCTGTTCTTTCAATGAATGCCTTGAAAGTATTATTCAATTAAAAGCTGGCGCATTGACAGTATGCTTTTCACCTAAACATTTATTATTTTACAATAAAAAAAAAAAGTTTTGTGTAAATTTGTCAGTGCGAGTGCATGTTTTGCTTGGAAAAGTTCTACCCCTCATATAAATTCATCAGTTCACAACACCAGAATCAATACTGTCAACTTTCCTAACTTGCAGCTTGGGAAAGGTGGAATCAGATCCCTTCCTATCTGTTTAAGCAGCAAAAACCAGCACCTGTTTGAATGTTTTACTACTGCATTCAGCACCATTATTTGTGTCTCTTTCAGTGACTCCCAGGGACAGAAAAAAATTAGTTTGCTGGAAACTTGTGCTCCCTCTGCTGTCTGAATCAAGCATAAAAAGCCAGCAAAAGCACTACCATGGGGCCAGTATTACAAAAGCAGAATGATTTTTTGAATTTCCTGGCCACCCTAAAAATACTACATAAAAGATAATTTGATTCTAATTTATTTGAAAGAGGATGAAATGTATATATTTGGATTGGGTTTTCATTTGCCCTACTGCATATTTAATAAAACAGACAATGTATCCATGATTTCCAGCTATGATGGCTTGTAAACATTACTAGTGACTAATTGAATAGTCATTTGAATCTGTACAAAGCAATTTCCCTCCATTAGATTAAATATGTCACACCCTGTCAATGAAAAATCTATTTAACATCAACCCAGCAATTATAAGCATTTTGGAATGAGGCAACAGAAATTCTATTTGTAACTAAAATTCCCTATATATAGTGTAGGAATTTGGCTTAGCATTGCAAGAAAATTTATTCTTCACTGAAAGTTTGCCTACAGCATGAACTGTAAAAGAAAAATTTTCCTTTTATTATAACAATTCTGTAATGGATTTTTAACACATCAGTACCAGATAGCTATAAGCATTAGTTCTTTTCATGGTTTCATAATAATTATTCCTCATTGTTTTTCTCTTTGGGTGCCAGGAGCAAGGTCCAGATTAAAAAAGCCTTAAACCTCAAGAAAATAAATTTGTCCATATTTCTTCAGATGATAAGATCACAAATAAAATTTGCTATCATTAACTTTCTTTTTTTCCTCTTTTCCTTTGTTCTATTTGGATTACAACTAATACATTCAATTAACACCATCCTAAAATGTAAGCATACGTAATTGATTATATGCCATTCTGAGAATTTTATGTGGAATTGCAAGCAAGAAGCACCAAATAAAGGCCAGAAATATCCTTTCCCTCTACAAAGGATGGCAAACCAAAGTACTGTGCAAAAATTTCAGGAGAAATTATTGACAGTTTTGTCAGGAATCCTGAGGAGCAATAATGAGCATTTGCTTTATTTCAAATTTGTGTTAATTCATTTTGCAGATACCTAAACATTTGTAGAAGAAAGCTGTAAATTTTTCCAGTTGACAAACTACCTCTGACTATAACATTGATGTGGGTACAATTCCTTGAAATATTTTCACAGATGTGACTGATTTATGAGCCTTGTGATTTAGCTGAGCTATTCAGCATACGTCAGTTTTGTTTGAACCTGCAATTAATGTGCAAATTAAAGGAAACAGAACCAAATTTTAATGAAAATATACAAATAGTTTTCAAAAGTTTCCCACCAATGCAAAAAAAATACTTGAAGGAAGACCAATGATGTCACAAAGCCTCAGCAGGAAATCAAAGCTAATACAAATGGTATGGCCAAGACACTGATCAGATCTGACTGCACGTATTCCGCACTGTTCACCACTCAGAAGCCTGCCAAGGACCCACTGCACTGCTCTAGGACAGAGGCACCGCCTCAGTGTTAGCAGGTGTCACATTGATTTGTGTTTTGGCAGAAAGCAAGAAGATACACACAGAACAGCAGCGGTGTCCAAAGACATGTTTTGCAGGAGTGAAGAGGAAAGCTCTATTTAAAAACAAAACCCCCCAAAAAACCAAAAAAGAAACCCCAAGCAAACACGCAAGAAAAAATCCAAACCAAAACAAAAAGCACCCTGAATAGACAAGTGGGAGTCAGTGGACAAAATGAAGTAAAATCTGATCTGTCACATGACCCATATGACTAAAGACTTTTTCTTTTGTGTCACTGAGCCAAATGGCACAGCCTCTACAATTCAAAAAGCACTGTTCTTTAACTAAAAGGATGATAACATTAATTTGCCTTTGCAGAAGAAACATTAATTCATTGTGTTTTAAAGAACATTCCCCCCATTCTAGCAGGTTTTCCAATATGAGGTAATGATGAGACCCTAGGAAATGGTGCCAAAAATCCTGTTGGGATTAACTAAAGTCATATTGAATGCTGAGTCTTCTTGCTAGGCTTCACTGCATATCAGTTCCTGAGAAGGCCATTTGGGTGCAATCCTGTAAAGTGCCTGTGGAATGGGCAGCTCCTGGAGGGAAGGACAGCATTTTGAAATTAGCAACTAAATCTGAATTTATCTCTAAGGATTTAAGAACTTTATTTCATCTAGATTAGAGTCCTGTTCTTTGGTGTCAGAAGGTATTTGCGGCTGTTAAAAGCAAGAATGTAAAATAAGGGCCTGGATTACCCACAGCTTTATCCTGGTAGGCAGAGAACAGCCAGACATATGCCTTCTTCTTTCCCACAGATGCCGCAATATTTCTGGATTAGGAGGAGGGGATATACTGGACCCTAACAGTGAAAGAATTGGCTTGAGGCACTCTGACACAACGGGGAGTTTATCTTTCACAATGGAGAGCAATTTTCTCTCTGATGCTAAAAAGTATATGTTTATGTTCAACTGGTGCTATATGCAGTAATTCCAACACTATCATTTTGTCCTATAATTGTTAACTATTATCAATCCTTCTCACTCTGGAAAGCAATACAATCATTCTACAAAAGGATATGCCTTATTTTGTGTAATTTTTATATATGTTTTTATAAGCTGAAATGCATTTAAATAATAAAATTTTAATAATTTATTTTTATTTTTCCAAAGTAGACAAAAGATTGACTGAATGGGTGGGGATTAAAAATAAACCAGTCGCCGACAAAACCTATGACAATATTGAAACTGAAGACAAAGTTTTGTTATATTCTTGGGTTTTTTTCAGAAAAACATTATTTGCAGTATGAAACTGTTTAAACATTATCATCTATAAAAGTCCAAAATATATTTTAAAACAGATTTAAAATATTTTTAGAAGAAAGTAAATGTATGTAATTTGCTTTTAAAAATACTTCAGATAACATAGGTAAAACTCTGTGCTCCTATACCAATTACAGAAATTATAATTGACTTTTAAAAATATGTAGTAAAGATTTTGAGGAAGAATAAAAACTGTAAACATATTGAGAAGAGATACTGGATTCTTAATTCCTTAAAGCTATATATAAAAATCCTTGCTTTGATTTCTAAGGTAGCTACTTACATTTACAAAAATAGTGAAGATAAAATAGGACAATTAAATTTTAAAATTATCTGAAAAATGACTTATATACATCTACTGAAACGTAAAGCTACATGCAGTTCAGAAGAATCTATTGTATAGAAAATTGAGTTTATTTGGAAATGAAAAGTTACTATTATTATTATCACCTCCTAATAATTCAATAAAAATCATGTTGTACAATATTGCATCTATCTTGCTCACTATGACACTATTTTTATGCCCTTATGATCCCTCATTTCTCGTAGTAACAAAGAGGACTTTGATTGGCTTACTTTTTTATTCTATGTCATCAAAAAGTTGCAATGAAGAGACTAATCTTTACACTACCTTTTTCTTTGCCTCAAAGAAAAAGGAAAAAAACCCAATTTTTTATCAATTATGTTTGACTAGAATAACTTGGATAAAAATACTTTTTCCAAGTTAAAGACATAGCAATTCAACAGAAATAACAAAAAGAAGGCTGAAAACACTCAATTATAAATTAAGCAGATATTTGACAATTCATAATATGCAAAAGTGACAGTCTAAGTCTCGTCTTCCCAATCAGCTTTGCTCAAATTTTTCATTTTGTTATTTCTTAGTCAGATAGACACAGAGTCAAGAGCTGCAGTTATATTTCCATTCAGCCTTAATAAGTGCCATGATCTCCCACCTTTTGTCACCACTTCGGCTGTATTTATTCTGAAGTAAATGAAACAAGAGCTCACAAACAAGAAACAAGAGCAAACCACTGAAGATGCTAAATACTTCATTAGTTAATCTGTAACAGATACATAGTGGACAAGGAGCTCCACACTTGTGTAAAATGTACCCTGTACCCATATGCCAAAATAAGTAAAAAGTATATATGCTTACTACTGACCAAGCAAAGACAACAAAAAGTCATCTTTTTTATTTTCTCTTTTGATCTGAACATAGCAGGTTTTAGATAAACATAAAAAGATTTGTTCTTGCTGGGTTTTGTTCTTTGTTGTTTTGCTGTATGATTTTTTTTAAATCTTGCTCTGCTATTAATAAAATTTTGAAGTTTATCATGAAAGAAATACAAATTAAGGGTCTTTTTTTTTTTTCTCTTGTTATAGTTTCTTTCCCCAGTTATGATAGGAGTTAGCAATCTCCTTCAGAATCCACAGATTGAAATGATAAAGGCCAGGGATTAAGCACAGCCGATTAACAGTCTGTGTCCTCTTCAATCTAGCATTTCCACTGTAGATAAACCCATATTCAGACTGAAGTTATAATAAACACACTGTCCTCAATATCATTTCCCTAGATGACCTCCTCAAAACTGACATTCAAGTATTCTTGTGGAAAATTACAGTTCATAGTCACTGAAAAAGCAGCCCAGACAATCTACACCCACACAAATAATTCTGAAGATCAAGCCAAATGTTTAGAAAGCAACTGGATAAAATGATAGTTCCACTATAAATATTTTATTTGCTTCAGTTCTGAGTAATTTATTATTACTATAGGTTTGACATATAAAATTAAAGAATTTTCCTAGATTTTATCTTTATTGCTTGTACTGTGTATCTTTAAAATAACCGCATTATTATTTATACTTATAACCAAAAACCAAAAATCTCAATGTATCACAGTGGTTGCAATTCCTTCCCTTCTAAAGGCAAAAGAAAACAAACAGTGAAATTTTACAGCTACCTTCTCTGAAAGAGAAGTATTACTGAAAGGAAAAGGACATCAAAAAACACTTGTCCAGTGAAAAACAGAAAAAGAATAAAAATCTACATGGACAGTATTGCAGAAATATTCTGCTAGGTATGTGTATTGTCTCCTATGTTAAATAATATTTTCACCTAAAATGAAAAAAGACAGGCCCTAAAAACGAAGATAGTTTTTGCTTTGTAAGGACATTTTTAACACGGGAAATTCTGACAGGAATCTCCTGCTATTTGACATTCGAAGTCCAGAATCTTATGGGTCTAAAGAGAGGCTATGATTAATACAGACAGACTGTGTAACAGGTCATTTTAATTTCTTATCCTAGAAGCTCTAATTATTTTAAGGAACTATAGATTTATTTGTTATTTAATTTCATGGTACTTCTTCAGACAAAAGCAGTAACATTTTAAACTATTTTATTATAACTAACTAAACTTATCTACCGAGTTAAAGTGACTGTATTCTACTCTTATTTCAATTAGTTTATAGTGGAAGGATTCCAGTGAAGCAATTCTGAAATCAGATGGAGGCATATGTGCATTTATTCATCAATTCTTTATTGAAAGTACATGATCAAAATTTGGTTCACTTTGGCCAAACCACACAAATAATAAGAAACAGGTCATGCTATGTAGTGAAAAAGAACTGCAACAAAACAAAACAATGAAAAAAAACCCCAAACCTGAGCTTCATTTTGATTACTCACTAGAACTGATTTGAAGTAAGCACTACAAATTACTGCAGTTAATTCATTAGTTGTCCATCTATTCTTCTCACCAAAGTTAAAAAAAAAGCGCAAAATATGATTAAGTTTCACAATCAGAGCATTTATTAGGTTTGGATGATTCTAGCCACCCTTTCTTCTAGAAAACAGTTTCAAAACTCTTTTAAATCAATCTGTATTGAAGAAAGAATTGAAAATGTGAGTTTAACTCAAAGTCACTCATTTTGAAATCTTGCTTCAAAAACTAATTCCATGGTCTGTCTCCATAACAATGTAGCTTATTTTTGCCAATTAGGACTCATATAATGAAGCATAACGTGTTTAACCAGACTGTATGGACCACAATTTAAGACTGTTTAGAGTGATTTGGAGACAGAGTAGCTGAGGACATGTGATTTGTAGGTCAGTTCCCCTTAAGCATCTTTATGGCCAGAAGATTGCATATATTCCTCAGCAAAGAAGCCACTGAGTTTTATTAATTAGTGATAAGATATACAGCATACAATTAAAACATTGTGTACTTAATTTATTCATTCTTAAGCTTATTATTCTCCAATGAAACCTTTTAAAAATGCCTGTCATATTGTAGAGGAGCAATCTTACCTTCACCTCATCACTGACACAAACCTTGTCTTCTCATTATTCAGTTACATATTCTTTTATGCATGTGTTTGTATTTTCAATAGGAGATATAAAAGCAAATAGATACCATTTACATGCTATCCACCATTTACATTCTATTTACATGCTATCACAGTAAAGAAAATCTAAAATGAGGAAGAGTACACCATGTTTTTTGCAGAAGTAAGTGGACAAAAAGGTCTAGAGAAGGTAAAATTATACTTATCAGTCCTTTCTATTTTAAATCTAACAGCAAATGTAATTAGCTATTATAGCAAGATGAGTGTTATAGGTTGCTAGTCATTCAGCCCACAATATTTTATTATTTTTCATTTGATATCAAATATTTTTTTCCTCGACATTCACATATATTTTTCTATGTCTAATTTCCTGTATTCCCTAATTAATGAATGAAACCTCCTATTATATTGAAGAATATATGCATTTATTAAAACTGGATTCTAAAATAAGGCTTAGCAGAACTGATATTCCTTCAGTGAGAACAACTAAAATCTTAACCCAGAACGCTTTCTCAGGGCAAGCTTACCCCAGTGACTAATTAAAAGATGAAGGATAAAATCCAGAACATAAACGAATTTGGGAAAAAAAAAAATATCTACATTGTTATCCAAGAAGGAGTGCAATGAGACTGGAAGAAGGAAAGAACTGGGTTGAAAAGACCTGCTCCTTTGTCTACGCACAGAGGCGCACACACACATATGCAGACACACACTCGTGCACACAGAGCCCCCATAAACACAGCTTTCCTTTCACAGCACTTTTCCTTAAGCAGCTTGGTAGTATTTACGTTTGCAAAGCTCCCAGTATTCCCAAACCTTGCCCCTTTATTTTTAGCTTTCAAGTTTTTGCTTCAGCTGATGAGAACAGGAAAAGAAGGTGGTATGTTTATAGCTGGCAGACAGCTTGGAAATTCTGAGTAAAGAAGCCAATCAAGGCAGAAGGATTATAACAATCAAAGTAGAAAATTTGCATATTTAGAGTATGGTTACTGAGAAATAACAATGCCTTGGTTGTGCAAATCAAACTCTCAGCAAAAGTGAAGGGATTTGCATATCTGGGAGAAATCTGTCATGTTATACACCGGTAACTGCATTCTAATTAGCAGAAAGCACTAGCTTTCAGTGGAATATTAAATATAAGTGCTAATAGTATTTTTATTTCCTTGTGAAATAGTAGACTTAGCTCATTTGCAGCCTGATGAAAACAGATCTTCTTGCCTGTAGGAAGCAATACTATTCAAAATGACCAAAGATACATTCATCATGCCATGCAGCTACGCTTTTTAAGATTGAGATCATGTAAATGTTCAAAGAGTTCTGTATCACCAATTGTGTTCATCCTTTTTGTCTATAGAAAATGGTTTAAAGTAGCCCTCTTGAGAAAGTATTGCACAAAACAGATGAAAGTTTAAAACCACCTGTTCAGCTCTGCATAATAAATGACCTTTACTTCATTTTAAATTTAGTGAATGAATAAAAATAAGCTGGACTGAAAAGCTTCACAGATGAAAATCCTAAAAAAAACCCCTGCTGACTGAATTGCTATAACAATTTTCTATTATCTATTAAAATCAAGCAGAGTTAACAGTAAGCTCAGAACTTTTATAATAAAAGTAAAGAAAAAAATTAGGTAAATTCTCCTTTAAAAATCAGTACGTAACAGTATATTTGTACCATTCATGCATGGAAAAATATGTTACTTCGGGTTAATGTTTATTTCCCCTTTCCTCTCTTGTGAATGATTCTCAGCTGTATTTTAGATGTAAACTTAAGGCTGGCAGACACACCCTGGCCACCACTTGCAATCAAACTACCTGTTGGTGTTGCACTGAAACATAAGAGAGAATCCATGCCAGCATATTCAATCTACACAGTATTACTAATAATGCATGTTCAGAGGCATTATCCATTTCCACAGATAAAACATGGAGGAAACTCAGTAAGATGCTTTGAAGACCTGGACATTACTCGTGTAGAACTGGTGAGAGCACTCCAGTGCAGGTCTAAGGGTACTTACCATCCTCTGTGGGCACATAGATATTCAAATACAGACAGTCTTCATTTTGATCTTGAACATATGTCACCACAGTATCCAGATTGGCTGTAAACCAGACTGGCAGCATATCGTTGAGCAGTGACCTCTCATCCAGGTACTGCGGGCAGACAGCGGCAAATTGTGTGGCGTTGCGGATGCCCGTCCAAGACGACGGTGGCTCCGGTGGCTGAAATCGCCTTTCTCCAGTCGGAGGAGAAGCATAAGGAACACCCAGGTACTGCTCCACTGGACCAAGGATCTCATTAGGCAAAGGTGTTCTTAAACCACGTATTTTGCCATAATTCGTAGTAACAACTGGGTATTGTGCTTGGCCATCAATGAGAGTAAATCTTATAGCCAGTGCAGTTATCCACAGGAGGAAGTTAGAATTCAACATGACACACACTGGTGTGAAGATCAAAGGCAGCCATAGGAGTCCCATTGGTTTCGACATTATTTAAATCAACATCAGCAGGGCTCTCTTTTCCACAGCCAGGAGAAAATTAATCAGTCAAGGAAAATGCAAACTAATAAAAAAAGTAGTCAAAAGGAGATGAAGTGAGGGAAAACGTAACCTTGTTCAGGCAACAAAAAACAAAAGCTGATGTGTGGTAGGTGCCTCAGCTGACTGGCTGTAGACAAATCCCAATGTCAGAAGAAACAAGGGAGTGTTTGCCCCTAAGGCCCATCCCAGACTTTAGTGTCGAATTAATCCTGGCAATGCACAGCACTTCCCAACAAGTAGAGTGGTGAGAGATCCGCAGTTATTCCACTGCCCCAGTGAAATGGCTCCTTTCAGTGAAGTCCAGCCCACTCAGTCAGCCTGCAGGCAAGAGAAAACAAGCAATTCAAATCAACAGACAAATTTACGTTGGCATAAACCTAAAACAAAAAAAATAAACAAACCAAAAATTATATTCATACAGTACTTCCACGTCAAGGCCCACAAATGTTTTATGAACTTTAGACATTATGGTTAGCTATGTGTTTCCAAAGACGTGTAAGGTAAGACAGCTAAAACTGAAGCCATAAGCTTGTCAGAGGTTATACCACAAAACAAACATTTCTGCTTCTGTTTGTGCTTCCAAACCAAACCACAGTCCAAACACTTCTGATTTCAGGAAGAGTATCACACGTAAGTGCTAGCTTGAGGATATTTTCTGCCCTAAATAAACAGAATCTTCTTTTTAAGCCTATTTGCACTCCCACAGGAACTATTCATTACTTTTGTTTCCTGTGTTGGATAATCTCTTTTTGCTATGAGATGACGACTACAGAGTATTTTTCACAGATACGACTTCTTTTCTGTAGGACAGCCTAATTTACCTCCACCTAATTCAGAAATTCCAATTAATGTAGTAAACAATTAGTTCAAATCAAGTATGAGAAGAGTTAGTCAAAATTAGATACAAATTTATTGGTTTTCATATCTTTTTCCTATGTCTGATAAACAGAACAACGGAAAATTAAAAGAAAAAATAAAGCATGATACAATCTTTTAAGTCAGCTTTTGGCCTACATAATGTTACAATTATGTAACATTACTTGCTTGCATTCTCCTACTTTTATTTTTAGACAGAAGGCAATTCATACAGTAACTCTGTTAATTTTTAATGAAATACAAGTCACTCGCGTGTATATGCTAACCATTACAAGTGTACAAATAAATACGCATCAACATTCTTCTACCAGCCCAAAGAAATTAAGGACTTCCTTTTTACCCATTATTCAACTCAAAACCACAGGCAACAGTTCCACAGGTAAAAAATTCCTGCATATAGGAAACTGACACCTTATATTTTGTAGGATGAACACACATTTATATATCAAACTTATGTATAAGTGGACTAGCAGGTCCTGTTTTCAGTCAGGATTCTGACAAGGAAAATAATTTAAAAGATATTTCATTCTCTCAAAACTCCTAGAATTCTTCAATTACTTCATTTTAGCACTCTTACCACAAAACTGTTGAAACATCTGAACACCAGAAGCCAGAAAAATACCAGAACCGTATCACTTGTGATGGACCAAAACTTCTATTGACATTTTCTCTAGGACTTGCAATTTGAGCGCCATTTCTGAAGGACAAATCATTAACAGCTGTAATTTTCATGCCCCCAAAGGCACCACCAGGACCATCAGTCCCTATCTGATTTATGCTGCAGGAAGCCTTGTGCCCAATCCCATGCCCAAGCCTGGATCTTGGCCTCACTGGGTCCCCAGATAGACCTTCGACCTGATTCCTCACCCTGCCTGGCCTGATGATTATTGCATGTTGGCAGGGTCCTGCCCCTGTTCTCAACCCAGCCTCAATGGGGGGGCCTTAGCAGTTCAGAGCCTTGCCCTGCCAGCTCTGCAGTGTCCACAGCTCCTGAATCATCCTCCCCCATGGGCAGCCCCACTTCAGATGCTCAGAGTGGTCAGCCAGCTACAGGTCACCCAAAATTCCTCCTCAAGCGTCACTTTCTCTTCTGATTTCTGTTACTGTCTTTAACAATGGAAGTCAGCAGCAGGTGATTGATTTTGAGTAGTATTCCTCTTGCTCAGTCCCATGCTGACTTCAGCACACTTTACTGATCATGCATCACAAATCAGATTTTCCAGTCATATCCTACTGAGGATTTAATCTGTGCTTAGGGAGGAGCAACAGATCTTATTCCCTTGACACTCACACTGCAGAACTTTGTAATGGCATTCTAAGAAACGTGGAATACAGCACTAAGAAAATTGTCAAGGTGGAAGGAAACACAGTGATCCAGATGACGAAAGATGGATAGAGGAAAAAAAAACTCTGGGCAAACAGCAAGCAAAATAAAGAGGACACAAAACACAAGAAAAGAAAATGGGAATGACAAATAAACAAGAGAAAACACATTACCAGCAGGGAGAGAACCAAAAATGACAACAGGAAGGAAAGTGGAAATCCTCAGCTGATACAGCAGAGATAATGTACAACTGTAAAAAATGTGACATACTAAATAGTGCAGCTTTTTTGGCCACCTGGGCACAAGGTGGCTCATATCCAGCCAGCTTTCAAGCAGCACCCCCAAGTCCCCTTCAGCTGAGCAGCTCTCAAGACGCTGTTCCCCAAGCCTGGAGCGTTGCATGGGGTTTTTGCAACCCAGCCACAGGACCTGACCCTTGGCCTTATCGATCCTCATACAACTGGCCTCAGTCAATCCAGCCTGTTGAGGTCCTTTTGCAGAGCCTTCCTACCCTCCAGCAGATCAATGCTCCCATCCAATTTAGCATCTTCTGTGAACTTACTGAGGATGCATGCAATCCCCTCATCTGAATCATCAATAGAGACATTAAACTGGACTGGCCCCAGTACTGACCCCTAGGGAACACCACTGGCGACCAGCTGCCAACTGGATTTAATGCCATTCAACACCACTCTCTGGGCCTGACTATCCTGCCAGTTTTTCACCCAGTGAAGACTGCACCCATCCAAGCCCTACACAGCTGGTTTCCTCAGGACAATGCTGTGGGAGACAGTATCCAATGCATTACTGAAATCTGGATAAACAAAATCCACAGCCTTTCCCTCATCCACCAGCCAGGTTACTTTATGATAGAAAGAGATCAAGTTAGTCAAACAGGATCTGCCTTTTGTAAACCCATTTTTGTAAACCACACAGCATGTGATGGCACTCAGGACCATCTGCTCCATGACATTCCCCAGTATCAAGGTCAGGCTGACAGGCTTGTAGTTCCCTGGGTCATCCTGACCCTTCTTGTGGATGGTCATTGCATTTGCTAATTTTCAGTCAACTTGACCTTCTCCAGTTAACCAGGACTGCTGGTAAGTGGTTTAAAGTGGCTTGATAAGCTCTTTCACCAGCTTTCTCAGGTGCATCCCATCTGAGCCCATAGACTTGTGGGTGTCTAATTGGCTATAAGTTAATAAGTAGACACCAGGTCACTAACCATTTCTTTGTGGACTATGAGGGCTTTACTTAACTCTCCATACTTCCCCAACTTCCAGCTCTGGGAGCTGTGCATCCTCGGGATAATTGGTTTTGGTATTATACTGAGGCAAAGAACCCAGACTGAGGTAAGAAAAGCAAAAAAATCTTGTTTAGGGTGGGATTTCTGCCCATTTAGGCAGAAAATATCACACATTTCAGTTTATTGACATTACTAGAGGAATTACCATTTTCCTAAGGTTAGTTTCACATATGAAATGTATACACACTCATACACAGAAAAAGACACACAAAATAATTTTCAGTAATAATATCGAGAGGTAAGGAAGAAGGCATGCTACCTATTACTTTGTGAACTATGAGGGCTATGCTATGATGTTAGATACATCATTGAAAAGGTTGGAAGATGTAAACAGAGAGTCACAGATTTCAATTAGAGATTAATCATAAATAGAAAACTGTAAACATTCTAGAAAGGTTTTTACATATATCAAAACTAGTTTGATGTTCAATTATATGTATACAGTCAGATATTTAATATGCTTTTACATACTGAGTCTACAGGAAGACCTGTACTTGTCACGCCTTTATTTATTATCACTAACAGTGTACTTTTTCCGTATTTTTTTTTAGTGCTTCAAATATTACAAAAATGATACAAACTTCCTTGCAAAAAATTCCCAGTTGGAAGTATTTCTCACTCAAACAATCAAAAACAATCAATCCAAATCAGAATATTCAGTTTAAAATGACAACTTCTGGCAGCACAACGCACAAAGAGAAGTCAAGGAGGATCTGAAATAATATACGTTCATACATGATTTCGTTATTGGCAGAGGAGTGTAACTTGAGGCTAATGAGACATTTATGGCCTTTGAAGAAAATGCAGATTGAAGTTAACATGGATGTGTATCCAGAAATATCACTTGCACTTGTTAATAAATCTGTGCCCCAAGCCACACTTAGAGATGCTTAAATAGTCTATGAATCAGGCCTTCAGGGCTAAACTGATGGTTTCCAGGATCTGCAGTTACCGCTTTTCATCCTGAGGAGAATACTGTCAGTAGCTCTGCACTTATTCTGTAGCTGCCAGGGGTATAAAAGACGTGGCCTAGAAGTCCTCTTTGCTCCAGCGTAGAGTAGAAAACTAAAGTGGTTTCAAGTTTTTTTGACCTGCTTGTCCAGGTCACAGACAGTTACAAGAAAACTAAACAGAAATATAAATTTTATGAACACAGGAACCTGAAGACTGCACAGATGTACCAGGATTTCTCAGGCTTTATCTAAAACAACTGGTGCACAACAGTACACCTCAGCTTTCAGTTGCTGACCACCTTTACTCTCTGGCCCTTCCTTCTACTCATTTTCCCAAGGGGCTTTTTGGGCACATTCGTAGGTCTGATCTCAATAGAGAGTCAAAGACTCACATCCTTTTCATTAGACATACACTCTGAAAGCATACAGTCAGCTTGATTAGCTGAAATGTAAGAGCAACCAGCTAGTCAGTAGAAAAAAAATTACAAATGATGTAACCAATAAAATTTCAGATTCTCCTCATACTGATATATTGCTAAGTATTTAATGCATTTCACAGAATATAGGGATTCAAAAAATACTTCATCTACCAAGAACATGAACTGTGTTTTGTCTTCTTTCCATTTTTTGTCCCCTTGAAATAGGTAATTTTGAAATTATTAAGGAAAGAGGATATATGGTTGCTTGTTTTTTGGGTTTTCTTTATTGTTTTGGCTTGTGTCTGTGTGTGTGTTTGTCTGGTTGATCGTTTTTAAACAAAAGCAATTAAAATATGATCATATTATACATAAAGCTCTATAATAAACTAATGTTGTTGTATGATACTGTAAATAAGAACTACCCAAGGCATAGATATTTTTGAACAGGCCTGCAGTATTAATTTTAGCAATATGTCAATATAATTTGAAATATTAGCAGAAAACTAATCACACAGTTGTCTTCTGTAAAAGCTCTTCCCAAAGCAGGTTTAAATGCACCTCTACCTCATAATCAGCACTACACCCTCTTAATAGTTACTGTATTCAAATGTTTGTTCAATAACAAAAGAGCAGTTTTTCCAAATATTGGTAAATGCATACTGGGTTTGTCTACTATCTTTCAAATTTAAAAAAAAAAAAAACCACAAAACCAAAAAAACCCAGTTATAACTTCTTTAGAGATTTTTTTTCCGAGCTTCTAGATCTTTCTTGATACACTGAAACGAGCTAATCTTCATTCTTTCTTATGCTACATAAAGTTATTCAGACATATCAGACAAAATCATAGTGAACAACACAGAGGAGCACCAACCATGAACTAATGTGCACTTTCTGAACTGGATTACTTAGAACATTGGTGGGAAGGTTTTTTACCAAAACTGGCCAATCATAAGATATTTTTGAATCTCAGAACTGTAACTATAGCAATGTCTGACTTTAAATTAACATGCAGCTAAGTCTTATGAGAAATTCTTTTTCATAATAGAACATTTATGTGTATTTTGTTGTAATTTTGTAAACATTTTCCCAACTGGAATAAATTATTTATTATTAAATTGTTCTTAAAAATACACACTAACACACAAAACACACCTCAAAACAAAATGAAACAAAAAAAATATCTAGACTGCTAATAATCCTTACTGTGAACGACCAGATCTAAGCATGTTTTTTCTCAAACTTTGCAAGTATTGCTACAGGAAAGGTGACCAAAGGAGAGGTGGGGCAGTGCTGTCCTGAGCCAACTTCCTGCTCTGCCTTGAGACTTGGGCTCAGTTCCCCCCATCCCAACTCACTTCCTGGGGAAGAGCTGGCCGTGCAGCAGTGAACAAAACATGCAAAAAGTCTAATTTACATAAGAGGCATGCAGATTTGGCCCCCTCTCGCTTTCTCCTCTCTTTCTTCCTCTTAACTGGTTGTTGCAGTTAAGAAGACAGCTGTACCATAAAGCAGAAGAGTTCCCTGACATGTAGTCCAGTGTCTTTGTTCAGCTTGATGAGAACTTACAACAAACATCACGCCCTGTACTGGTGGGTCATGACACTAATTTAGCATTATAAACTTCACTAGGGATGAGTATCTGAATAATGTGTCACAGGATCATGGAATTATTTCGGTGGGAAGTATAACTTATTTGCAGTCAAAAATTCCTTCAATATTTAAACTGAGAAGAAAGTGACACAAATTCAAGAACTATGATGTACCCTTGCTTAAAGTGAAAATAAATACCAGATGTACAAACATCACTACAGACCTTGAAGTTGGTCGTAGTTGTATGATTAAAAGTAACTGAACACAAAGGTAGATAATTTACTTTTTTTTAATATGGAAATAAAGACTGAAAAGCAATTAAAATTACATACAAACATTAAATTAGGCAGGCTTGGGTGTTGTTTTTAAAGAACATGCTGCATTCACCCTTCTATGAATTTCTCCAAGTGAGAGAAATAGATAGGCCTAGATAGGCTTGGACAGTTTCAGTAGATCCCTCAGTTTAGAAACTACAATAACCATTTACTTTTCAGAAAACGGGCACACATTTCTTTCATATCATTGCTTCTTGCCCGGAGCTACCACTCTTATTCTGAATTTCTACATCTGATACGCTATCAAAAAGAACAATGGGATTATAAGAAAAAGCTGTGTGGTCCCTACAATATTTTTGAAAACTGCAATTCTCTCAATAATGAAAACAATTTGAAAAGCAAGCAGAGGGAAAGAAAACAAGTGATCACCACTCCCTTTCAAGAAAAAACAAACAAATTCACCTCAGCATTCTCTAAAAAATCAGTTGTTTTGATCTAATTATGAGGGGGTTGTTGAACAATCACAGATACGGTTTCCCTTATTTTTTCCTGTATTTAAAATTATAAAAAATCAGTATGGCCAGAAGGATCCAAGACTAACTGGGAATGCTCAGATAAGACAGTTGCACTTATCTCACTGACTTTTTGAAGGGTAATTTCAACTGCCATTACATGTAAGTATAGAAGAATTTCAGTGGTTAGACAATTTTCATGATACTTGCTGCTTTTTGAGATAAATTGATGAAGATTGCAAATAAATATGAGGTGTCAGTATTAGGAGGGAAAAACATGGCATAAACTGCTTACAAACACAAGCCTGAAATAACTAATAATCCCAAAATTACAGGTCTGTTCCATTCAGCTCAAATTGTGATCTGAATTTAAGTTTCCCATGACTATATGAACACTGAAGCCATGCAATTGTGATCTAATTGCAGCTGCAAAGTCTAAAAAAAATACTACATTTCTTGTACATATGTTAGGGAAATATGCAAAAAACAGCATCAGTACAGTCTAGCACAACTGATGGCATAATTTCCAGCTTTTACTTCTGACATAACCTTGTAAAAGAAATGCAACACATTCTGGGTCTCTCTTTGTTTCTTTTATGCACCTCTGTTTGCTTAAATTCAGATATGTTACTACAAAAATAAAAAGATTATTATCTGAAGCAGAATGTTCAGCCCTGAGTTTCTGTAATGCAAAGGCTCCCACAGAGTAAAATCTCTTATGCCCAGAGCAAACCACTAATTTATGGATATGAAAAAAAATTGAAACATGCACACAAAAATCAGTATTTTATACATTAGGCTTACAGAATAGGCCTTCATAAGTTGAATAAAAAAATCAAAATTCATTACCTGCTACCACTGTAAGACCCTAAAAAATCCATTTGTAACATGGAATGAGTCTTAACTCCTCTCCAGTAAGAAAGGTCAAATGACTGAAAGGAAAAATTCTTAAGGGAGTCTATCAGGTTTTGTCTAAATATTACACAAACAAACTCACAGGTCTCAGTCCTCTCTTTCTTGTCTTCACCATTGAACTCAAGTGCATGCCCTTGTCAAGGATGAAAGAAACTAAAACTCTAGTCTGAACCAACTGAGTAACTGTCTAAGGGACTGAATGATATGCCATTTGATCTCTTGAGGCTATTTAATGATTAGAATTTGATATCTCCCTCTTGGCATTCCAGTCTCAGAAGAAGAGACATAAAAAATGTTACAATAACCAGAAACAGGGTGGGAAAAGCAATTTAAACCAGCTGGGCATGTGAACACATGCAAAAGCACAGACACACACACACACACAGACACACACACATTAATATATATGGCAAAAAAAAGTTGCTGCTTTATTATACAAACTCTTAGAACTGAATTACACACGAGACAGGCAGGACATTTTCATTGCATTACCTGGTTCAGTTACCAGGGGGTGATACTGCCTTCATTCATATGATAATATCACAATTATGCATTCATTCTGGGAATAGGAAAGTTGAGTGGCTACCCTCATTAACCTGAAGAAATCTAAACCCCCACCTTCCTCTTTCAAGTTACAAACATTAGCTTTCAAAGAAGGCCAGGATAGCTGTGAGGAGTCTGTGAAGCAATCTCAATCCTGAACCATGAGGCTTCACTCTCAGATTCTCACCCTTGGACTTTGAGAAAACTCTAATGTTGCATTCCCATAAAGTACAAACTTCCTTGGACAGGTATTCTCACTTTCAAGCAAGCCTCAATTAGTTTGTAGGAGAATTATTTCATCAAATAAAAATTGTGACTGGAGATTATCGTTACACTTGAAAGAGGACAACTTCAGCAGCATAAGGAAGTGTCCTCCAGCTTCTGTTCCTGTATGACTCTCGTCCTAACTTAGTGGGCTTTCACCTGCTAAATTCTGTCTTGGACCCCTTAGATTTAAGAGGTGAGAGAACATGTCTCAGCAACATAAGTATCCACAAAATGTGAAAAATGGAATCATCAGAATCACTCTAGATCAGTGTTGCTAGATCAACGAAGCTGGTGAAGGGGCTGGAGCACAGATCTGAGGAAGAGTGGCTGAGGGACCTGGGGCCATTTAGCCTGGAGAAAAGAAAACTTAGGGGTGGTCCTTATTGCTCTCTACAAATACCTGAAAGGAGGCTCTAGCAAGGTGGGGGGCAGTCTCTTCTTCCAAATAACAAGCAATAGGACAAGTGGAAATGGTCTCAAGTTGGAGCAGGGGAGGTTTAGATTAAATATAAGGAAAAATGTTTTCACCAGGAGGGTTGCTAAGCAGTGGAACAGGCTGCCAACAGAAGTGATGGAAGCACCATCCCTGGAGGCATTTGAAAGGCATGTGGATGTGGTACTTAGGGACATGGTTTAGTGGTGGGTGTGGCAGTGCCGAATCTTAGAAGTCTTTTCCAACCAAAACGATTCTATTGTTCTATGACTTTAGATGACATTAGCGAGACCATTCCTGTGCTGCCTGCTGCCTTCCCTTCTTCCTAGCAAACACAGTTTAAAAGCTTGCCTAGAAGAGAGTCTGTGGCATATCCTCCGCTTATTGTCCTGTGTGTGCTGAATTCAACAAGGAAGGATGAAATTTTTGACTTTCTAGCTGACATAAGTACTGGGAGCTGTGAATTATATCACATACTGTGGACCACTAAAAGCTAAGCATAATATTACCGTACAGAAGTCCCACTATGGATCCATATCTTAGGCTGTTTTTCACAGTAAGCACTGGAATTCAGAGTCTAAGCAGTAAACTAGATAGGGCTAGAGCACGGACTCCAAGACTGTCCTGCCCCAGTATTCATACCTCTCAGCAATGGACAGGAATAAGTAGGGAGTAGAACAGGCCAGAAGTATTCCTCAACAGACAGATCTTTTTTTTTTTTTTTTCTTTTTAGTATGAAAGATTTTCACTATAGAGGTGCAAGCTCTCCTATGTTACATGGCCTCAGGGGCAGAGAATAGGACCTGGACCATTTTATTTACTAAGATATAACCTCATGGGCAGAACCAGAGATAACTTTCCTCACCACTGATGGATGCCTGAACCCCAAGTTTGACTGTGCCTACTTTTATGCAATGTACAGGTTTTGCTTAAATCTGGAAAATGAGGGGGAAAAATAGAGGTTATGTTCCTCTAGAAAATTAATGATATATGACTGTCATTTCACATCAGAGATATTGACAAACCTGTAATATGAAAAGATGTACAAAACAACAACAACAGTGAGATTTATTTCCAAAACAACAATAAAAGCCTGGTAAATATTAAGCAGAATCCAACAGCAACATGTAGAAATCTAAGAAACAGACTTCTGAAATTGCACCACCTTGGAAATGCAAATTCTAAAATTGTTACAAAAACTAGTAAGAAGATATACTACAAAGAATAATTCTATATAGTCACAAGCTTGAAAAATATGTCTTCATGCCAGTTACTTGAGTTTTGTGTAGGTTTTTTTAATCACTATTATTTTCTATTGGTTGCCAAAACATGCCAAAACACGCCAAAAAAGCAGGAAAGCTAAGCTTGGAAAATATATAAAATTTTTCTCAAGTAGTTTTCTATTCAGTTAAAAAGGTCCTCCATTTCAAATTCCACACTCTCAAATGATAAAAATCCAATCATCTTTCATGGTCTTTTAACAATTCCAAGAGAAATCTCAGAATAATAAAGAAATGCTTTTCTCTTAGGTAAAAAAAAATAAATTTCTCAAAATTATCTGCATGACAACCCCTATCATTCCACTACACGGGAAACTTCAAAGCCATCTCACATGTAGTTAATTATATTTTCTAGCATCAAAGGGTTTTCAGAAATCTAATGCAATATATTGTATTTGCTTTGTAATGTGTAGAGCTGTATCTGAGTCAGAAATGGAAGACAACAAAAAACATAGAAGTTGTTGCTTCTCCTCCTGCTCATCCTTCCACTCCCATTATTGGAATGTTTCCATCTTTGCCTAGCCCAATGAATAGGTACCTTCTCTACCTTGGAAACAAATACTAAAGGCTCACGTTCGTCTCCCAAACTGTATATAAGAAAGTCAGCTATTCTGTCTATACTAGAAGCATATAGTTCAGGCAGCAATTCTTCCTACTGTAACATAGGTATTTGACATTAAATATTAGTTGAAGTCAACCACTATGAAAACATCCTGAAGATTATGTTTAAAAAGCCCAAGTGATTAACCTAGATTAGACAGCTAACTGTCCTAACTGAGCTGTAGCAAGATGATTCTCTTTCATCTCTTACCAATATATACAGAATTATCTTTATAAGCACAAGAGTTAACACAAGAGTTAAGAAATTTGTAACTTTACTGTTTGTTTCATACATGAACAAAGTCCTCATGACTAAAATCAGGAAGAGCTTATTCTGCTGTGAATTTCTTAACAGCTTTTGCCTGTTCTATCATTAATTGTGCTGATAGTATATCAAAGATGATGTAGCATCCATTGGTAGCAAATTCAGTATACAGAGTTAAGACTAAAATTCAGATATTTTCTCACCTACCGTCCAATTAATTTTATTTTCTGGGCCTGTTTTTATTATTGTCGCCATTAATATTGTTGTTCCCATAGCCATCTTCAAGTTATTTAAAAGACTGATGCAATGTATCTTCCTTGGCGTAAAATCATATTTTAGAGAACAAGTTTATCCATTTTTACCATCTTCACATAATACTAGCCTTTACTAACATAGAACTGATAGGTTTGTGGAAAAACAGTATTATGTTAGAAATATTTGGGTTACTTATTTTTAAAAAACATGTTTCCCATGATTTTTTGGTTGCAATGAGTACCATTTATGAATGACTTTCTAACAAGACCCATACAATAATATTATTATCATACTATTTAGCACACTCTACCTGCTTTCACAAGACTGCAAAACTACGTGGGCATTTTAAAAAATGAGGAGAAGTATTTTTTAACGATATGATTCCATGACAAAAGGTTATGTCTTGGTACCTTTTCAAGACCCGTCTTACTCTTGTTCTTCCGCGCTTGAAAACGTCCTCTTATAAAAGTACCTATAGTTTTTCTCTTTTGCACATAGCCTTCTCAGTTCTTTTCTAATTCTCAAATCTTTCTCATAGAGTGCACACTGCTAGCATATTCTTTTCTCCAAATAATAATTCTTTCCTGTGACTCTTTTCCTCTCCCTGGTCATTTGTTTTTAGCTTCCTTTTGTATACAGGAAATGTAATATGCCCATCAAATCAATTAATGTAAAATTGATTTTTAATTTGTGGAAGGAATTCATTTCATTTATTTTGTAAAGGGTTTCTGGTTTTCTTTATTTATTTGGGTTTGGTTTGGAATTTTTTCCCTTTTTTTCTTGTATCATATCCATATGGGACAATATTGCAGAAAAAAAAACCAGAAGACAACTCGCAGCTGCCAGGTTGACTAGGAAGGACTGATCTATTTTTTCCTGCCCTCAGTCAACTGATTTAGGTCAGGATTGAGAAAAAATGTACCTTGTCGTATGGCAGGAGTTACAGCTTCCTGTGTGCTTCTATTATATCATCTTGAGAAATCTCACCAATAAAACATAATACCAACCAAAAATAACTACCACAAACTAATGCAGTCAATTAATAGAACAGATGGAGGTCAGGGCAGACAATTAAATCCCTTTGACAGAGGAGAAGATTATTCTACCTCATATTGGAGATATGTCAGTAATTCCTATGTGATCTGACTTACACTTTATTCTTCAAACTAATTCCTTCTGTAATGCCTTCTTTGGCATGAGAGAAAAAGATCCATCATCTAAAGGTCTTGTTTTCAGCTATACATAATTACTTATTTTTAAGTGGTGGGAAAGTGCACATATGTTTTTTTCAGCAGTATTCTTACTGATTCTCAGAACAAGCAAATCAAATCTCCTTTTTGCCTTTGTCCATACAGCTGCTGCTCCTTGAAGTCCGCCCCTCAAAAGGATGATACAGCTATCACCTTGGCAAGGTGCTAACCACTTTTTTTGCAATTTAATATTGTCTTCTATAGGTATTGAAGATAACCATCCAGGAATCCTGATTCATTATTTCTCTGGCCCTAAATTTCATCACAATTGCAACAATTATCTTTCCTAAAGTCTTACACCAAAATGGTTGTATTTCTGGACATGGGAGCTACACTGCCAATAATACAAACTGTAAGTGTTTTTCCCATATTCTGGCAATATCAATTACATATTTTGTGTTTCAAACAAAAAAGAAACTGAGTTTTGGGGTTTTTTGTATTCTGATTTTGATGATTTCCAGCATATAGATTTCAAATGATAAACCATAAACAGCTATAGGGAAAAATTGTTCAGCTAAGGAATGAAATTAAGTTCCCCGTGAGATATTTTTTCACAGAAATAAAACTCTGTATCAAATGACTTCCAATTTGTTTTTAAATAAAGGTCAACACAAGTTTTGATAACTCTTTAACACCTTTTTTTAAAGTTATCCTCATAGCATACTATGGTAATATTTAAATTTCAACAAGCTCAGAGAAAGTTGCACTAATACTTCAAGCACTGAAAATCCATATTCCAAAAGACAATGAAGATGCCAAGAGAGTGACCTATTAGTGTAATTGCTGTGATTGCTCTGTCCCAGCTTCACTTTTCATTGGTGAAATTCTAATACATTTATTTTCTTTGTCAAGCCCATCTATTGAAACTCCTGCTTTCTTAATTAATGAACTCAGATTGCTTAATTTCTGCACTATCCTAAAAGCTTTGTCTTTCAGATACATATTGTTTAATGAATTCTGCTCTCAAATTAATACACATTTTATGTTGAATATATCAGATCTGAAGTTCTTGTACCCTTACGTAGCTTATTACCTCACTGTTTATACATTTTAGTTTTGATGGCTTCTAATGAAAACATTCTAGTCCTGCCATTGTTTGAATTTTGTACTGTAGCCTCATACCACTCCACTCAATGCATTGTATTTCAATAATACTTTATAAAAAATATTAAATAAAAACTATTTCAGTAGACTTTAAAATATTTACTTCTGTTTCATTTGGTCAAATAAAGTATATTTCTTTTAACTTTCTTTCTTTAAACAGAACTTTATTAACAACAGAAACGCTAAGTCTCTAATTATTCATCACCTAACTTTTCAAGTGACTCAGCATCATTATTTATTTTTTCCATCCTTTTTGATACATCCATATAACGAAAGTGAAAGGGTCATACTGTTATTTTAAATTCACTGAAAGAAAAACTGAATTGCTCTTAAATGAAGATCACAGGAGCACATATTGTTTGAAGCTGGAAGGGATCTCTGGAGTTCATCTGCTTGAGGAGGGATACCTGCAGCCTGTTTTGGTGACATTGTTTTGTTTAAATGAGAATAGACTGCATCTCAGTGTACCAGTTAGATTGTTCATTATTCACAGCTAGTTTTCAAGGATTTGCATCTCATCTTAATTAATCAAATTCATGACATGTGCCTACCCATAAGAGTAGTCACAATGATATGATACAGAATAGAAAATATCACCTACATACCTTTAAAGCAAAGCAAAAATTCTCAAATGATAGAAGCAACACAATTTTTCAGTATAATTAACTGCACTGACTTCAAACTACATTAGAATTAAATGTGTGATTTAGTTCCAGATAAAAGAGTTTTGTTTCCACCATGGAGAGACAAAGTACAATTTTAATAGATATTTGGTTACAGGTTATTAATTTCTTACACCAAGAAAAAATGCAGCTTTTTAAGATTATAACTCGGCACCAGATTTTGTCAGTTACTTCCTGAAGTCATATTGAAAGATAAAAATTTAAGCTGTTTTTTTCTAACATTCTGTGAATAGTTGTGTAAGCTTTAAATCCATGCTCATGCTGCGAGCGCAGAAGAGCAAATCTCCATCACTATTAATACAGCTGCAACCAGGTGAAAAAGAGAATAGTACTACTTCATATGTTTTCAGAAGAAATAGAGCCTATAATGAATGCTGACAGAATCTGATTTTACTTAACTTGAGTAGCTTCACCTGCATTCAGATATTCTGAGCTTTTTTTAAAGTTGTGGATAACAATATTGCCATATTTGTGTTGTGTTCCCTTTCTCTGGCTTTTTTCTTGGAAAAGAAAAATGGAATGCAAAGCAGTATATAAGAAAGAAAATGTGTGGGGGGTGTTGCTAATAAACCTGGTAGAAAGAGTGGTTTAGATACTTTCAGCTTCCGTATTTAAGGTCCAATAGAAAACACTATGTGTGTGTATATATTTTTTTTTTTTTTGCACAACATCAACAGAAAATAAAAACAAAATAATGCTTTAAAAAATGCTGTACAATACCAACTATCTGAGTCTAAATTGGCATGCAATTAAAGCTAAATGTATTTTGTATTCATATATACAAACAAACATATTTACCTTCAGAATCAAATAGTGATTTTCAATTCTAAGTAATTTCTACAAGCAGTTTGGCTTCCTGCTGGCAAAAGCATTTTATTTTTTTCTTTCAAAAAAGAAAGAAATATGCCATCATCTTCCCTAGTCACTCAACAGCTGTATCAATTTGTTTTCAGGGCAGTGATTAGCATAATTGTGGTGGATTACTTGCATTTGGCACAGAATAGAAGCAATTCAGTATTTTAGCAGATATGACATAGAATGTATGGGATATCCAGGCCCTCTGGAGTGCTGCTGGAAGTTTTTTTCCTAAAACTGTACTGAAAGCCTATTTATAAAACCCAAATCTGTCTGAAAGAATCAAAAACCTCAATTCTTCTGATGTGCTGTTTGACAAACAACCTCATACTACAGCTAGGGCACACAACCATGAAATCAACTGCAAATAGCTACATTGAGGGCGTTTCTCATAAGGGTTTCAGTGTGATATAATTGCTTTAAAAATCATAAAAAAACCCCAGAATGTGATTCCATCATTACTGGTTTTCTACTTTATCTCCAAATTCCAGTTCCGATGCTGAGGTGCATACAGCGCTACCTTTAGTGCTATATAAGTGTTAAAATCGATCAGTATATTCTCAGCCATGTACCTTAATAGTCTTGCCTGTTTTATAAACATGTGTAGAAAATCACTGTATGATACTATACAGAAATACGATAAAAGGGGTTTTGTTGCAAGGGACCTTTAAGACTATCTAGTTCCAACCTCCCTGCCATAAGCAGGGATGCCACCCACTACATCAGGTTGCTCAAAACCACCCAGTCTGGCTTTGAGCACTTGCAGGGATGGGACATCCACAACTTCTCTGGGCAACCTGTTCCTGTGTCTCGTCACCCTTAAAATAAAGAACTTCTTCCTTACACTCCCTCTAAATCTATGCTACTTCAGTTTAAAGCCATTCGCCTTTGCTTCCTGTCACTACAGGACCTGATAAAAAGTCTCTTTCCCCATTTCTTATCAGCCCTTTTTTATATATTGAAAGGCTACAGTAAGGCCTCATAAGCGCCTTCTCCAGGCTGAACAACTCCAACTGTCTCAGTCTGTCTTCACAGGTAAGGTGCTCCAGTCCTCTGATCATCTTTGTGGCCGTCCTTTGGACCCACCCTACCATGTCCACGTCTTTCTAGTGTTGAGGACTCCAGAACTGGATGCAGCATTCCAAGGCAGAGTTTCACCAAAGCAGAATAAAGGGGCAGAATCACCTCCATCGACCTGTTGGCCACTTCTTTTGATGTGACCCAGAGTACAGTTGGGCTTAGGGCTGCAAACACACATTGCTGACTCATTAACAATTTCTCATCCACCAGCACCTCCAAGTCCTTCTTTGCAAGGCTACTTTTAATCCATTCACCATCCAGCCCCTCCTGATAATGGATATTGCCATGACACGGGTGCAGGACCTTATACTGGTCTCACTGAACTTCAAGTTTTCACACTTTCCTCCAGCCTATTGAGGTACCCCTGGATGGCATTTCTTCCCTCAAGTGAATCAGTTACACCACTCATCCATAGACTTGCTGAGGTGCATTTAATCCCATTGTCTATGTTACTGATGAAGATATTTAATAGCATTGTCCCAGTATGGACCTTTGAGAGACATCATCCATTACTGGTTTCCACCAGTAATCAATGTAGCCCTTGGTTTCCAAACCTAGATTACAACCTGCAAAAAGCATTGCATGATATGGTCATCCCCTGTTATAGAAGCTGGCGTTGATGATCCCAGAAATCATCTTTTGTAAGTTGTTTCTAAAAGAAATTTGAACTTCAGGGTGCAGCACTCAAATTAAGTCATGGGGATACCAGAAGGACACAAGATTTTGCCATTACACGGAGCTATTCCTTTTATATGAAAACTGAGGGAGATAACTGCTGAATAGCAGGTAAAGGGATATTTATTAAGAGCTATAAATGGTCGTCCCTTCCTGTCAGCTACTGAGTTGTCCAAACAAAACAAACTGTGGTCTTGTGGTTAAAAATGAAGATTCAGTGTGTTCTGAACCTTGACAGGAAGAGGACAACTGCTTGCCTGTAATTCATTTACACTGGAATCTTGTGCTCAAAAATTTTACTGTTCTTAGAAAAAAAATCCCCAACACTGAGTTATTATAAACTTTTTTGTAAGAGTTAAGAGTTCCCTGTAGAAACAGATATAACAGATATAACATCACTCACTACCTGTTATTCAGTACAGTAGATTTAAATTATGAGTCATAGTGATAAAACATTTTCAAGTTTAAACACTGAGATAGTAAAATTTGCACTCCAGTTCTTTGAATTGAACATGACTGAACTTTAAATGAGCTGCCTGTGCAAAACAGTGTGATTATTTTTTATTTCACTTTTACTTATTACTCATGATGTTATGATTCAGTGAACTCCCATTATCCATGAAGTCTGCATAATGTGGAAATTACACAACTTTAACCATTCTCTATTATTTTTGCACAATACTTTGTGCAATGTTATGTTCAAATTAATTTTCTACAAAATCAATTATATTTCTGGAAGCATTACTTGGAACAGTGTATGAGTCTTAAAGATTCAAGACAATTGTGACTCATAGTTTTATAAAATTGTTTAACTATCTTCCCAAAGCTTTTAATAAAGCTAATGAACTTAGGTAGAAGTTTTAAAATTACTCAATTACATTGCCACCTAAAAGTAAATTTAATGACCTGGAAAGTTTTGGTGTTTGCTATTTCATATCTAAGTAATACTTGAAAACGTATTCCATTCTCACTTGGGTTCTTCAGAAATTCACATATTGGTGGAGATATCAGAGTTTACCTACTTCTAGGTACTTTAGGTCAGTCATACCAAAATACATAACTAAATATTGGAATAAAAAATTAATGGATACATCGCTTTGAATTCAAATGGAAGCAAGGAATTATTTATATTCATTAGAGGATCTGAATATTTTGATTCCACTATTCACAGTAGGTCTCTACCTTTAATGGAAAACACACTCTAATATCAGCGATGTAATGGATTTGCTAAGATTAGATTTACCAGTAACATCTCACAGCAAAGCAGATGATGCAACTTAATTTATTTTTTCTAGATCAACTGAGATGCACCGGATTTACAATTTCAGAATACTCTCCCTGGAAACAAATCTGTGGATGCACAGAGGGCTTCGGAACATCCTATAACCAAATCTAGACAAACTCTCATTAAAGCCTGGTTAAATTTCCAAACAGTAGGTGTTAAATTCAATTTACACTACTGGAATTTCTTGAAGAAGATACAGTTTCCAATTTGGAAACTTACTGAAATGCTGAGCATCAGCCACAATTAATTGACATGATCAGACCATCAGTCTGGGTTCAATTGGTAACTTCATTAGTTGCTCCTGCTTATCACTTATGTTTCAGTCTGGAAAACACATCTTCTATCTTTATAAAAGGGAAGAATTTTAAACTGGGTTCTTTCCTTCCTTCCTTGTGTTTCAAAATTAAGAATTGGTAGGAAGAATGCACACTATAATGTCAGCAGAGCCTACGTATCATAGTACAGGTCTTAGGAGCCTACATAATTGATGGATTTCCGTGCTAAAATTGTGCAAATATTTCACCAAGACAGAAAAAAACGTGGGGAGCATTTTTTTTTTCCACCTAAGAGTATAAAATCAGTGAGAACCTAAAAAGAAAACCGGAGGAGTTGAAGATGCTGCTTAACCAGAGGTTGGACTGCTCAGCTGAGTACACTTTCACATACAGCCTTAAATCCTGACAAGAAGAAGGCAAAGATTCTTATCTGAATCCCCAGAGCTGAAAAGTAAGCTGAGGAGAGCTGAAGGCTCTAAGAATGAGAATATATTGTGCCCTGATTTTCCTCAGAGAACAAAGAGTTGATCTGTTGCCTAAAACTCCCAAGACTAAAACTGGAACAATTTACTCCTGCCTTCTAATATAAAGGCTTTATTTTTCCTTCACATTTGTTACCATAAATGATACAAGACAGAAGGTTTGATCAGAGTCTGAGAACATGATCAAGAATCTGACAGTATGTGGCTACATCAAAGAAACGACACAGCACTTCACAGACTACCACAGGGCTCCATCTGCACATTCAGCTGTCAGGTTGGGATTCTAGAACGAAATCCCACCATTTAAACTCGCTTGCACTTCTGATGCAAGATCAAAATCTGAGGACAAAGCACAAGCCATTTGTTTGCTTCAATTTTTCTACTATATTGTGCATTGCCAGAAAATACATTTCACGTACTCTAAACAAATTGATGTTTTCTGTTCTTGAGAAAGATCATGGGTTTATCATGTTGAAGAATTTTATCTGGAATTATGGATGAGAAAGATAGCAAGTAAGCAGTTAAAATTTTCAAGATTTAGGAATTTCTTTCTGTATTTCTCTTTATTATAAAAGTACAATATAGCTAAAGTCATAGTCAAAATCTGTCCAAGCTACTGCCCTTAGTTATTTTTTTGAATTTTTTTGTTCTTCTGTTCATCCAAATAGATCCCTGTTGTCTGCTGAACTTTAAGGTTAGTTTGGCTTGGATTATACATTTTCATGAAGGCCTTCAGATCCATTTCTATTTGTCTCCTGAAAATATTCTCAATACAAACCTTTTCTAGACAAAAAACGAAATTAACAAATATTTCTGTATTTCTGTTGTGTATTTTGGAGTACCTTAGGGTTGGCAGTTGAACACAAATATTTGTGGCTACTTCAGGAAATTAGCAAACAGAGAAGCGGAAATAAATTTTATCCTGATTTATAGCTCCATTTTCTAACCTCTTTTTCTTTGGTTGTGGTTTTTAATGTATAGTCCAATTATCACCTCACATGAACAAGGAAATTTTCAAAAGGCACAGCTGGCTTCTGATGTTCACTAACTTGCAGTGTGAGTTAAAAGCCAGACATCAATGGGCTCCATCTCACTTTTCTGTTTTAATGTTGTTTGCTTCCTTTTCTTCTCCTTCTCTCTGACTTTCCTGCTATGCGTTATGAAGAGCAAACAAAATGCTGAGAAAACAGAGAAAACTAAAATCACGCCATCCCTCAGTTTCCCCTTCAGAATCTTCTCCCCAGCATCTATGGTCTATCTCAGTGTACTGTGACTATCTCGAGATGAGACTTTCGCTTCTTGAAACATGGCTGTGGCTTATTCTAGTGCCAGACAAAGTAAACGTGCCACTGTTTTTTAATTCCAAAGAAATTGTTATTATTTCAACTTTGACTTTACCTTTATATGAGCCTTGTATTCTTTATATCACTTGCTTTCCTCATTCCTGAAAAAAATGTCATGAGTTGTCTGAAGTAGAGTAACTGAATTCTGTGTATGTCGTTCACACATACTGTATTACTCACTATATAACCCTTAAGAGTTCAGCTATTATCACAATGTGTGGATGATAAACCATTAAACAGGCCCCTGTTCATAAAGTATTTTTTGTTCAATTACATGTAAATTGCTACAAATTGGAATAAACATGGTTCAGTGATGCAAATCACAGGAATTTTCAAAGCTGTTATTTTCTGTGTCTGAATTTTACACTTCACATAATGGTACCCTCTATTCTCATAACTAACCCGTCACACTTTAAATTATTGCTTATTCACAACTTTATTATCACATCAGATATATTATTATTCCTTCTCCTTGAATTTAGGTCCCAGAGTCAATACAAAATTGAAACATCATTGTACTACAGCTAGTGCAATGATTACAGAAAAAGTCACATATGCTTCAAAGTTCATGGATAATATAAAGTGAAAGGGAAGAATGTGCACCAGAGAAACTTTTCTGGTCTATTTTATAACTCATTCCCTTCTCATTAATCAATGTGTCAGGCACAGTATGGAAGAATGGTAATTAGATTAAGGTGTTTTATAAATAGAATATATTCTATGCATAGATTTCTAAATAAAACTTTTGTCACATATTTCTTATTGATATAATAAGAATGTTTATATATCTGTGTGCATATATATACACATACATATAACTACATGTGTTACCTGTGTCCATGCTATACATTAAAATACGTTCTCTCATATTTTGCCAAAAACTGAGGGGAAAAAATTGATCTTTATGGTAACAATATGGAAACAGCAACCAAGCCTCTTTTTTAGTACAGCCCCACAAGAACTCTGGAACCCACCTTCTCTTGCAAACTGAAGACTGTCAGCTCTATCTGGTACAGTGTGGCCAGGAACCCCCAAACTTTACTGAGTAGCAGTGTCACAATAGTCAGGTTTAATCTCATGTCTTTTAACTACAAAATGATTGGCATCATTCAATACTCATAGAAAGGAAAAATAATAACAATTCCTTCTTATCATGAGTAAGCACATAAACAGCGCTAATGCTTACAATGCACTGTATTCCATGTCTCATTGGATGAACACATGGTAAAGAAACATTTTAACGGGATGTAAATATTGCAAAAATATTTCAAACACATTTAAGAACACCAGCAACAGAGACTTGCCATCTTTCTTTCACCTATTTTTATGAAAAAAGGAATTGCTATGAACATTCTTTTAGTACTTACCACTGTGTTGTATTTGTGAGAAGGCTTCAGCATTCCCCCATAGGAGGCAGCATGATGTCATTTTAGTTACAGAAGAAATTTTTCCTGTTAGGAAAAAATATATAGTGCCCTTCAGTAAGTGAAGAAAAGAAATGCCTGGTTATGAGTCACAAATTGTAAAAAAAGAGGTTACTTAGTAAATCATCTGTAATGCTGTTTTTCAAGATTACAAAAAGAAATCACAGTATTAATAACCACACAATAAATACATTAAGCATAGTGTATTGATTTCTGTAATAAAAATTGCTAGCAATATTTTTTTCTTTACAGATCAATCACTGCTACTAAGACAGAATTGTCTTTAAACCTGTATACCACAAAAGTATACATTTTTTAGAACCTGCTAAGGCAAGTAAATACTTTGAAATCCAAGAAACAGAAGAAATCATGACCAAACACTTTGGTTTTAAATATTTCTGTAAACATATATTATTCATAGCCAAATACAAAATTTGAATAGTCAAATACATTAAAATATATTAAATTTAATTTAATTTAAATAATCACATTTTTAAGCCATTTTTCCATTGTTTATTCTTTCCTATGTGTAATTTAAAACTACAGTTTATACTTCAAATGACACTTTAATGGATAGACTATTTATGAATAATCTATCAATTTTAGATAGACTATTTAGATAGATTAAATACCAGTATTTACCAATGGTCTGTTCTGTCAAGAGTACCTTGAGACACTATGATTTAAAACTCAAACATTAATAGTGTTAAGAAAGGTATTTCAGGTAATTTTAATAGTATTCAAGACTTTAACACCTTAATTACTTCTCTTCCCTCCAAAGCCAGCAGATTTTATGGGATTTATTTATCTCCTGCACACCATTTGCAGGGGAAACATGCACTGTATTTTTCTGTGTCTTAAAGACACTTCTTTCTTATCATTTATTCTTATTTTAATGAAGTTGATCAGCACACAGACTGTAGATTCTGCAATTTGAATCAAAGTGAATACTTCCTCATGAATGGTTTGACTCTCTACAGCCAAACCATTTCCTCTAAGTGCAATTCATTGTAACAGCTGCAAACACAGGCCTCAATTCTGTGTAAATACAGTGATTATCTTTATAGGTTGGAAATAAGTACCAGTGGATGGCTATGTGAATACACATCTGAAAAGGAGAAATTCTGAAATATGAAGAAAAGCAGAATTCCTTATGAATAAGGAATGTGTGAAACATCCTAGCTAAACTGTCAAAGTATCCATCTGGACACTTGCTGCAGGGGAAGCCTGGCAACAGTGCGGCTTTTCATACACACCCATTGAGGAATCAGATGTTGAAGTTTAGGACAATCTTTATTCCAAGCTATGGTAATGTCTTAAATCTATCCACATGGCAGTGGCACTTTTACTGGAGATTTCACTGCTCGTGTAGACTTTGACAGTCATTCCAATTCTCCAACAGTAGTATGTGATTAAACCTAGGGTATAAGAAATAAGGAAGGATTTAAGGTATGGCTGTGAATGGCAGTGAAAATCCGCTAAGGCTAACACAGCTTCACTTCTCAGTTATTTTAAATCTGCATTTCTTTATTTCAGCATCCTTTATAGCTTAATTACTGCTACAAGAAGAGAAAAGAGAAGAGAGGAGAAGAGAGAATTCAGCTTTACTGGTAAACACAGGGACTGCATTTACTGTCTCTCCATGGTACCAAAATAGTCTCCAGCTTTAAAGAATAAAAATGAATTAAGAAAGTACTATTTATGAACTATGTTTTCCAAGTTTACCTCCGTACCTATGTGTTTATCCTTTTCACCTTCATATTATCTTACACTGTCTTCTAGTTGTCCCTGGCAGACTGAATTTGTAGATGACTAGGTTATAATTTAAACTTTATATATTTTAGTAAACCACAAGGTCCATTTACAGATCATGTTTAGACTTTATCTCTGCAATAGTCAATTGCTTTCAAAAAAGCAACAGCAAATACTGCACTTTCTTTCTATCTGGAAGCAGGGGCACACATTATAAGAATAGCAGTTCAATTCAAAGACAAAATATAGGCATCATTTACATACACTTTTCTTTTTTATAGAGCTATTTTGTCTTCATATCTGTGACAACTGATTTCCTCATAACTACAAAATTTTAATAAAAATATTATGGTAATCTGGCAGTCCCGCTAAGCATATTTTTCTGAAATTTTTAACAGGTTTGCTCACCATCTCACAGAGGCATTTGTAACTTAAACCTGATGGTGCTATAATGGCCCTAGTTTTAGTGTTACCCAGTTTAAGCTTACTTACTTGAATAGTTTCTCAGAATTACCACAGCTGTCTCTGATTTTATAGGTGATACAACAAGAACCCATTAATACTGACATTCTGTCATTATGTACAGTTATCTCAGTCTACTTGAGAAATAAAATCTCTGTCTCATAAAAAATACTGTTTTGTTTTGAACATGATGACCCACTCTCTCCAGCTATCCCCCAAACCCCTGATAGCTCCTGGCAATACCTAGATATAAGCTAAAAACATTTGTTTATTCTTTGATGCTCAAATTTATTCAACACAATTACTGGACTATCGTAATTAACTTCTGTTTGAGCAGATAGATTCATGAAGTCTCTCTAAGAAAATGCACCCTTTTGAATTTAATCTTAACATCTTTAAATACATCTTTAAATCTGTAACCTTTACAGTGTTTATACACTTTTCCCTTTCAATTCAGTTTCATACCAAGTTCTTTCTTTCAAAAATTTTCACAATAAGCTCTTCCCACTGTTAAATTGAAAAATTTCATATGTAGTGACAGCAATTGTATTTCACAGCAATTAAATTATCGAATCTTTTTAACTATAAACAGAAAATCAGTAATGAAACAATGGGTCATAGAATATGTTGAATTGGAAAGGACCCACCAAGATCATAAAATCCAACTCCTGGTCCCGTGCAGGACACCCCAAAGAATCACACCATGTGCCTGAGAGCATGGGTAAATACTTGCAGGCAGTTCTGTGAAATTCCCTCAGTACCAATAGTCCAGAAGTCAGAATATCAAATAAGCAGAGGTTGCTATTTCAACTCTTTATTGCCTGGACAGTTTGGGAGGAAGGCTCTGTTCAGAAGAGGAAAGCTAGTTAGAGGTAGATCTCACAGCAGGAAATAGACACAGACCAGCTAGAGGAGTATCCGAGATATGCACATGAATTAATTTTTTCCCCCAATTAAAGTATATGAAAGCAAAATAACTAAAACCGACCATAGGCTTCCTTTGTATTTTAGTGGGGGAAAAAAGGCATCCTGAATTGTAGAAGTCTTATTAATCTTCATGAATCAAAGGGTGTGGGCTTCAAATTAGAAAACGAACAACCCACTCTGCACATATACCAGCTGAGGTAATGTTGATTTTGAGATATCTAAGAAATGAGTGGTGGTATCTTAATTTCTTTACTTGAACCAAATATAATTAATTATCAAATAATGCAAAGGCAGTGAAATGTAACTTCTTCTTTGCTGAATAGGCAGTAACTCTCTCTTTGCCTAAAGGGAGGAAATTCATCCAGAAAAAACCTCCCATTTTGCAGATCTATTTTGCAACTTTAATCGAAAGCAGCACACCAGAAGACAGGAAGCCTCTCATCCACACAGTCCCTCTCAATGTACATATTCTGAGTTACAGTCCTTGTCTTCAAGCAGATCAGAAAGAGATGTGAATCATGTGTTTCTTCTTTCTCTCTCTTATATACATTCCTCATGATTCTCTGCTCATCTATTTCTGTTTTAAATAGTTGAATCTCTGAACCTTTCTGTACCTCTAGCCTTGATTTCTGCCTGTCCCATAAGGATGCCCTTGGGGCAGCAATAGTCAGAGAAAGCAGGGAAAAAAGACTGACACTACTCTGAAGCCACAGATGAGGGACTGCATTCGTAGCCACAAATAACTAAAATACCCCACAAAACAGGTGGGTGGCTCCAGAGAGAAACAACAAGAAAACAAAAGATTAGGATTGTATGAATCTTGGCAAGGTCTAAGGGCAGGAAAAAGTGTAGCAGAGACCAAAGATGAACAGAGGAAGCAGGCAGAACAGCCTAACACAAACAATAAACAGAGATTGCTCTTCAGAGAAAATGGGCTGCTTCCAAAGATACAACAGCAGTTGAAAAGGAGCAGTAACACAGGAATAGAAAGGCTGAGGCCATCTCCATAGGATGCAGATGGAGAGGAGAAATGAAGCTGTGTGTAAGGCATGATGATATCTAGGAACAAGTGATGTGAATTTGCAGTGATGCTTATTTTTCCATAAAGTACTAACATTTCTTGAGAAATCTTGCCTTCAAAATTATTTGGATATGAATTTTTGCTAATACAACTGGCAAGACACAGGTTAACTTCTTATATGGGCCACATCAGAAACATCCTGAACCACCTATCAAAAAAAAAGATATCATGTGTGATATAGCAGATAAAAATGATTAAAAACTCTTCCTCATCAGGAGAATAAATGAAGGTAAATATTTGAATAGAATATAATACACATTTCATTACCAAACAAAGGATGAAAGGATGACAACATTGGTGCAATGAGGTTCCAAACAAACCTAATTATTAATACTACAGGTCAAAACCCGAAAATTTGCAGGAAAAAAATAAGCCATGCTGAGGGGAAAAAAAGCCAAACCAAACCTAAAAACAACTAAAAAAACCCCCAGCAACAAAACAAACCCAAAATACAACAAGCAGGCTGGAAACAAAGACATTAGACTCACTTTGAATCAAAACAAAACAAATCTTCTGAAGAATTTGCAAACTGCTATGAGAAGTCAGGAGGAATTAAACTCATGAAGCCTAAGCTGAAAACAGCAACACAGACCAGAGAAATGCTGAAGATGTAGAAGAGAGTAATTTGCCATCTTAAAAAATTCTGAATGGCAAATGGAACAATAAATCCCCTTAGGGAAGCTCCAGGCCAGAAAGTAACAATGCCAAAAAAGCATGTAGAACAAGACATAGAAAAACCGGAGGACATAAGAAATGCTGAGTGTAAGGTCAAAGAGAAGGGGAGAGTGCCAGCCCTGTGTCAAAAGAAAAGGTTGAATCTCAAGCCACGGATAAGAGAAAGGCCAAGCCTGATATTAAGGAGGAGGAGGAAAAGGAGGGCAAGTTACAGCTAAAGGAGAAAGACAGAAGAAAGCAGAGAGGAAAAGATCAATCTGGATTTAAAAAAAAAGACTAAGGACAAAACCGAAGTCAAAGAAACAAAATCCAAAGAGAGCTTCAAGACCACGCTGAGACATATTGAAATTAAAGATCAGATGGAACAGCAAGAATTCCACATAATAGCCCTCAAACTTGTCAAGGTACAGCATTCAGAGACTGTAGATAGGGAATAAGATGAATAGAAGACAGAATAATCCACCCAGTGGCATGGAGTTCAGATCATCTTCTGGTCCTCACTTCAAGTATCTAGTTAAGTTTCCTTAGGACTTTTAATATTATTTTGTATCTGAAACTAACAGCAAGAAATGTACGAAAAGGCACTTAAACAGCTATTACAGTAAGGCTCTTGCTATGCTCAAGGTAATGTTAATTATCTCTGTCACTTTGACGTTATTACTAGTAAAGCAATTACTTTTGATGAAATTATATATGCTTCTCTACATACGAGCAAACTCTGACAGATATATCTGCCTTTCTCCCTTATGATTTTTTTTAAGAGCCTAGATGATTCAGGAAAAAATTCTCCTAAAATTTTCACAGCCAGAAAGACTGGAATAACTAAAAATCCATACAATAAAAACTCATACATTAAAGCCCTCTCATAAGTGGAAAAGCTTTTATCTTTCCATAGATGATGTGTCAGATATTATCATTGCTGGTTAAGCCACTGAGCTGGTTTTCACATACCCCATAAAAATGCTGTGTAAGGTAAGGGAAACTGCAATCCCAGCTATCAAACTGAAATCAGTGCATCAAAATCTGTCTGCACATACAGAATTGCCTATCTAGCTGCATAAATTTCCATTCCTATACTATTGAAACACATTTCCAATGGATAGAACATGCACAGGGAGACTATTCCAGTTCAGGGTTGATGAAACTGGAAGTTGCCAAGGATACAAAGCAGAGGGCCCGACTGAGAGCAACAGAGGTTCTGAGACTTCCTTCTCTTGGAAACTGAGCTCTTACTCATTTTCACCTCCATGGTGTTTCCCAGTTCTCCTGAATGAAACTAAAATGTCAGTAAGACATTTCAGAGAATGTGACCCATCTATACTGCATCTCCAGAACAAACATTTTCAGAAAGCCTTTCAACGCAGCATGTCCCTGAGGACATCACCAGTCCTGACTCGCCCGGGGCCCAGGACCACCCATCAGCCCCAGCCCTGCAGTGCCCTGCTCCTGACCAGGGCGACAGGTCTGGCTGACAGGCCCTGCCCTGCTGCTCTCCATGCAGAGCCGCTGACATTTCTGGACCCTGTGATGCCGTGACAGAATTACCAAGTTGAGAACTGCACGTGAAATTTTCAGATAGTAAAAAAACCTTATGGTGACCAGACCCATGATGACAGACAAATGAGGACCATATCCTTCTTTCAGCAGTCATCGTTCCATCCATAACATCATCACCAAAATCTGCATCTCCTAAGCCCATGATACATCCTTCCCCAGCCACCATCATGAAAATTATGTAGATTAAAGCAAACACGTGAAGATAAACCCACACCAAACACTGCAGCAGAATAAACTCACACAATCTCTTAAAAAAAGGAAACTAGTTATGGCAGATTTTTTTATAACAGTCCTCTATTTCCTGTTTCTCCACCCAGAATAACTAACACCTTTGAAATACATCTAAGCACTAAATTCCTTAACTACAATGAGTACTCAAAATTACTGACTCCACAGAGACCTGAGTCTTACTCTTGTCTCTATTCTTCTTATCTGGAGAAGCTTTCATTTTTTCTTATAACCTATCTTCACTTTTGTTTTACATGATTGTGCCACCCTCTTAGAACTTATGCCTGCCACAGAGGTACTGCCTCTCAAATAGTCTAATTGGTAGATAAATCTATTGTTATAGATAGAAAGGGGTTCTATCTATTTTTCCTTAGAAGGTAATGCTCAGAACATTTGTTGCTAGCAAGTTATCAGTGTAAAGTTCACTACTTTGGTTTCAGCCCCTTAGGAAATGGTCTTCTGCATCCAGAAGTTCAGCATTTTATCTAAGTATATTTTTTAGTAAAATGAGTGATGGTAACTCTCTTTACAAACCTTGCTAAACTTCAAGATTACCTAACTGAAATTTTAACACAAGAACATGTCTTAAAATTTAGGAATCACAAAAGAAATAAAGTAAGAATGGCTATCTTCATAGTAGAAAGCATTATATAAAGAAAGAACAATGAGATTACTAGTGCAGTATTTCTGCATTTTGCATTAAGTCATCAGGTAAAAATAAATGTCTCAAACCACAATGATTGTATAGAAGTGTCATCACTGGACTACAGTCTCGGATCGTTTAGACATTTACGCTTTTGTTTACCTTGATATTATGTTTCCTTCCCTGTCACTGTCCCTTCTCCTTCCAGAAGGTACTTCTATTTGTTTATTCTGAGCAGTATTTACCTTTGTAGACATTATCACCAAAAGCTAGGGGCAGACACAACCACATTCTACACTGACCTATGGACTAAAACTCACATGATTTAAGCTGCAAGAAATGTGTTTTTCCAACTTCCTTACTTGTCTCAAAATGATTGGTGAAAAAGAATGAACAGTATTTTCACAAGAAGCAACTTGTGATGAATCTGGGCATTAGAGACAAACAAACCCAAAGTTTGTTGTACCAAACTTTGCTTTGTTGTACTAAAGTACAACAGCAGTCTGATTAGATGATTTTAGCAGCTTTTAAAAGCAATCAGTGTGAACAGAAGCATTAAAATATTGATTAAACAGATTTCTCTATAAATCTCATCTTTTCTTAATTCAAAATTGGAGGTGTTGAACGGTGCTCAGTAATGGGACCAGAAGCAATGGGCACAAACGAACATGGGAATTTTCCTCTGAATATCAGGAAACACTCTTCAACTGGCACAGGTTACTCAGAGTCATTGTAGGATCTCCCTCCTTGGAGATACTCAAACACTGTCTGGACATAGTCCCGGACAATCAGCTGTCGGTGTCTCTGCTCGAACATAAGATTTGAGAAACCATCTCCACAGGTCCCTTCCAACCTCAATCAGTTATTCTGTTCTTCCGTGATCTGTAAATACATGTACGTTTTTCAAGAAAGACAGAATACGCCATCAACGTGACTGACTCAAGCTAGACTCCAGTTGCAAAGGTTATAGCAGATGTTCAGTGTTTGGCTATGTCTAATTCATGCCAGTGAATCACTTCATCAATTGCTCAGATCATTATTTCTCCTTACAGAGCAGCGTCATTTAATACTAGCAACTAAAGAACAGCTTGAACTATAATCTCTGACATCCCAAGTGAATCGCTTTCGTGAAAACTGAGCAAAAGCCTGATTCAAGTCAAATAGAACAGAGATTGCTACAGTCCTATAACCCCAGGCCTTATTCTGTCCTCAAGAGACAAGGGAAGAAATTTTAACTCATCCTAATCGGTTTAAATCATCATACAGAATCACCTTCCTACCAATGGAAAGTCACAGAGTCAGAACAGAAAAGAAACAACTCCATCTTCTTCCGGCACCACAAAAAGCTTAATGACATGAAATGGGATGTACGCACCTTTACACCTCTTTTAGCCTCCCTGCCAATAAGAGAAAAAACACTTAAGTATCTATCTGGCAACCACAACCTTGTGAGCAAACACAAACACATCTGATACCTGCAAGACTTTCACACAATGTTTATGAGAGCCCATCTAAGCTTGCAGCTTAATGGCTCTATCTCTATTGCCTTCATTCCCACAGTTGTCTACATCACAAGGCTTCCAAGTAAAAACACAATTCTCTTCATTTTTGTGTATGTGGTGTTCCTTTTCAATCAATAAAATAACTCTAAAAGTAGGAGTAAACAGAAAGAGAGGTATGAAAGTAACTACCAAGCTGTTCCAGACCATGGCTCAACCCGAGTCTTTAGCCCAGTCTGCCCCAACAGTTTCATACCCCAGGCTTGCAGTCTAAATACAGCCAGAATTTACTTTGGTAACAAAAAGCAACAAGAGAAAATTACAGAGAACTTACATCAAAGGTTCCAATTCCTCTTCCCTCAAATTCCATGAGGAGAAAAGTCTTTCACTGGAAACCTTTCTTCCTCTAATTAAATTCCATCCTAGCTTGTACAGGCTGCAACTAAAACTATCAATTTTCCCTTCTCAGGGAAATGTTGGTAGTTTACCAAAATCAAAGTATATAAAAAAAAGCAAATATTTTAAAATTAATTTCCTTTTTTAGGGATAAAATGTGACAGAACAGCAATGATGGCAGCCACTACCAGCTTTACTATTATGTTGGGAGTGCATGAGAAGACCATAAGAGAAGGGATCCTGTCTTGACAGGAACCTCATGATCAACCAAATTCCTGACCTCTAGAAGGAAAACAGGCAGTGACACGGGTTGAAATGGATTTTTCTGGACAGAAAACTAAACTAGGTTCCCTCTACAACTGGGGCATGGCGCCTGCAGTACAACTTCCCTCTTCACTACCAGATTACTTTACTGTCAGATGAACAGTGTGAATTCCTGTAGCTCAAGCAGCAATAGGCCATATTGAGTCTTGAAATTTTGACTTAAGGTGTTTTACAGAAGGTGTGGTAAATGTATTTGGCATTGTAGGAGTTTTGGGGTTTTTTTTTATTTTCCTGTAACTTCAAATGGTCTGTGAAGACCACAAAACAATCAACAGAAAACCAAAGTCAAAACATATACAGAAGGTGAGAAAGTGGCCCTGAATCCTTTTGATTAAGTTTAAGGCATTAAAAAGACATTTGTGCAACAAATGCAGTTTGTTTAATGCTTCTACTAAGAACTGAGTCAAATGCAAAAAGTAAAATTCATTAATTACAACTTAATCATTCATTATAGTTTTATTGTGCTGAATGAATCATGTACCAAATGTTAGATAAAGGTTAAGAGTTATGAGAGATTCCCGGAATACCAACAAGAGAAGCATTAACACATGACAATGGATTATCTCAATCCTCAGATAATCAACCACTCCATATACTAACTGAATCTATTGTATTTAGGATTCTTTAAAATTAGCATCAGACAGTGTAGAATAATTACTTGAACAAGCAAATTACAAACACAATAATAATAAGATCCCTCATTTTTCCCCACTGCAGGAAATCAGTATGTTGGTAAATTTATTTAAACTCCATTACATGAACTGGGTAAGTTGCCTAAAATGATTCCAGTGTCTTGGAATATATGCTGAAGATTCTAAAGCTTCCCAAAAGTCAAATAAATCCTCTCTTGTCTCCCATCAGAAGGAGAAATGAAAAAATTTCTCTCACTGTAGGGCTATATATAGAATCATTGTTCTGTATTTAGAACATTCTGTTTTCAGCTAGATCTCACTTGCTCTAGGCTGTCAGTCATCTTTAGATCTCCTGCCTGCAATAGCAATAAGTTATATCATATGCTGTTGATTACAGGTCATAACAACCCCAAATTTATGATTGTCATGAGTACAATATCTCTACTCTTTCCATTTATCTGGTTGAGAAGTCAATTGCTTTTCTCTACCCTGCTGTTACTTGGAAGAATAAAGATATTCATGAGTGAACGAGCTATGAATATGTTGGCCTTTTACTATTTCAGTATGAAAAATTGAAGAAAGGCTACAGTTGCTTTGAACAGAAACTAAGAGATTGATCCAGAGCCTTTTGAAGTCAATAAAAGTTCTCATGAGATCAGTAAACTGCAGAAGTCAGTCCACATATCCAAGCCTCATACTTGTTTTCTCATACTTGACTGCAGTCTATTGGACACATAATTTTGGGAGGAAATTCTGACAATAGCTGGTAGCTGCTACTGGAAAATTATAAATCACACGTAAGAGAATGGTTGTGACAGCAATAACTATCACAAGGTCTCGAGCAGAGCATTAAATATATTTTAGAAGTCTCTTCCACAAACGCAAAATTGCTCTCACTTTGCAAACCACAAGACAAATTTTACCTCAAAAAGCTCTAAGAAGTGATGATATACCCTGAGTTGTATAGTGAAACAAAGCTAACTCTGACCACACTGGTATGTCACATTGTAGTGCTATGCAAAGACCACAGTTCAGATCTCAGAGGACTTTCTGCCTGAGCAAAGCACCAGCCTCTGGAGGGCTGAACAGCACTGTCATGTCACTGTGAGGATGTGTACTGATCCAGTAACTTGGAGCTGTTGCACAGTGCTTTAAAATATTTGTAGAAATACTCCTCTGGGTACACACAGACTCCTGAAACACACGTGTGCGGAAGTTATAAGTTGGAAGGATAATGACAAAGCATAAGCTCAAACCAGGCACCTAAGTCGCCTGATCTTCAAAAGTTTTGAAAAACTAATAGCTCAAAAACCCCTCTGGTGACAAGCCCCTGCAGCAATAAAATCCTTGTCTTTCTCAGGTACTGCAAACTCTGAATGTTATGTATGTTATTTTTCAACATGTAATTCCCTAATCTGTAGAAAATTTTCCAACCATAGGTAAATATGCTAAGAAAGGTATTCTGCATTCAAGTAATAATTTGAAGTTTCTATAAAGAAACTAAATCTTCCAGCAATATATAATTTGCATTACAAACACCTAAAAGCATTGCAGTTCTTTCTTATTATCTTTTTTTTTCCTATTCACATGTCTAAGATGCAATAGCTAAGTGATAAATACCTTTGTTGTAGTCATCATCTGGTTTTAGTTAATATTTCAATTATTAGATTTCCTCAGTAAACTACAGAATATCAAAGCAAATGCTTGTCGTTTTTGCGGTTTTTAAATACAGATCTTAACTTTCACAGGAGTCTATAAGTACAGCTTTTACCTTTGCATTATTTAATTTTTTTTATTATTCTCAGGAGTTCAAAATGAACTTAAGATATCAAGAAAAAAAATATCTTTGTAGAAAACGCAGCTCATAAGATTTAGAAATTAGATTCTTGCCATGTAAGTGCTTCCAACCGTGAACACAGATTATCACTATTTGATTACTGGTCCACAAAAAAATGCTAGTGTTTCACTCAAGAATTCACCCGCAATGTATGCCCTCACAAAAACAAACCTCCCCTAGATGGTATTCAAGTGACAGTTGTTCATGGTAAAAGAACCATTAAAGATTATCTTTTTTCATTTTTTCATTTTTTAAAAGAATTTGAGTTTGCATTTGTTTCATTTTTTTAAAATCACTCATTTAAAAAAAAAGGTCTACATTAAGGCTATCAAGATTATCAAGTGACACATGCAATCTTTTGTTAGACAATAAAAAGCACCAAACATTGAAACGAGTTAAAGAATACAAGTATATATACATGCATCAATTCTATTTTTACTAGAATCTGATTTTTTTTATTTGAAAAATATTTTTAACATGAGTTTCAATTTAAAAAAAATCCATATATGAATTCTTTAGCCCTTTTCATGTGAAAAATATTAACAGTTGCTGCTGAATGGAGAAACCTGTGCTGTAACCACTATATTAGCTATTCCCTTCATTGGTACCCTTCAGTAAAATATTGAAACTGAATTATTTGTCATTGGAGTTATATAATGTGCGCAGCTATTATTATAAATAATGAAGCTAGTCTTCTGCTTCCAAATTTTCATACTGCAATTCATAATTCCAAAAAGAGTAGGGGGTTTAAAATATTCAATATTAGCTAGAAATGAAAGCTGCTGGTTTTATTGCTGCTTTTGGAAGTTTAAATTTTATGTCTTGTATTAAATACATTTAAGCAGGCAACTCATGTGGAGATTTTCCTTCTGAAATACATATGAAATTTCCAGTGATTATACTGTGAACTTTGTCCTCTAAATGTAAGTATTCGACATTGCATTTTACCACCCCCAAAAAATTCAGCCACATATCCACTGTTTTCTGCTTAGTAAAACATCCAAAGGAAAAAGAGATGCTAGTCTGAGTTGTTAAACCCAGACACAGTAAAACATATCTATTATAATTATTTCAAATAGTTGCTATACTCCTTGTATTTTTTTTCACCCCTTTTACATTCAGAATAATTGAAAATCCTGTAAAACTCCTCCACACATTTCTTCAAAATGATGTCTCACACAGAATGTACTTGGAGGTAATCAGCATATAAAACACTCTATTTCTTCCATACATAACAATTTGCATACATCAAAACTGATTAGTTGCTATTTTTTTACGTACAACTAAAACCACTGAATGACAATGTTGGATAGAGGAATGAAATTTCTTGACACCAATAACCCACAAAAACCTGACAAATGTGCTAGCATGCAGAAGTTCAGAAAGGATTACAGTCTGATGATGCAGGCCTCTGATAGGTACAGTAACAACCTCAAATTAAGGCTAGATCCTAGACTAACCATGGCATTCAAGCATATGAGACATCAAACAATCCCACAGCTTCATAAGGAAAATGTGTTTGAAAATGACGCAGATATTCAAACGTCAAGAACTGTAAGCCATGAAAAGAGGAGTCCTTTATCTTAAAACAAGACCTGTACCTTTATATAAACAGAAAAAACAATAAAGCAATAAATTGTAAGGGACCTTTGCTTCACCAATAACATGGGTGTCTCAGACAGGCCTTAGAAAAGGAAAACCAACAACGTATAGTCTGTGGAATAATGTAAACTGACCAAGACTCAGTTTCACCTGATCAAATTCATTTATTCATTAACCACAAGTGCTTAATCTCATTCCAAAGAAAACCTTAAAAAAGGTTGCATCTCAAAATCCTTAATTATTCCTGTAAATTGGATTGAGAACCAAAAATAACTAATTTGCACACAACTGTCTACAGTTTGAAAACAGATTTCTGGTATGCAGGGTGAACCAACCCACACAGGACTCAAGTGAGGTCTTTCCTTAAAAACTTCGGAAAAATCTTACCAATTATCTGCGTATACTTTTGATAACCTACTAGACAGTTAATCTGGTCAGCATCTGAAAGTAGCCAGATTGAAGGATGAGTAATAAATAACTTTAGTTATATTTTTTCATAGTGAAAACCAAAACCCGCTGCATTTACAAGAGATTCACAACTATGATTTTCAGTGGCATCTGAGCTAAACTAGTAGTATATACTAGCAGGAAGTAAGAGGCACTGGCAGACAGATAGAGTCCTCCCTGATCTGACAGAGACATCTTTGACAGAAAGATGCTTATTTACTAGTAGGAAAATCACTGAAATCCAGAGGTTGTTGGTGCCTCACCAAAGTTGTCTTCACTGAACCAGCTGCAGAAAAAAAAAAGCGTGGAATTTTTGTCATAAAGCTCAGCACACGTGAGTATGAATTGATTATCTAAAATATGTGGACTAAAACTAAAATGCATTCCTCTCTAGTTCTCCTAGTTTGTGTAATATATTCAGTAGACATTTGACAAAAAATTTTAAACATGGCCTTACTGCGTACACACAGTTCACAGGGGGAAACAGAGTAGCAGCCCTGTAAGGATCTTTCATCAACCACTAATGAGTTAGGCATACGGTAAAATAAAGAAGGGGTTTTGTTGGTTCTTTTTGTGGAGGAGCAGGGGGAAGGGACGTGGTGGTTGTGGGTTTTTCCCTATTTCTTATATCAGAACAGTCCAGAATCGACAGTCACAATTTCTCAGCTGCTTCAGTTTGTATCAGCAAAACCCTAAGAATAATGAGTCTGACATCCAGCCACTGAACAACTGATCTCATCATCCAAAGTAGTTACCCTGGAATATTAAGGAACTTCTGCATTTTTTCAATGCTTTCTCAGGAAAGAAAACTGAAGCTAAGCTAAAAGATGTGATGAAAAACATTTGCCAATGTTGGGAATAGTTTAAAAGACTGAATCTTTTGGTAACCAGATCAAGAAATTCTGTGGGTATTGCTGTTTGCCACCACAAAAGCCAAGATCATCAAGGATAACATTGTACTCCCTGTTGTGGTACCTCAGCTTCTAATGAATTTAGCCATCTGATTATGCAGCATCATTCCTCAAAGTACAGCCTTCTGAATGTGGCATTTCTGGGAACAGCACCAAAATACGACAGCAATCACTGTATGTGTTGTTAATGCCTGTGGCTAGATTTTGTATTTTGGAATACCTTGAGGCATTGGGTAATGTGGATATCAGGCAATTCTTGTGATGATTTACAAAGTCATAGTACATCTAAATGTACCCTGGCAATTACTGTTTGATAAATGATGCAGTCTTAGGAAGAGAGGACATCCTTCCTTCCAAAGGATCCATTATGAAATAATAGAAGTTATAAAGGGATACAAAGTCACCTCGTACTTAGTGTACAAAAAAGTACTGGTTCTATTTTTATGAATATAGTAAAACAAAGTAAATCATGGGGTTTTGTTTTAAAAGATGACTATATTTTAAAAATAAAGGTATTCTACTGATACACTGTCTTTACCTAGAGCAAGGTAAATACAAACAAAAATATCCTTAGAATTCTCTATATTCTTCCTTTTTGAGAAAAAGGAAGTATCCAGGCAAAAGCTCTAAGTTGTTGACATGATCCTAATTTTTATACCTCTGATGTTAATTTTAAGTGATCTAATACAAATTTTTTGTTCATGAGTGCTGTTAAATCATGTTTTGCCTTGAGTAAATTAGTATCTCAGCCTTAGTAATGTCAAGGGTCTGCAATTCACAGCCCTATGAGCTATCATCTAAGCCACTGAAGCAGTGTTTTCCGCAGCTCTTCATAACATCACTTTTCTTTTTCCCTTGATCTTCTCACTCTCTAGGTCTTGTGTTGTTATTATCACAGCCTTGCAACTGCAAATCCCAACAGTTTTGTATGGCAGGTACTTGTGGGAAAAACTATCACTACAGTGAGAATGGTCCCTCTTCTGTCCACCCTCCTGCTTCAGCTTTCCTTACCTTTTGCTTTGTAGACTTTAGTTTACAGTACAGAAGCCCAATATGTAGTGCATAGACATGCAACACTTGAACCTAAAAATTACCATACTTCAATCAAGATTAACACCCTTTGTGCAACAATACATATGAAAATCTAGAATGAAAACTCTTTCTATGTTTCTAGGCTGACAGCCCAGGAAAAAAAGAAAAGAGATGAAGTCATAGAATCACAGAATCATTAAGGCTGGAAAAGACATCCAAGATCATTGAGACCACCCACCCGTTCACAGAACACCACATCAACTAAACAACACCACTAAGTGCCAAGCCCAGTCACTTCTGAACACTTCCAGGGATAGTGATTCCACCACTTCCCTGGGCAGCCCACTCCAAATCTTAACCACCCTTTCAGTGAAGAAATTCTTCCTGACGTCCAACCTGAACATCTCCTGGCACAACTTGAGGCCATTTCCTCTTGTCCTTTCCCTGGTTGCCTGGGAGAAGAGGCTGACCCCCACCTTGCTACAACCTCATTTCAGGCAGTTGTAGAGAGCAATAAGGTCTCCCCTGAGCCTCCTTTTCTCCAGGCTAAACAGCCCCAGCTCCTCATTTGCTCCTCATAATGACTTACTCTCTAGACCTTTAACCCACTACACTGCCCTTATCTGGACACGCTCCAGCCCCTCAATGTCTTTATTGTAGTGAGGGGACTACAGAACTCACTGCAGTACTCGAGGTGCGACATCACCAGTGCTGAGTACAGGGGAAAAATCACTTCCCTGGTCCTACTGGCCACACTGTTTCTGATACAAGCCAGGCTGCCATTAGCCTTCTTGGCCACCTGGGCACACACTGGCCAATATTCAGCCAGCTGCCGACCAGCATCCCCAGGTCCTTTTCTGCTGGGTCAATTTCCAGCCACTCTTCCCCAAGCCAGTAGTGATACATAGGGTTGTTGTGACCGAAGTGCAGGACCCAGCACTTAATCTTACTGAACCTCATACAGCATAGATCCATCAATTCATGCTGTCCAGATTCCTCTGCAGACCCTTCCTACCCTCCAGCAGATCAAAACTCCCACACAACCTGCAAACTTCTGAGAATGCACTTGATCATCAATAAAGATGTGAAATAGAACAGGCCCCAACACTGAGCCCTGGGGAACACATAAAGAACACACTTGTGGCCAGCTGAGAGCTCAATGTAACTCCATTCACCCCCACTCTCTGGACCCAGTCATCCAGCCATTTTTTAACCCAGCCAAGAGTGCACCTGTCCAAGACATGGGCTGCCAGCTTCTCCAGGAGAATGCTGGGGGAGAGGGTGTCAAAGCCTTTATTGCAATCCAGGCAGACAACAGACTTTCCCTCATCCACTAGGCAGGTAACCTGGTCATCAAAGGAGATCACATTAGTCAAGCAGGATCTACATTTCCTAAACCCATGCTGGCTGTGCCTGATCTCCTGGTTGTCCTGTACATGCCATGTCATGACAGTCCGTGAACTTATTACTTTCAAAATCATGGTGGGTAGGCAAGAGTTATTCCTGGCACAACTTTAGTTACAACCAGATCAGAGAACCCAGAAGCATTTCCCAGTGTGAGTACTAGAGCTATATTCTGCTTCTGTATTTGGGCTAGACTCAAACCTTCACCTTCTTCTCTCCTTCTTTAAAGTTGTCATTTTGCGCATTTCTGAAGTAAGATTGAGCAGTGTTGCAGGTTTGGGGTTTTTCTCAGTCTAGATATCTGAAAACCATTTTTCCTTTTACAGTACATTAGCCAAATAAAAACTGAACAAAGAAAGAAAAAAGAAATAAAAATAAATTAACAAATTCATTCCTTTGTTCCTTTCTCTCCCCCCAAAGCAAACTAACCTCAAGATATACGAAAGACTCTGGAAAGCACATAACAGTTTAGGCAAAGCCTAGATTCTTCATCTAGTTTTTTCTTTTTTTGGTAGAATGTGCCAGAGCTCGCAGTCTTCTGAGTCTTGGATTATGATTTCTCAGAGCAGAGCTCCAGCAACACACAACAACCAGAAACAACCACCTCCACCTTTGGCTCCTCCCAGGGTCTGATTTATAGGGCTTATGCCCGCCCTGCAGCCACAGCTGTTTGTAGGAGGTTGATGAGCACCTTAGGTTGAGGTAGTCTCAATTAATAATTGGATCCTGGTGTGGATCCTGGTCTTGAGTGAGAGTTTGGCTAGTGCATACCATTAGGGTTTAAATGCATATTACTACAGCAGAATAATTTTTATGTTTTTGCAAATAAAGGCAATATATTGTTCTAGAAAGTTGAATTCTTCAGCCAAACTTTTATCAATCTTCTCTAGAAAGCTACTTCTACTCTGAGATATCTTCTTATAGAAAATTCAGTGTTTATTTATTCATAGAAAGTATGTACTATAAATAATCAATCCTGTTACATGTCAGAGCAGAAAAAGAAATTGGTGTAAAGTACTAAAAAATGTTGTGATTAAGTTTTTTCCATCCATTTTCTTCCTTCTGTACTTGCAACTTCTACCTGTCTAAACATAAAATCTGAGTACATTTTAGAAATTAGCATGGATTAAGAACTAAAATTCTGATGAAACATAAACTTCCTGTTTAACAATAATCATCTAAAGTGGACAAATAAATTTAAAAGATAAATTTATCTCTAAAAATCACTTAAGTTCTAACCCTATTTACACACAGTAAAATGTGCACTGTGTTCAAGAATCTCATTTTCACCCCTCCTGTCATTCACCTCTATCCTCATCTTAACTTTTCAGAGTCACAATGTCAAGAAGGTTAATGTGGTTACATGAATTTGTGATGGACCATTTCACTCAGATTTGCTAAGGCAAACATATATAGCTGGCTGGTAAACAATTTACTCCACAGAGAACAAGTTCTTCTTAGCTGAAAAGAGACCTCTGCCAAATCAATAGACTAAATTGTGAGATATTAGCTGCAAAAGGAGGGGGGGAATCCTGGAACCTGACTATCCTTTTTTTAAGCAGTAAATACTTTTAGACACTCAGATACCAGCCACAGTGTCACTGAAGACAATGGAATAAACCAATGCAAAAACAGGGTTAATGAGATCTTAGTCATGCTTGTAATCTTTTAAATATACAGCTCACAGCAAGTGAAGAAAAATTGCTCTCAAAATTGCTGTTGTATGCATTATATCTGTTTATATATATAAGGGAAGTTTGCTTATTAAGAACATGAAAGGCTAGCACTCTGCAACCTCTGAGGAAAAATTGTTTTCTCCTGTCTGTTTTATTTCTTACTAAATATCTACTATTTGGAGCTAAGCAGAGCATATCAATTCTGTTTTAAAAAGTGATCAGAAAAAACTTTTGTAACTATGGAATATAACTTAGATGTGAAATAATGGTATAACAGCGATTGCATGGTCTTTATCAACTATTACATTAATATCTTTAAGTGATGTATATGAGCAGGATGAAGATACATTTTTCTCTAATTTTCTTCCCCTCACCCCCATGTACCAGTGACAGAACCATTAAAACGCACAGTTTGTTAAGACTGCCTTTATATAATCCCAGGTAAATTTCTTCACATTCTTCATGCACTTCTCGGCAAAACTAGTTTCTCTGAGACACTGCAAGTTAATAGCAAAATTTGGCATGTGGGGGAAAAACCCAAACAAAAGCACACAGACAGAAAAAAGGACACTAAAACAAAAACAAACAAACAAACAAAAACCCCAAACCAAAAAATCCAACATCCCAAAAAGCCAAGTATTTGAAATGAAGCTAAAAAGATAACTTTTTATGATTGTTGGGGAAAACAGCATAAAAAAAAAAAAAGGCAAACATTCCTAACTAAAAATGTATTCAGTGATGATACCACTGGATATGGTTTCCTCAAACAGCAATGGCTTTCTTTCAATAAATATTTCATTAGGACAAAAAAATTTTAAAATATTGAGCAGAAAACAGACTCAATTTCAAAGCGTACAATCTAGATTTCTACAGAGGGATGATGACATTAAAAATTGTACTTTTACCTTGACCAGTAACTTCTACATTGCACCCCCTCAGACTAAACCAAACCCTCATGTCCAAAAGCATCACCTCCTGTTGTAAATCCACCTTGATTTATATCCTGCTGTTTTAAGTTCTCCAAAACACAGTATGTGAACTACCACTCCTCCTACTACTATACTCTCTACACTCTTGTGTGTATATCCCTGTGTGTCATCACATTATTTTTCTATGGAAGCTAATCATGCTAACCTTCCTTTGAAACTGGTCATCTGCCTGCAACTCAGTGCCTGTTTACAGACTCTGACTAGGATGGGCCTCTTGAGGCAGTAATAAGCAAGAGAAGGAAAACACCCCACCAAGATGGGGATGATGAATAAGAGAGGGAAGGGCTGGGTCATTTGGGAAGCATCATTTTTCACAGAGGAGAAGGTAAGAAGTGGAATATGCAATCTCCTCATCTCAGGCATGAATATGCTTAGTGCTTAGCTTTCAGGCCTTAAGAGCTAGAAGTGGTGTTACAAGTGCTATCACTGCTGTTAAGAAATCCATTAATTGTCTCACAAAATGGAACTGCCATTTCTCCATCATCTTTATTGACATCTCAGGCTCCAGACAGTATCTTCTCCAATTTACACATTTTGTTTCCTTTTGAATAAACCAGCTCTAACTGGTTTCGGGAAGCAGTGAAGTATCAAGCCTCACCAAATGACCACTCTCCAAGGGCAAATAGAAAATGAAATCTACCACAGAAGGATGTTTTTGTGAAGTGTTATTATCCAGTAATCATTTACTTACATACAAAATGCAAGATTTATTTAGCTTTTCAATCTTATCTATTTAATAGCGAAGAGAATTCAACACACTGGCACTATTACAACTGCTCCCATCTTCTGTCCTTTCTACAGCATTGCTAGTGTAACTTCTACATTGCTAATGTAATTTTCATTGCCAGAACAAGAAATTCTTCCCAAAAAGACACTCAAATTCAGCATAAGAGAACTGCTAAAGCAAATCACCCAAGAGTTAATGAGGTTTCTACTTTATTGGTCACAGTATTGACCAGTATTACACCTTTATTATGTCATGAATGAAAAACATTTCACAGGCTCTGGGATGCTAAGACAAATTACAAAGCTACAGAAAAAGAAAGAAAAACAAACAAACAACAACAACAACAAAACTTGCAGAAAAGGAAGAAAGAGAAAATAAAATATTCTAACTACATGCTCTAATTTCAGTTTTCTCAAGCTAAAATTTTTATAGACAAGACAGATTTAGACAAGAGGACAATTCACTAGAACATCTTATTTCCAAAGCCAACAGGAAAAAGAAAATACAGATTGAAAATTACAAGAATAAACATACATTTGCTACACTACAGCACAAAAGAGAATCAGCTGGCTCTTCTAGTGAGGAACTTTTGCTTGTGCTTCCATGCCTCTCTATGACCGTAATAACTTGGTGTAAGACTAATGGCACATGCTAACTGCATCATTAATCCCCTACATTTCAGTAACATCACACCTCTGTACCAGATCAGGGCAGATAAATCAATGCAGCACGCCTTTCACAGGACAACAGTATAAAAAGCTTACTGGCTCTTCTAGTTTACTCTTTTTTTTTTTTTTTAATGTAAGTGCCAGGTGGCCTGCATTACCATATTCCTAAGGCGCTGTATTTGAAACATCTCTATGTAAAGACGACATCAAACCAATATAAACAAGAAGCATTTATCTTCAAAAACTGTAACTCACAGTTAGCTACAAGATCTTGAGAAAAAGAAAGACATAACAAATGTAAGATTAAACAAAGTAATGCATTTTCTTAAAACTGTTAGACTCTTTAGATAAAAGCAGTAAGTCCACCACTGTAACTTGTGTACCTGAACTAAATCAAATATTATCACAATGAGCATGAAATTAATATGCTAGCTCTCTCATCCAGCTCCACGATTAATTTCCAGTTATGCCAACTGCTATTATTTAATCTGTCAAAACCACTGGATCTACATCATCTGTCCCCAAATTCGCCACCTGCACATTTGAAAACTACACACACTGAACATTTCTAATTCAGGCAGCAGACCTACTGCTGGCTGTGTTAATACAAAATCACAGCCTCAGGCACCACAGCTCATCTGTCCAGCTGTGCATAATTTGCAGAAAGTTCTACTTTCCCTCACACCATTGTGTACTGAGAACTTATCTTTGCTTTCATGTAGATGATATAAAGTGGAGTAGGCAGACATAATAATAATTACCTTATTGGTAGAGATATATTTGGACTGGGACACTATACCTAACAAATCAGTGACTAGGTATCTGACTGAGAAAGAACACTATGATTGATGAATGTTGTCCTGAAGTGCTGCATTGGACTACCTGCACTAAAGTTTGGGTGAAGGGTATATTTCATACAGCAACAACTCACTAGCTGCTTCCTCTAGTTGTTGCTATAATCTTTTTCCACTTGCATAAGACATCCAATGAAATCCAGATACACTCCTACTACTTAATAAATTTCATAGAGTTTTGCTAATGGCAGATGTACATGGGCTTCACCTCTTCTTGCATAATTCTTCTGGAATCCAGGAGACGATTTTTGCTCCTTTTTTTACCAAGGATCACCTATAAAATAATATTGAAATCTATGATCTAAAAACAGTCTAACTGAAGCTCCAGGCGAATTATTTACCAGTATTAAAATGCTAGTTTGGAGAGATGGCAAAACTTGAGCACCACCACAACTAATGAGATAACTTAATGAAAAGGTGAACAGACTGGATGTGAATACTCCATCTAACACACGCTCAGTTTCTTTGACAAGCAAATCCAAGAAACTCCAGAAAGAAACCACAGACGGAATCAAGTCTGCATAATCATTTGTCTTCATAAACGCAGTCACCAATAAAACATGCACTGAGACAGTACACAGTCCTATACCATCTAGCATACTCTTTTAGTGTGCATAATCATCCATGCTTATAACAAGCTCTTCAAGGAAGGGATGGAGATGCATTATATCAGAGCCTGTGATTTCTTTTTTATTTTTCAAACAAAGGTTTGAAGGCAACTTCATTAGCAGAGTTAATGGGAAATTGGGAGAAAAGTTTTAAGCATTATATATGATATTGACAGCTCTATGGAAATAATCCATACTATTTTACCCAAATACTTTCTCCCAGAACCTGACCAAAAGCCTCTTGAAGTTAACAGGTATCTTTACACTGAATCCAACAGACGCCATTGTATCACATTAATCTGTCAATGGTCTGTTTATCTTGGTCCTGTTGCACAAGCCTTTTAATATTGGTGGTTTATGCTAAATCCAACGATAAAATGAGCAAAAATGTACTGTACATTAGAGAGCATATGGCTTATATCTTAAATGGTGTCCTATATGAATAATGTACTATTTTTGTTTATTTAAAAAGGTACATCTGGAAAATATTCACAGTAGAACAGAAAAGGTAGACTCATATCTCAAAGAATAAACATATTTGTTATACAATTTTAAGGTAATTTGTTCTGTATATGACCAAGTACTCAAAAGAGGCATTTCATGGGTAAGTGGTATATAAGTGATAAATAATACAAATTAGAGTAAAGTAAGTAAAGAAATAAAGAGAAAGGGGGGCTGGCGGAGAGGGGAGAAAAGCTTATTTATTTTCAGAGGAAGAATTCTTCATTGTATAATTAAACTATTGATAGTTGTTGAGTAAACCCCTGCTCTTTTTAATTGCAGAGTTCTGCATAGTGTCTGCAAAAAAGTTTATTTAAGAGGAGAAAAACTGTCTGGCACATCTACTTCCAAGCACAAGATTTACGCAAAACTTACGTCTAAAATCAGTACTACAAAAGTCAGTACAAAATGGAGATATATGAATAAACACTAAAAACCTGACTCAATTCAAAATTCTTTTATTTCAAAAGAGACTATCAGCTTTGTCCTGATTTTATTACATTTGGATGGATACAAAGTAGGGTTTTTATATATCAGAAGTCAAAAGTGTGATGTATAATGCAGTATTTGTTTATTGGAATAGAAAAAATAGGTATTTGGAGTTGATTACTGCAAAATCTGTTTTGGAGCAAAATAACACACCAAGCAGGAGATTTACTGAAGTCTGTCCACTTACTTTCCACCAGAGTTTAAAAGTGTAAAAGAAACTCAGTTACAGAAAATATAACTAATTTATTTGAGCCCTCTCTATGCTATTTCTCTAAACAGATTTTTGAAAGACTTGTTGGCATTAAAACGCATATCTTCTCGCTCAGGGTCCAAAGTGACGTTAACAGATCAAGAAGCTTGATCCCTAACCCAGCTATGTCTGACAACAATATCACAAGATCACCACATGATGGCACTGACCAAGATCGCTGGTCAGTCCTAGAAAGACCATTAACCTGAGAGCAACACTACAGAGCTTGAAAATCTGCTCCTTCCAGGTCTGTACTGGGCCTGCAGCCCACACAGACACTACAGTACCGGCCATTTTCAAAACAATCAAGCCATTAGACCACTTCAATTAACACTTTGGATCAGAAATCCTATTCATGATTGTCCTCTTTAATTTCTGGCTGTCCTAGACCTCTCTTGATTGGCAATGACTACCTCCAGCTGGAGGACGAAGGAAAGGTCTTCCCTCTGAACTCGTCTGCACAGAGAAGCAGCGGTTTATCTCATTTTGTCTATTGCATTCAACAGATGCAAATGTGAAAAATACTGCTAGATGGATGTTTGCTACCATCAAATCTTTCCATTAATATTTCATCTGTCATCTGTTATGGTGAAACATTGAAGTGGCTTAGTCTTAATGATCTGTGTAACTCAATCTCAAAAATATTTTTTAAATACATTTCAAAATAAATTCATACACAAGTATAAATTCCTATTTATATTCATACTATATATGAAATCATAACAGTCACTGCAGAATCAGTAAGAGTGCCACTCGTTTTCAAAGCTTACCTCTCTTGAAAGGCTCAGCCTCCCCATCAAGTTGCAAATCTCAGTTAGCACATAAATAACAGAAGATAGACAAGCATGGAAAATCCTAACCCTCCACTGAAGACAGTCAGTGGTATACACTTACTGAAATACATCCTATGACACTGAGTGGTGTGTGGGCTCAGCACAGTAGACAGCTGAAAGAATCATACATTGTGACATCAGTGACTACAATTTATTTTTAGATTATTACAGTACAAATCTGAGCATTCCTAGCTAGGGATTGTTCCAGCATGTGGTAATGCATTTGGTTTGAATTAGCCATGCCACTGGTAAAACCCCACTGCAGATCTCACAGGATAAGCCAGTGTTCTACAAGGGCTGCTTCTATTCAGACTCTCATGTCAGCTATGCATGCAAGCCATAAAGTGACCCTGTTTCATATACAGCTTATTTTTAATGTCAAAATTCATCCCCATTTGTTTACATGGGTTAAAGAGGGATGAGCTTGCTGGAAACGTCTCCAGAATAATTTCCTACCTTTTAAATTCAACCACTGCAGACTGTCTATGAATCTTATCTTTCAATTTCTATTCTCTACCCTTATATCCAAGTTGTGAAAAGTTTATTACCATTGTGTCCTATCTCATTGCTAAAATTTTTCCAAGAGTATTATCAATAAAACTTGTTACTTGCTCTTCCTCCACTAGACAGCAAGGCGGTTTTTCTCTTTGGTGTTTGGGGCTTTTTTATTGCTGCTTTTTTATTTTTCTTTCAAATCCAATCTGGGGACTACTAAAACAAACACAATGAGAAGTGGAGAACTATTAAAAGGTAACATAGTTGAGTACATAACCCTGTCAGATGTGAGGATCAAAATGGCTCACAGCATAAATGCTTTACAAACATTGCTTGAGAGCATCTGAGCTGAACTGTGACAGAGGATAGCTGCAGCTGGACATGAGATACTTATATTGATTTGTGCAGCTCGTGTTTGTGTTTCATTAGATTCTTATTTCTATAAAGACTCACAGCCTTGTAATTCAGTGCACATAACTAACCAATTTACTCATACAGAAGAGATCTTGAATCCTGATGACAAGTCTTCAAGCGACAGAATGACTAAATTATATGCTGGTGATAGCATGATGCTTATTCCTGTCCTACCCAGGTGGAGCTGTTCTTTACACTATGTGATTCAGCCATCAAATAGCAGCGTGCGTGTTTGAAAGGCCAAGAGGAGGCTGTATTGAGAACCTGTCAAAAACAAACGTGCAAACCTCTGTGTAGCAATCAGTAAATGTTGCTTGAATCACTCTTTTGTTAAAAAAATAAAAAAGCCAAACAGATCCTTGTTTCTATATAATATTTTTAATACAAAGCTTCAGTTAAACAGCTTTTCTTTCTGCCTCTTGCCTTCATCTCTGCATGACAGGTCTCCAGCTGAAGGATGCTATTAGGATAGACATTTTTATCAAATGTAAAAATTTTCAGGTGAATGATTTGCCCAAGAACATGGGATCAGCTAAAGTATTTGGAAGACTACAAAACATATAGCCTAGCACGGCATCTCCAGTAAACCTACCAGTTTTATCACTTGTCCTAATTTAATCCAGTTGGCCTGTTCTGTTCACGCTATGAGGCTTGCTCTTGTTTGCTCATATTGTGATGTCTTTAAAAAGAAATGATACTGATCACTGTGCTTTGCTGATCAAGAAAAACACATTGGGAATTTCTGAATTTACAGTCTACATGTTTGTGATACAGTGCTGCATTTTAAAACAATAGTGGGCGAGTAATCACTCCCTCCAGAATGCAGAAGAAAATGTATTTTCTTATCTATATGAATCTATTCCACTAGAGACCAAAACTAAGAGCCATTACATTCAATTATTTTTTTTTTTAAAAAAGAATTCAAATTACCTCTGAATTAGCTTGGTCCTCTTGAGAACCAAGACGTTTTGGATGTCAAACTGATTTTCAGTTTTAGTATTTGGTACAACTTAATAGGTGGCAYTTGCACACAACCCACCAACAAAAATTGGATCTACATGATACACTGGCATATGAATAGAGAAGAGAGAGACAGAGTAATAACAGCTGCATTTATATACAAAGGACTAATAATTTCACAATAATAAAAATTATGTCCAAATTAAGTTTACTTTTCTATTATTCTGAGAAAACTACATGCCATCATAGATATTGATGTTTCGAGTAACCAGAAACTGCAYGACATGTTTTCATGGTTCTCAAACCTTAATGATTCACTGGAATATGATTCATAAGACAATGCATGCAAACCTCTATTCAGCAGCATAAGCAAAAAAATTGGAATTTCCTGCCTTAATGCACATCTATATAAGGGCTGCCTATACAGAAGCCTCACAGGTATTAATAGATAGAATATAAAGTAAGTATTTTTTAAGTAAAAGGAAAATAAAATGTTCATTTGACATATGAAGTCAGTTCGCTTTTACAAAACAAAGCAGTGCTCTTACCCAGGAACTAAAACTAGTGGAAATAATTGCTTCTTAAGGTGACAAATAGTTTATTTCTTTAGCGCTAACTAAGGATTTATACAACTAATAAAAACTTAATTTTTGTCCCATATAATATGGGACAAAATATTACCCTTTAATACATGAGATCTCTGCATCAGCAGTTGTATTTCTGTTTTGGGAAGAGAAGAATAGCAGGGATTTCCATTTTGGTGTAACTGATTGTAAATTCCTCCAATTAAGCTCTGAATTCTAATCTCCTAAACACAGGCATGTATGTCCCTAACGTCATTAATTTAAAACCAAACTAGAATGTCATCAGTGTTTGCTTTCAACACGGATCAAACATAGCTAAAGGGGTGTTTTGAAGGGGGGCGAGGAGGGGTGTATTTTGGATTTTTGTGGTGGTGCTGGTTTCTCTCTAAACACAAAACATCCGAACTTGGCCGTGCGTTTCAGCCATCCCTACGCCAGGCAGTAGCTCCACGGAGGCTGCAGACGGACAGCCGGGCACAGGCACCCCGTACCACAGCTCAGGTGCTGCCGTCCCTCCTGGCTCACCGCTCGGCCGAGGCTGCCGCGGCTCCTTCGCACCCGGCTCTGCCGCTGCAGGAGTTCTCCGCCCCCACTCCGCCCCTCGTCGCTGCCGGCGCCAGCCCAATCCCGGCGAACGCCCGAACTTCCCGCCCGGATCCGCTCTCCGGCGGCGGGCGCGGGACGGCCCCGCGGCGGGCGCGCGGCGCTGCGGCGCGGGGGGCGGCGGCGCGCGGCTGGAAGGGCCCGCACCGCCACCTGGCGGCCGCGCCCCGCCTCTGCCGCCGCGTCCTCCGCAAACTTCTCTCCCCCCACGCCGGGCGCTCAACCCGGCCAAGTTTCCCGGCCGCGACGCCATCTATTCTTAGCCCCGCTCCGGGCACGACGGCGGGACACCCGCCCCGACCCGCTCCCGCTGCCCGTGTCCCGCACCCTTCCGCAGCGGCTGCGCGGAGCGCGCCCTGCCCGCCCCGACCCTGCTCGCCCGCGACATGTGTCCGTCAGGGCGGCTGCGGCGGGGCCGCCCCCGCTCCCCGGGGCGGTGCGGGGCTGCCGACGGCCTCTCCCGCGGGGAAGGGGCAAAGCGCGGCGCCCGCGGAGGCGCCCCACGCCGCCAGCCCCCGCCTCGCCCGCCCCCGCCCCAGCTTTGCAGAGAAGCCGATTTACTGCCGAGCTGGGGAGGAGTGTGTGGGGGGGTGAGTGGCGGTGGTGCTTGTCTTTTTTTTTTTCTCCTTTTCTTTTCCCCCCGCCCCCCGTCCGCGCACGCTGGCTCTCCCCGGTGCCAGTCCCCGCTCCATCACGTGCGGAAGCCCATGCCCATCACAAAAGCGGGCATTTTACCCGTGCCCGGAAAGGAAATAAAGAAAGAAAAAGAAGAAAGGAGAAGGAGAAAAGAAAGGGGGGGGGGGAGAAGGGGGGGGTCAAGAAAGAAAACCCACCACGGAATAGCTTAAGCGAAAGCGGAGGAATCGCTTAATCCAAGAAGAGCAAAGATTTCCTCTGAGCAGCCGCCTCCCTTGTCCTCCCCGCCCGTCCCCGTCCCTGTCCCTTTTTGCTTTTTCGTGGCTGTGGTGGTGGCAAGCAAAGTGGTTAACCAAAACCCTACGTGTTGGTTTTGTGTTTCCCTGAAAACCACAGGCGCACATAGAGCATGAGGTACCGCTCCTGCCCTTCTCCGCGCTTGCAAGAAACTGTGGCTTCGCTCTTTCTCTCTCTGCCTGTACTGCAGATATTTTTCCCTCCTCTCCTCCACACTCTTCTGTTTATTTCCCTGTAAGGCAGAGCTACTTTGTAAACATCTCACACAGAACCTCAGAGCCTTTCCAAATAGCTGATTGCAGCAAAATGCCTCCAAACAAATTATGGTGCAAGGGAGATATAAGGGACGAGACCGAAGTGGGTAAAAAAGAAATAAATTTGCATAAATATGCATATGTGACAACAAGATCGCGTATGATGGTGGAAATGTCAGAAAGAAAGTATCGCTTTATCATGATGGGAAAAGTAAAAGCACAGACGACTGCAGCAAACTGCTCGCCCTTTGCCAGAGTACCAACTGCAACACCTCTCCCTCTCTTCCCCCACCCTCGCCGAGAAAAAAAAAAGGGGGGGGGGGAATAGAAAAAGCAACAGAAAAAAAATGAAAATGAACACTCAAACTGCAAATCCGGTACTCCTACCTTAACACTGGGATAGCTGCAGAAGCATAGGGATCTTTTTTACACAGCCAGAATCTTTCAGGAAATCCTCTCGGGCTATCATGCAGCCAGGATTATTCACATACGGTTCCTGCTCTCCTTTTTGGAATCCAATGCGATTGGCTTCTCCAAAGGAATGCAACGACCACGAAAGGGGGGAAAAATTAAAAATAACAAGAAGAAAGACAACAACACTGGATTTGAAGGAAACTCGTGTTCTCGGTTGTAAGCGACCTATATTCAGGCAGAAAATTCATTGCAATCAGTGCGAGAGGGAGAGTTGAGTCTGCAAGTAAGAGCTGTGATTGCCTATGCAGAAAGACCGAGCCGCGGAGAGACTGATCTGCAAGGCAAGGCGAGCTGGGAGAGAGAGGGAGATGGGGGGGGGGGGGGGGGATGGAGGGGGAGAGGAGGGGGGGAGAGGTCCAGGCTGTACCAGGCGCTCTCCTCCCGCTATTGGACCAAACTGAATGAAATTCACAAAGCCGCCAGCCAATGGCTCCTCGCAGCCAGCCCAGCGCTACAGAAACCGCATCTCCATCCACAGCCCCCCGCGAAGGAGCGGCGCATCCCCGCGCGAAGCGGAGCCGGCGGAGCCGGGCCGGGCACCGGGGGGCTGGACAGGTGGGCACTGAGCACACGGAGGAGTGAAGGTGTCCCTGTGTGTGTGTGAGAGTGTGTGTGTGTGTGTGTACGTGTGTGTGTTCGGGAGGATCACACAATTCACACTGCCGATCTCTCTGCTCCGTGGTCATGTACAGCAAGTGCAGTCTTTGTTAACCCTTTACGGCAGTAGTTTCTACAGTACCAGCCTGTTGTTCCCATATTCACCCATCTGCGTTTTCATGGAGCTGACAGCATAATTGCACACCAAACAATAAAACATTTTATTCCTGTTCCCTGTCCTCCCATAAAAAAAMCAGCAACGCAGATATTTGCCCTGTGCCCAATCGTTTTAAACAGATTTCCTATTTTTTTTCATAAGGAGACCAGTCATTTGATGTTCATATTTTAGTTAGCTAGCCACTAAGCTAACCAAGTGATGGTCAAGTGGGGGTCCTGTGGTTATTGCCAAGTGCTACAACACAGGGTCTCTGGTTCACTCCTGTGTATAGTTTCAGACTGAGGGTGGTTTAGCACGTATGTGGTCAGGCCTCTACAGATACACCTTGTTTCACTGCACAGCATGTTCATTTCATCAGTTTAATAATAGCACTATCCTGAGTGCAAGACCCTGCATTGAGAACAGGTGAGGATTGCCTGAGTTCTCTGAGAACAAAGAGAGAAAAAAATAATGGGGTCTTGAAGATCTTGCCATAATTTGAAAAAAAAAATCATATTCACAACTTTTTGAGACTTCCTGCCACAAGAGCTGTATTAAGCTGAGATTTTAAATTCTGAAAAAAACCAAAAACACCCAAAAACTGTAGCTCTTCTGTTCTAGATCCTTTGTTTCTGCCCCCATGTCAGATGCTCAGTAAAGAGCACATAGTGCTTTGTATTCTCAAATCTGAATTGTCTGTGATATTGAGCTTATCAATCACTTCTATGCCCTCCTGTTTCAAGTGGTACAGGAATATATACTATCTGATCTAATAATCTAGCAGACAACAATAGGCCTGTTGTGTGTCTGTTCTTATATAGTATTTTGTTACATGTTATGAAGGATACTTCTTTAAGTGTCACTTAGGAAGGTATGTTTTGGTTTTAAACGTTGTAAGTCTAAATACAGGTATAATTCACTGACTTAAAATGTTTTAAGAATTGCAATAGCCACATTACACTGTTAACTTATTTGTCAGTGAAGAAATTATATTTATATTACTTAATTATATGTTTTGGCTTACTTATATTAAGTCACTCTAGCAGCAGGTGTTCGTGCAAGTGAATTTTACTGCTTTTGTTATTTTAATAATGCACCCACAATGTGCAACCAATCGTATTGCTTGACTGAGTGAATATTTTGACACATTTAGAAAAGATGTCATCTTGCACTGCCATCTGTCCCAAATTTTGCAGGACAGTCTTTATTTTGATGAATATGTCATGCATTTTATAAGATAAATTTGGAGGATATTAAAGTATGTGCTAGTTAATCTGAATAATGATCTTCCACCTGTGCTGTAATAGGAGGAGGCAATTTGTTACAGGTTACCAAARGATTATCTGTAATGTTTGCAATTAATGTTTGCAACTATGACTTAAATATTCTCGAACACAGCAATAAAACTAAACTTTCCATAGACTGTATGCAAATCTGTGATCAAAGTATGTAAGTAAAAGGCATTTGGTCAGAACAGCAGAATGTACTTTTCTCCTCTTACAACATTCAAAAAACTAAATGTACAATTGGAATCTGTGCCTTATCTACAGCAATCCACTGCATATTTATAACTCCAAGCAGGAGTCCAGGAGCAATCATTCAGAGAGAAGAATGCCACTTGCTATACAACACCATCACTTCTTACAAGGTTGCATTGTATTCTCGTATCAACCCAACTTTACTTGTTTTGCTGGTTTTGTCTGGGATAGAGTTAATTTTATTCATAGTAGCTAGTGTGGGGCTATGATTTAGTTTTGTGCTGSAAACAATGTTGATAACGTAGGGATGTTTTAGTTATTGCTGAGCAGCACTTGCAGAGCATGAAGGCCTTTTCTGTTCCTTATCCCACCCCACCAGGGCGCAGGCTGGGGGTACACAGGGACTTGAGAGAGGATGGAGCCAGGACAGCTGATCCCAACTGACAAAGGGATTTCCCACACCACATAGCATCATGCTCAGCTTATAAATCTGAGGGAAGAAGAAGGAAGAGTAGGACAATAAGAGTGATGGTGTTTGTCTTCCAAAGTCACCACTATGCGTGACAGAGCCTGGCTTTCCTGGCTGAACACCTGCCTGCCCATGGGAAGTGGTAAGTGAATTCCTTGTTTTGCTTTGCTTGCATGTGCAGCTTTTACTTTACCTGTTAAACTGTCTTCAAGCCATGAGTTTCTCACTTTCATCTTTATGATTCTCTCCCCCCATCCTAAGCGGGGAGTGAGGGAATGGCTGCACGGAACTGCATAGTGCAGTTAGTGCACGGGGCTTAGGTGCCGAATGGGGTTAAACCACAACGCCTGTGAAATATGAAGAAATCACAGTACATAGCAGTCTGAGGACAGGCCAAACTCTGCTGAGTTCCATCCAATGCAACCTCTTTATGTGTCAGTCAAACTGAGGCATAATTTGGTCTCCCATGTTCAATCAATGTAAAATTTCCATGAGTTAATTTCTAAATCAGATAAAGTGTGTTGCATACTACTGCTTCAGTTAGTAGCAAGCAAGTATAATGCGGGAGGGGAAAGGGAAGGGCAATGGGAAGTGGCGGGGGGGAGAGAGGAARGAAGAAAAGAGGAGGGGAGGGGACAGRAGAAAGAAAAAAAGAGGAGAGTAAAAAGACGAGGGGAGGAGAGGGGATGGGAGGTGGAGGGGAGCATCTCAATTTTGTTTCTTTTGTTTTTTATTCATTCCAAATAATTCGTATTCAAAATTAACTAAATGGAACTAAATGCAGCTGGCAGCTGGTCACTAGTGATGTTCCCTAGGGCTCATAATCTGGGCCAGACCTGTTTAATATCTTTATCAATTATTTGGACAATGGGATCAAATGCGTCCTCAGTAAGTTCRCAGGTGACACCAAGTTGGGTGGGAGTGTTGATCTTCTTGAGAGTAGGAAGGTTCTGCAGAGTAATCTGGACAGGCTGGATTGATGGGCCAAGACCAAYTGAATGATGTTCAGARAGGCAAAGTGCCAGGTCCTACCCTTGGGTTACAATAGCTCCAAGCAGTGCTACAGCCTTACAGAAGAGTGTATTGAGAATTGCTCAGACTGGGGCCAGCAGTACTAGGGAATTTATTGTCCTCCTGTACTTGGCACTGGTGAGTCTACACCTTGAATCCTGTGCTCAGTTTTGGGCTGCTCACCTCAAAAAGGTCACTGAGGTGGTGGAGTGTGTCCACAAAAGGGCAACAAAGCTGATAAACGGTCTAGGAAACATGTCCCATGATGAGTGAGTGAGGGAGCTGGGGGTATTTAGTCTGGAGAGGAGGAGGGTCAGGGGAGACCTCCTTGCTCTCTACAACTACCTGAAAGGAGATTGTATTGAGGTGAGGGTTAGTCTCTTCTGCCATATCTCAAGTGAAAGGATGAGAGGAATGGCCTTAAATTGCATCAGGGGAGGCCCAGATTAGATATTAGAAAAAAAAAATTACTAAAAGAGTAGTTAGCCATTGGAATAAGTTACCCAGGGAGGTGGTGGAGTCACCATCTCTAGAAGGGTTCAAGAGGTGTCTGGATGTGGCACTTGGGGATATGGTTTAGGGAGGATTGTGGTAGTGTTGGGTGAATGGTGGGACTGGATAGCCCTGAGATTGGCTCAGTTGGTAGTCAGAGACAGCTGATAATAATGCCAAGTTTGGGGGCTCAATCCCTGCACAGGGCATTCACCTGATAGTGGGAATCGATGATCCTTGTGGGTCCCTTCCAGCTCAGAATGTTCCGTGATTCTGTGAAGATGATCTTGAAGGTCTATTTCAATCTAGCTGATTCTGTGTGTGAAAATACTAACTTAATGCAGGGCAAGAGGGGCTTTCTACAATTGCATGATCAGAAATTGACTCCTTTCCCCCTCCGTTTCCTTCTTGGTCTTCTTAATCCAATTTTCATAATGTCAATAGACTTAGATTTCTTTTTATGCAAGGATGAGCCAGTATGACCCTAATACACTTTATGCAGTAGTAACGGTATGTTTTACCAGCTTTGTGGTGCAAAAGGCTCATCTTCACTGGACCAAAATCCAGAATGAGCCCCATACTCAGGTCACTGGTTGAGTTCGCTTCCTGGGTACAAGGGTGATAACACACAGCAGTCATAGTCCTTTGTAAGACTCCAAGTAAATGAGACCTGCAAAAGAAGTTAATGCCAAACTGCAGGACATTAAACAAATTAAAAGCAAATAGAATGAGTTCACCAGGTCCACCAAGTAAACAAGAAAAATCCAGAGATTATTTTGCAATGAACATGCAGAAAATTCAAATTTGGGAAAAATAGTAAATGTCTCCTAGTTGAGTAACCCCAAAATGCTGCTTATTAACTTTCAAGAAAGAAATTTGTTTGCTATGTATTTTATCTTCTTCTGGTTTGCTCATGAGGGGGACACTTGATTAGTAACTATTTTCACAGAAAATTACACAGAGAAACAAAATTACAACACAGAGAAATCACATCGATATTTTCAAATTCAAAATCTTTTATTATTAGTAAAATTAAATGCTTACTGAACTGCTGACTTCGCTAGGTGCCAGATGAATCAAAAATACACTGTAGAGTCCAACCTGCATGGCCAATGAGATAATTTCAGGTTAGTGTACTGTGGGAACTAATACTCACTAGAGTTTCCCAGAGATATGGTATTTGTCATGATACATGCCTTTTCAGTTACCTTCTAATTGCATTCGCCTTGCAGTTTTTTACTAAAACTTTTAGTGTCACTTTCTTCTTCTGACAAAGGTCCGAACTAAAAATATTGCAGAYGTAGAAAATAGCACATTAAGATCGCTTCATGTATTTAAGAGTTTTTTAGAGAACAAAATACAAGAATTTGTACTAAAAAGCAGAGACATGCAACCTTAAACTGCATGAGGCAGGTATAGACATTGACTTTAACAGGGATAACATTTCAATTCTGGAAAAGTGGAAGCAGTTGATGGGCTCTGGTCCTCCTTGAGTAAAGACAAAGCTAGAAAATACCATTAAAATTATTTACTGAGACACTTCTAATCATTTGGCCCAAGTGCTTCATCAGTTTGGTTTGATTTTTTTTGTTGCTTTGTTTTTCATGAAGCCTTTTACTTACTGTTGAACCTGTTGAACTAAAGTGTATGAGGTRGTTTGGTTTGTTTTTTGYTTTTTTTTTTTTTAAAGGTAAATATTTCTCATTGTGCAGATTCTACAGTATCTGAGTAAATTCGATCAGTACTTAATTATTCTTACTGTCAAAGTCACATTCCTGGCTTGTAGTTTTAAAATACTGAACTTCACTTTGGCTTTTTCTATTAAAGAACCTTTTAGTATTAACTTTTTTCAACTTACATGCTTTACAGATCATGATTAGTCAACCTTCTAACCTTCTTATTGTTGAGATAATTAGGTTCTGTTTTGTTAGTCTCTTACTACAAAGCAGGCTTTCCAGACTATGATTCATCCTTGTAAGGATTTTCTCAATCTTCACCGTTTATCAATATCCTTTTAAAAGCGTAAACTCTTGAATAGGGTATGGAATTGTCACTGGAGTCATATTAATACAGTATTTTACTCCAGACTCTCATTTTTATTTTTAAAAGGAGCACATTTAATCTTGGCCTTTATGTGAACTGAAAACTCATGTTCCTGGTTACTAATAATGATTTCAATTATTTTTTTTGTGATTTACAAAAAAGCAACTCTCATCTTAAAGTTTGATCTATGTTCTCTGTTTTAACACAGATATTCTATAAAGAGATCGATTCACAAGAATGTTTCCTAACATCTACAGAAAACTGTTTGGTTGTCATTGATTTTTTCACTAGAGATGGCAATTCTAAACTTTTCCTGTAATTATTTAATGTTTTCATTGAGATCCTTACTACGATCTTACATGCTTAACGATTGCTGATTTTTTTCAGAAGAAAAAGTGAATAATAATTAAAAAGGCTAATACTTGTTTTGTGAAGGTCCTCCCTAATTTAACAATGTGCTTTTCTGAACTGGAAATGGACTCCTGTTTTTGCATACCCTCTCTTTCCGTTGATGATCACTCAAAACAAGGCTCTTGCTTTCATCTGAAACTAGACCTAATTAAGAAGTCAAACTTCTGATCAATCTCTAACAATACTACAATACCAGTATTTCTATGGTGTAGCGTCTTTATTCTTCAAAATACCATTCAGAAAAAGATAAGTTAATTGTGAGATAAATTTAGAGGTTATTTTCATTTTGCATGTTTCGATATAAGCAAAAAGGATATACAGTGAATTTCTGTGCAGTATATTCTGGACAGTTGAAACCTTGCTGTACCCATGCAGTTTTTGCAGAAGCCACAGCATCTAATCAACACAGCRCAAGGCCTGAGGTGATATTTATAGCTGTAGTGAGTCAAGAAAATCCCTCTGCACATTCACAGTCTACATCCCTATTGCCATTTAGGTCTGTACCTCTGCAGGATGAACCCATGTATCTTCTGAATTGGGCATTGTACAGGTATAGTGTAATCAGGTTCCTTGAGTGCTGTGGTAGTTAATATGATTAATAGCATTAAAAAAGCTCCTACCTCAGGCAAACAGACAAAAATATTGAATAGTAAATCTAATTATTCACTGTGCTATATAATCATCCCAATTTTTAGGGGTTTGTATGGTCAGATTTTGATTCAGATTAATACTTTTCAGACAATTTCATGTACCATTTACATAAACATAGAAAGTGCAGTTTGCCCTACATACACATGGAAATCTTGATTTGGTCTTGACAAATGTGGTCAGTAACTTTCATTGATACGAAAGATTATGCTAACCAGAGGCTAGTAACCCATCCCTGCTTCTATTGTCTTTTAGATTAGAAATGGGCACAAAGTACCTTGGAGTAAGTCCTTATAACCTGAGTGCAACTTTTTCAGTTTTAAAGTGCAATGCAGACTGATCAGTTCTTAATATTAGAAAGAATTATTTATATTAAAATTTAAGGATTGCAGAAAATCATATGCCTAACACCATATAAGATAACAGTTTACCAGTATATATGTGGATCTTTAACTTCACTTGAATAGCACAGGAAGGACAGCAGAAATATCATTAAATTAAAGCAGAGAGAAATGAAATGCAGTGTCTAAATACCTAAGGCATATGTCACAGCTCACATTCACTCACAAGTCAGCTCTCTTCAACAACTAAGTTTTAATCTACAGCCACAATGTTAAGGAACTGGATGTTCAAAACCAAGCATAATAGCTCTGCAGGTAATTCCTTTGACAACTGGTGGTCTGTAAGACATTGCTCATAGACCTGTGGACTTCAAAAGAACACCATAGCTGCAAGCTTCAAACAGCAAGTAAGTTTTCTGAAAAAATCATTCTTAGAAGCTGTTAGAAAATCTCGACTTTTGGACTACAAGAGACAATTAGAAGATCAGAAGTGTTGGAACTATTTTCCTCTTTGCAAAATAATTACATAAAAGGCAAACTCAGTAGCAGGTAGTGATATGTATTTCCAAATGCTTTTCTCACTGGATTATATTGTTCATGCTTTTCCTAGGCAAAATTATCCTATTTTTTTTGCTACCCAGAGTACAGTTTCAGCTGGAACGTGGAGAGTGCTTTCTACCCAAACTAGCATCTATTGTATTGTAGTCTATTGAGAATATATTTTTGAAAATCCACAGACTGATGAAGGCATTGATTCCAAGTCTCACAACTTCTCTCACTGAATGCTTTAGCAAAAAGATCTATTACATAGTGACCAGGCAATTCTGGAAGCATTAATGTCTCTAACAGTGTTTTTATAAGAAGATATGGTTGCACATAAAAATTCTTTGAAATGTTTCAAGTAGCAAGCCACTTACCAGACCTGAGTGTGAGATCCCCAAGCTGTGAGAACACTGTCAGGTTCTGCCTGTCAGCTGAGCCAGCTATTCATCAGCACATTGTTAGCCCATCCCAAAACTGGGGCAATTTCCTTCACACAGATTTTAAGTGTTTTACTTTGTAATTGAAAGAGCTAAAGGCATTTACAGACAAGCACTAGTGAAACTAACTCCAGCTTTAGTGCCATACCTCTGACAGAGATCATAATTCCCTGAAATTAAATTAGCAGAAGAAAAGTTTGCATATGTGTTAACCACTTAGCATAAGGCAACAGACTAGACTAAATGAGCAGTGCATAGAAGTTTAAACTAACCTGTAGGAGAAAAGGAATATTTATTCTGCCACACTGACTGCAAAGGATGGTCTTCAGCAGCAGAAAAAGAGCAAACAACTTGGTATGGGGGAATAATGTCTCAAACACTGTCTCTTGGTACTATTTGCTAAGTAAAAGAAAATTGGAGTGCTAACAGAGCACACAAGCTCAGCCAATGTGAGGTGGGTCATTAAGCCACAGAAATTTGATAAGATTTGTTTGTGTACCCACAGTTAATTCTCTGGGGTTCTGGCTGAGTTTAGGAAGTGTTACATACAAGATGTTCATGCAGTCAGTCTAGAAAGACCAGAGAGAAACTCCTAAATCTAAACGGGAAGTACCTCATGAATTTAGGTTCTTAGAGTACAGGCAAACTCTTCTGAGTAACAATTTTAAAGGAGTCTAACTTCCTCAGAAACACTACTTCAGTTTGTGAGCCATTTATAAAAATAAGTAATCTTAATTTCAGATGTGAAAAGACATAGGATTGCTTGACTGAAGAAGAGTTCGAACAAATAATTGACATAAATAAACATATCAAAGCTATTGAATGGGTTAAATTTGTTATGTCCAAGACATTGCCAAATCTTGAGCTGAGAACAGGAAGTTTATTGGCAATTTTCTAAAAGAGGAGAAATCCAGTGATAAAATGTGAGCCATTTGTCTTCCCAGCCATTAAAGGAAATTCACTTTAAGGATTTTTCTGGAGTGGTTGCTGCTGCTGCTGTGCCCATTATAATTTATTAGTGTGTCTGCTGGCAGTATTATCATCAGTAGGAGCTCAGGTGGACTTCCATTAGTGCTATCACAGTACTCATTGGCAAAATATTCCACTGACCTAGACAGGATCTATCAAAAGCTTTCAAAGCCTCATCTGCTGTGGGTATTTTTTCTGCTCATTATTTTCAGCAAGTATGTAAGATAATTCCTCAGAATGAGTTATCTAGAGAAAAGCAGCTACAACAAACATAATTAAGAAATAAAACTGTCAGTCATCATCATGTTCATTTTTTTATAGGCCATATCCTTCTCAACCTTCATCTTCTTGTGTGATATTTAGAATACAACCTCTCTGGTAGGGATAATTTCTTCCTGATCTCCACTTAGGTCTTAGCTTTGATCTTTGGACACCATCATGATACATGTTTAAAACTAATATACCTATATGTAATAAATGTAACTAGGCACAGTTATTTAACCATATGTTGCAGTAGTTTTATGGCTCTGTCGCTTGCTTTGACTTAAAGCTGCACTATATTCATGCCTAGTAATGAAAAGTGGAGGTTCACTGGTTTCTTTGTCTTATATAGCAGCACAAAGGAATTCCAGCCACTTCAGCCAGTAAGTCAGGTTCCCTGGGAGCCCACCTGAAATGCCTCTATGCAAACATAAGCAGCCATGGGGAATAAAAAAGGGGAGTTGGAGATGTGCCCACAACTGCAGGGCTTCAATCTTATTGACCTTATGGAAACATTGTGGGATAGCTCCAATGACTGAAATGTTGGAGTGGAAGAATACGGCCTCTTTAGAAAGGACAGGGAGGGGACACAAAGGAGGACGCGTCACCTTCTCTGTCAGTGACCGCCTGGAGTTCATGGGGCTGGGCCTGGGGATGGATGAGGAGCTGACCGAGGCCTCATGGGTAAGGTTTAAAGGAAGGGCAGGCACAGGTGACATTATAGTGGGAGTCTGCTACAGGCCGCCTGGCCAGGAAGATTGAGTAGGAGCAGCCCTCTACAGACAGATAGAAGAGCCTCATGTTCACAGGCTCTGGTTCTCAACCACCCCAATATCTGTTGCAGAGACAAAGCAGCTGTCTCTTAGCATCCCTTGATCACTCAGTGAAATCAAGAGAGCACAAAGGTGGTGGTGGATTTCTATCACTTTTTTTCATAACTCATAAAACATTTTGCACCTTTAAAAGTTCATTCACCAGGACCAAATGTGGAAAAATTGAAGTTTTCCTCTYTACTTCAACTAAGTCAGTTAAGCTAGCAGGGTGGGAAAGAAAGGCTGCATTGTGGCAAATGCTAACAGAGTGTGCACGAATTTTCCTATACATTTTGAATAATTGTTGGTTCARTACTTTAAAAAAGCTTTTTCCCTGCTATTTTGGATAGTGATATATATAGAGAGAGATGATAACTTACATAAATAATTTCTTAAAGTTGGATTCCTTGAAACGTAAAACAACAGCTAGCATTGACACGGTTACTACTGTTGCCTCCACATGGGTTGACCTTTGCAGTTTGTGAGATCACAGTGACTATGGCAATTCTGTATTGATACTCTATGTTAGAAATTGGTATTATCATCAAATAATTTGAGAGAACTACAAAGAGAGATATGACAGCTCTCAGTGGACTACTTTGTTAGTCCTACTTAATGTGCAGAGTGAAGTCAGCATAGCTGGAGTTTTAGGCATCTAGAGGAGTAATAAAAAAAATAAAACAACCAAGTTGAAGACCCAAGGTTACATGAAGTGACATGTGACTTGATAAGGTCACAGAAAATTTTTTTAGAAGTTTTCACTTGCAAGTTTGATTTGGAGGAATCAGGTTTTCAGATGGAAGCTGATACATTTGAACAATGCTAGCAGCTTTTAAGGTCTATTCAGAAGGTCATTTCTAAGTGTTCTGGTTTAAAAGATCTGATTATTCAGGAGATAGTTACATGTCCTGCCACTCTCTGAGGTGTTGCCATATCATAGCAAGGTCAACAGAATGGGTAGCACATCTGCTCCTCAGTTTTCAGTTTACTGTTTTTCTGTTAACCAAGGCTAGCATTCTTTGTTACAAGTGGCAACTTTTTTTTTAACAACAGTTTACAGCAGTTTATCTGTATACATTGGGCTGTGAATGAATAAGGCAAAACCTCCCATTTATGGATCCCTTTGGACCCGACTCGATTTGCTGCAGGAGCATAACATTCTTATCACAAAAACGTTTTGAATTATTCCAGGCTCTGCCCCTCACAAATACAGTCTTCTTCACTCTGGCAATATAAGGGAATTGATTGATATCTTAAGGCAGGAGTATCTCGAAGCAAGCAATCATTGACTTTTTGCCAAAGCCAGACATCGTAAGGATATGTCAGAGGTGGAAGGGGCTTGAGCAGTGGGCACCGAGTGTTCCTTTCTGGCAGAGCAGCTCCTTGGGCATTTGTGTCTGTCAGTGCAGATGACACAAACCCGAAGGCTGTGCTAGAGGCCAGCCAGATCCAGCCAGCACTCGAAATCTAATTTGTACRTTGAACATTGTGCTTGGTATGGATGTGCCATGTGTGTCTACTGTTTGCCTCTACTGAGTAATTTCAGCCATAGGCAACTTTTCTGTTCTAAACACAGACAAAATAACTGAAGATGATAACAGATTTGCTGGTTTGCCACAAGCTAACACATCTTCATGATTTTTTTTAATGGTTTGTGCTTTCTAATCGCTCTAATCCCAGCTGAGAACTCAGATTTGTAAATAGTGTTATAAAAATAATCTTATTTAGAATCTGTGCTACATTTGTCAGTAGCTGACTAACCTAATAACACACAGTAAGCAATAGATGTGAATCAATTGACCTAAAAATGTTCAGACTTCCAGACAAAAGGCATATTCTTTTGATAGGTTATACTTTTTCTGAGTATGGAAAAAAAATAAAAAGGAAAACTAATACACCTTACAGTAAATATTTGGTGCTAGCCAATAAACAAACTCCAATCTATAGGAATCCTATGGATTAATTACAAGTCTGAAGTATTGCAAAATACTTTTATTTGAACTACCTTTCAGTATTTGACATTTATTCTACTGTGTTTCATTCAAACCTTTATTAGAAAATAACCAATGGGGATCAATTAGCAAAGAAGCAAGAATGTTATAGTATCAGATAAAATTATGTAGGATTATGTGTTAAACTGATATTGGCACTAATAAAGTCAGTTTCAAGGGCAAGTTAATGAAGAACAGATTGGTGTTTCACCTAACACTGAAAAGAGGAAGAAAAGGGATTGCTATATATTTCCTTTTTCCTCACATAGGCCACACACTGGATTGAAAACCTGCTACTATTTTCTATGATAAAATATCTGTACTAAGTAGCCAAGATTGAGGTCATATTTGCTTTGCATGGTCTATACCTAATGAAAAGACAATCCCCATACTAAAAACTCTATGATCCAACAAGCTAATGCAAAGAGTAGTGGAAAGATTCCCTTTGACTTTAGCACGTATTAAATTGTTCCCTAAGTATGASTGGAATGTTTGATCATTTAACAGTGCATGCTTTGGCAGGCCTGGGAACATGGACTGAGAAAGAAGGCTTTCTTCCTCCTAAGCCATGAATAATTATAGCATTTCAAATATTGTCACTTGTTCTTTTGTTATGACTGTCAAAAATATAATACTTCTCTGCACTCACAAAAAAAAAAAGACAAGAATATACAAATTAGTATCTGTGATASGCTATCTTTCATTCTGGATATAATAAATTATTTTCCACCAGCATATTTCAAATCCTTTGAAAAAACTTTCAATATCGGAATCACTCATTTTATAAAAATTAAAAGCAACGATCATCAACTGATATCTGTGATAGGGATTTGGTGATACTGAAACTAAATATGTACCCAGATCAATAGGTCTTTCATTTTACCTGATCAGTCTAAGGCAATTGAATAATTATTGTTCAGRCAAAGCAAGTTTAGTCTTGTAATTTTCATCTGTACTCTCTTCCTTTCTCAGAAGTTTCCAAAAGCTGAGATAGAGTATTGACAAAGGAAAACAAAAACAAGATCAGTCAGATCCATTCAGTAGATCCTGCTGTGGCTAATTATTGTCACAAATTGATAAACTAAAATTATAAAGTGCTGTTTTTTAGCTGACTTCTTCTGTAGCAACATACTGTGGTGGTTCTTTTTTTCCTTTCTTTAATTTTGGTGATGGGTGTCTGCTAAATGGCCATCATACTTAAAATTAAGGAAGTTATAAAGAAAGGTTCATGACTGTTACCATATTCAACATACATTTGCAATACTGCAGGCTTTCATTACCAAGTTATACCCATGGGAAATTCTGTGATGTCCTTCTCTAAATGCTCCTGGAGCCCAGATTTAACCAATAAATATATTTCATCATTGAATCTTAGTCTTGAAGCAAATATGAATGACCTTTTTAGATGAGTAGATATTGAGAATTTCAATCTGTGTAGTGCCCCAGCATTTCAGATGAAAGCACAGTGCATGTCACTAAAACACTGAGAAAAAAAAATTCCATTTTTGTCACTTCCTCATTATCAGATGGATGTACTATATTTGTTTACAAAGTTAAAATGTTGCACTCTTTGTGCATGATCATTCAGCATCATAATATAGGTATATAACTGAGTGTGTGTGAAGAAATATTTACACTATATTAAAAATAAAATCCTCTGAAATATTTGCATTTCTATTCATAATACTTAGAAGCTTTCAAAAGTTGTTTGACAAATATAGATATTTTTCACTGATAAAAGAATCTCATTTACTGCAATACTTCCCAATTACACAGAGTGTATAGGACATTGCTAATGTTTAGAATGTGCAGAAATTAAAAGCAAACACAAGACAGTTTCCATTCTCTCTGTTTTACAGCTGTATCAGAAGATAAAACGCTGACTTTTCAATTAGCCAAATGGACTAGAGAATTCATAGCATGTTTCTGATTCCCAGTTCAGAAATATCAACCTAAATTTGCCAGCAGCCTTGAGACAGTGTGAATCCTCCACCATGACACATCAATTTAAGTACACAGAAACATCTTTGTGAAGTCAAATGACTTCTTTAAGGTCATGCCCCTGAAATAAATACTCAGTTTGTGAGTCATTGCATTATAAGCTAGATCTTTAAAGCAAAGAATTCTCTCTTGGTCACATTTCTTCAGCACAGGTTGGCTTGATATTGCCCAGCCCTCAAAATAATGAAAAGAATAGTGTGAAAAGTAAAGGCAAACATTATTTGGAACAAAACTGGACCTAGTTTTATTACATTATGACAAGGAGCTCCCTGAACAATGAGGTCCTTAGGATGCTATCTTAAAAACAAGCAGATTCTGCCCCTAAAGATGTTTTATCTATTACTGAGTTTAACAAGCAAAAGTATGGACAAATATGCATACACATACACTTACACACATAGACGTGTTTATATGTTTTATGTGTCAGTAATATGATGGACACTCTCGGTCCCTGTTCTTATTGTTCTTTCTCATATGAAAAAAAGATCTAATATTTTAGTTATATTAAGGTAGGAAATTAAAAGAAAAATAATATTTTGAAGGGGGKTTTTTTTTGAGATATTGTCATATGTTTAAAAACAATTATATACATATTATAAATATGCAAGAGCATGTGTGAGCATATAAACAAACTCAGAATTGCACCCAATTTTGTTTCAATTTTTGAATCTAAGATAATCTAACTATTCTGAGTCTTAGAGTTGTGTCTGTGTCAATTAATTTGATTACTCAGTAAGCATAAGAAATGGATGCAGAAAATCAACCAGACAAAAAAACCAATTAATGTTTATTGGCTGAAAAGAGCAAGAGTCTAAGAGTTATAATGATTTCACCCCAAACGGTGGGTATATGTTTGCCATTGATAACAAAGAGTAATTATAGCAAGGACAGTATTTTTCTTTCAGTTTTTATTTTATTTTTATTTTGAATACTAATTTGCTACATGATGTCTATTAGTCTTCATTCTGAAATTATATTTTATACCTAGTATGGAATTTCAGGGATTCAAAAACTTGTCATCCCAGTTGTACAATACTGCATGTTTTCTTAAGGGCATGAAACCTCTGTTCATGGTTATGTTTAAATGAGGGGGAAAATAAAATTGGTTTCAGAAAGTTTTAGAAGGATTTCAGAGTATGGCTTCAGAAACCTTTGAAATATATTGTAGAATCCTGTAAGACATGCAAYGTACCCAACTAAATTTCTCCTCATGCCTTACCCTGTCACAACCAGAGTGTGCGACTGGTGGTCCAATCTACGTGGAAAGAGCTGGCTGGAGACGCATTATTAGCGGGACATATAATCTTCTCCTAATTTAGCAGAATCAGAGTTGTGTAACCAGCAGCAGCTGTTAATACAATCTTGCAATTAGTTTCTGAAACTTTCCTTCAGTAAAAATTTCATGATGTTACACTCATGAATTTATATGCTAGAAACAGAAATTAGAAGACACCACAAAGAAAACTTTAACTAAAAATATTGCTAAATCTCTAAGAGCCTCTGAAAAGAGATCACATGTCCATACTTTCACACTGCATGGTGAAGCATCAATCAGACTGGATCTCAGTCTGGAAGGATTCTCTGCAAACTCAGAACAAGAGTTAAATACATGAAAATTGTAGCAATGATAGTTATGAACAAGTATGGTGCAGTATCTCTTTTCTGGTCTTCATAGAGACATCCCAAATCTCATAAATGCGCTGAGTGGAAGCCTAAATAGACCCATCAACTTAAATTCCACATGCTGCTGGGTGTAAAATGTATTTCATGTGAAAAATGACACTAGAATTTGTCTGGAATTTAAGAGAGCAGGTTAGACAAGACAGCAAGATAAACTTTATTGTCTCTAGCACAAAACCCCATAGTTGCATAAAACACCTGGACAAGTCCCTGTTCTTACACAGTTAAAGCCAAATATCCAAAGCCAATGATGAAATTAGTATAGCTGTATCTATTACACACGTGGAAGAGCTTTCACACCCTGCAGATGAAGTTACTGTTATGATATCCTCTAGATATATTAACAGTCTTACTCTTATGTCAGTTAGAATTGCACTGCAGGTCTTAATAGCATAGTAAATATTCTTGGCTGTAATGGAAGACTGATGATTGTCAGTACAAGATACTGCTTTTTTTATATGGTACGTATTTCATCAATAGAGTTATGAGGACACATAATACCCTACATATGTTTTTTCTAAATTATAAATGAATGCATAAATATGATAGCTGAATACAGTAAATAATCAGCAAAACACAGATCAAAAAGGAAAGTGTAATAATGTGCACCTGTGTAAGGGCTGAATTACTGAAGAGTATATTAATGTTTGTTGATGCAGTTTTGAAGCTCCATGGGAGGACAAAGGAGATTTTACAGTTTGAAGAAGTTAAAACTGCCTCAAAGGAACTTTCAATTTCTTTTAAAGATTGGCTTCTATTACAAGAATATAATTAAATGTAAACAGATATAATATTCTTTAAAGAAAGAATAGTGTAGAATGAGGTGTTGAGTGAAAGGAATGTACGTCAGCACAAGAGAAGAGTGGAAGGAAACATTAACTAGCTACATCCCTATGAACAGAAAATAATTTTGCATCAAGATGGTGCATTCATCTTAAAAACAGAATCATTTTTCAGTTTAAAGCTGTCGATTTTCTTTCAGTCAAAGACCTGGTGTAATATAAAAACCAAAAAACTACTACAAAAGAAAACTTTCAGTCTTTACCGAACTTTTTGTTCGAACAATTTTCACAGTTTCTTTAAAAAAAATCAAAGTATGAATATTAGATAAGTTTAAGTGACAAGCATATGTAGTGCATTCATGAAAGGAGAATTAAAGAAAATTCCTTTAATACCTTATGTAATACCTAGATCAGATTTTCTTACTTAAAACAGAAGAATTGATGTTGGGCATATTAACAGGAAGAAGCTATATGTAAAACCAAGAAATGCCTTACTGGGTCATCCCAACAGTCTCTGTGGATAAATATTTGTGTCTGGCAGTAGCAAGAGGAAACCCTAGTTGAACATATGACCTTGGTCACTTGCTGTGTTTCTTTGGCTTTGTACTTACCCAGTATGTCTATCTGTTGTACTAGACAATCTAGATAGGTCACTGCAGGCTAGTCCTTTCCATGTCCATGTATTGATCTGTTGCACACAAATTTTTCTAGCTCCTTTATGACCCTGCTGATGACATCTGTCACCACAGTGGCAATAAAATAAAATGGATGTTTGATTATAGTGAGAAAATGCCCAGTACAGTCTTGGAAATATAGAATATACCTAAATCACTTGATAATCACACATATTAAACTTTACCTACAGCCCTCCTGTAGATGATGGGACCAGTTGTTCCTTCTCCATATTTCTACGTCCTTGGAATTTGAATATGCATCCTTTACAGTGCAGAAGGTTTCATGCAGTTCAACTTTCTGAAGTGCTTTGGGATGTTACAGAAATAGTAAATATATAAGTAAATACGAGTAAAATATATCTCCTGTGTTTTCCTGTTTGACCAACATGACCCTTCGCTTTGGAAAAGGCTAGTGGAGCGTACTCAAGTTATTTTACACACTAAGAGTTTAACTTAATGAGGCAAGAAAGAGCAAAAGGAAAATAAAACTGGGACCTCCGTTTTTGGTTTGGAAAGATTTGCTTTACAGAAGCAGAGCAGAGGCTTAAGATGAAAATTGAAACACAGCCRAAAAGCTATTACTAAAGCCATTTGTTGTTAGATGATGAAAAGGGGAATGAAATATGGTGTTGCTAATAGGGACATATTCAACAAATTTGTGACCTTTTTGTTAGCAAAATAAAATGTTCTTTCACCAAGAGCATTAGTTTAGCATTAGTACTATTTCCAGTGTATGTTGACTGAGCTGTGGAGGTTTAGAATATACACTTAAAGGGAAAATTCTTCATATTCGCAAAGAAGCATGGATTAGAGAATGATGTTTGCCAAATCCATAAATCCTTACTTGGGCAAAGCTCCTGTTTGTCTCAGTGGTATTGCTACTCTGATAATTGTTGCATGCAGAGATTTTAATCTGATTAACGAGGTATGGGAAAAAACCACCACAGTAAGGCAGATAGACTGTCATACCCTTTCTGATTTCAGCACCAAAATTCAGGTTGGATAAGAGTTTCTATCACTCAGTATTATGCTTTTACATTTTCATATAATTACAGGTGTAAATGGCAAGAGATTCGGAAGAGTTCCTTTAAATGTAACAAGTTTTCTTCTATGCCAGTATTTCAGCAATGCCTCAGTTACCAATTAAAACTGAATGACTTTGTTTCAGTCAGACAGTAAGTGAATTAACCTGAACCTATGGTCAAGTTCACATATCCCAGCCTAGACAGCAGCCAGTTTCTGTATTCCACGAATACTCACACCTGTCACRAGCTGTCTGCATCCAGTTTCTAAGGAAATTGGTGTGCAGACTGACTCATTCCATATTTAACGCTAGCTTCAGCAGTAATTAAAAATTAGGAGAGATCTTCAGGAAATCAATTAATTATGCATGCAAAATGCACCAACTAAATTTGGACGCACAATTAGATGACTAATCACAGATTAAAAGGTTGAGAATGGCAGTTGCACACTTATAAGGATGATGGTGACCTATCCTATCCCAGGTACCTGTGCTCTTCTCCTGTTTAGATCTACTAAGATCTGTTAGACAGATATTTGACACACCTGAAGATAATGCCTGAAAAATGTTTATACCAGCAATACTAGAAAGGGTATTCATCATACCTCAACATCATAACATCAAGAGTCCAGAAACTTCAATACCTGAGTCTCTTTTCTTACTAATGGGAATATCCTAAATTTTGCAGAGTTTCACTGTATGTCTCTCCAGAAAATTGTGTTTTGAATAAGTTAGTATTACTAAAAAATGAGCTTCCATTTAAGCTGACATGTAGGGATGTATTTATGCATATGAAACATGGGGGGAATGATAAGTTACCTCTGTCCTGAAATTATTATGCCATTTCAAAACCAGTTATTTAAAGACAAATATCAACAAATTTAGGAATAAACTGTTACTTCCAAAGCTGCATGTTCTGCTCTATTTCCCAGGGTGACATCACAACATGTTGATCTCTAGTCATTTGAAAACTGTAATAAGCTACTGCCTAACCATCTGACTAGCTCACCCCAGATTAATTCCAGTTTTATCTTTTCAGGGATCACTTAATCTTCTGATGGAAGTTCCCAATATAGTAAAATTTGGTTTGCATGAAAACTTCTGTATTATAATATGATCAGTTCTTGCCAGTTTGCTCAGAGGCATTTTAAACATTTTTTGGCTTGTTTTACTTTGTTGTGCTTTGTTTAATAAGCACATAACCAGATCATACAACCAGATCAACAAGCTGTGGAAGTGTGGCATTTCTAGCTGTTTAAGTGCAAGCATGAAGCSCACAACAGCTGTCATCCACTGTTAAAGGGTTTTCATTCAGCAGATTAAAGGTACAGAACAGGGGTTCCTCAGGTCACAGAGCAACTGAGTGATAAGAGTGATGGCTAGCACTCACTTCTCCCAGAGTGTGTTCCAGCTTCCACTGGTTTTCTGTGGAAGAAATAACTCTCTTATACATCTGAATACAGAAAAAAAAATTAGTACATGATTATTATTAAAAAAAAAAAAAATCAGAGCAACAGATTAGGTTTCTGGTTTTTTTCTAGTAGTTTTTGTTTCACTGCTTTTGGAATCACCTGATATAACACCTGATGTGAGTGAAATATACCCCTGAAGGCAAACTATGTACCTATTTAAGGGAATAGTAAGTCATATTATACACCAAAATAGGATGAACAAAATCATATCCCAGTCAAACATCTAACATTTGGGTAGGAAAAAGTGAAATTCTTAGATATTATTATAATTTAGATACTATTATTTGTGGAAAGTATTTCCCATGAGAAATATCACTGTTGGTGTGATCAGATTTGCCATTTTAATGGCCTTTCCCTCTGTCCCATCAAAAGGGAGAAATATTAAGGACATAGGCCAAATTCCCATGCTGTAATCTACAATGAGTGGTATTTGACTCTGAAAGTAATCTTTAGTAATCATATTCTCTTGAATGGATCAATATGGAAATAAAATATCAGCCAAGTCAGTCAGAACCTTTCCTTTAGATAGAATAATATTTCTGCAAGATTAGTGTTAACAAGATATGAAAATTCCTTGGAGAAGCCCCTCCAAGGGCATCCTTCTGTCCTATCAGAAATCTAACAAGTTAAACTGTGTCTTGTCCACCAAGGGAATTTCACGACCCTCCCAAGTGTGTAGAACAGTAGAAAGCGGGAAAAAATTGAATAGGATCATGAAGATGATATTTGAAGTTATTACAGACAGAATACCCAGAATCAAAATGTTTAGGATATGATAAGATACACTTAGTGGATAGTGCTTCTCTTGGTAAGTATTTCTATTCATCTCATCATACCAAACATATCAAATAAATCAAACTCTGTCCAATTCATCTTCCATCCAGAAGCTAAGCACAGTGACTATAGTGACAATGTTGTGTTTATCAAAGTCTTTTCTATGCCATACATGAGTCACACTTGTGATGTCCTGCAAATATGACTGAAGGCCCAAACCTGTCTCATTTGCGTGCTGTGTTATTCTCCTCTACAATTTCCTTGCAATACAGTTCTGAACAATAAGGCAGATAAAGTTTATTCATGCTAACAATACACTAATGCTTTCTTTAAGGACTTCCCATACACTGGAAAACATATTTTCATGCATTTTTATAAACTGAAAAAATGTTTTGAACACTTTGAGCATGCTATAATCACTTTGTTTTTACTAGTAACTAGAGCAACAGCAGCAGAGAAAGCAGACCTCAGTATTTCCATCTGCTGTATTATATGTGACTAGAGGGTTGCAGCAATGCTACTTAAGCACTGCTTCAATCTACAGAAAAATTTTCACCAGTGAGTGACAAGTGCATTCATCTAGCACTTTTCTGAGATGTACATGTTTTTAATGTACTGATACACCTCAGATGCACTACTAGTAAAAAAGATAGTCAGMTTACACTTCTGTCAAGGTTATAGAACAAAATAGTGTCAGACCATAAGATGTAAAGATACAGTGAAAACTACTTCTAATAGGAATTTGACTGCTTCAAGCATTTTGTTACACTTTCAATCTTCAGAAAAGCATATTTACAACCCAGTCTAAAAAAATCAGCACCTGTTTTACGTAATTATTATAAAAGTCCAGTGCTGAAAACMTATTTATCATTTTGAGAGTGAAGGTTCAATACATGAATGATGAAAGGAACAGGATATCAGGTAACACCTAAATATGTTCTGATTGTACAGCCCAAATAAAAGACAAATATTAGCATAGTGTGTACTTAAAAATGTCTTTTCAAAACCCTTGGGTTTTCTTAGGTGGTTCTAAACAAGAATATGTTCAACTAATTTTCCTGGAATTCACGAAAAATTTATACTGTGGCTTAATGTTGTAAATCTCTGGCAACCACTATCAGTACCACTACCAGCTGTCCCTGATATGTTATTCTTTGTAAATGAAGTTGTTGTTACAGCACACTCTCCAATAATAAATGAACAACAGTGCTGGACAGCCCTAGTTAAGCCCACAAGCCATTGTCTTAGCAGCACACTTATAGCTCGCTTCTTCATGTGTGTTAGCTTATATATGTCTATATTTATATATATATTTACAGACATGCATATCCTTCTCAGTGTTTAGAGCTGTTCAGATTTAGATGACTAGAAGCTACACAGTATCTGAAGAGATGACAAAAATTAAAAAAAAAAGATAAAACTAAAAAGCAGGGTATCAGGTGGCAGGCTTGTGGTTGCATTTATCTTACAAATAATGTGTCAAACTATTTTTCTGTAACAAGCACATTCTGTATTGTGTGTGTCCACTCAGTCATTGATGGAATTTGTGTGCTTTTCCAATTTCTCACAATGACATTTTTTGATGCCATGATCACGGCTGAGAGCAGAGGTCACCACACTGCCTTCTGGACAGCAATTTCAGGCACAGCAAAATAAAAGATGTGTCCATTTGTGTTTGCTTGTTTTGGAAAGCAGGGATTTCTTTTTTATTTGTTTTAGTCTAAGTGACAGGCTTTCTGGATGAAGCCATTCACCACTCATTCTTCCTCTTTTCAAACAATTTGTGATAAAATTATATTTAGCTTTCAGATATTACTTCTACATGCTTAATAGTTTAATTTGTTTTTCATTCTAAAAGGATAATGACAAATATAGCACACTATTTTTATTTGCTATTGGTAACATCAAGAAAGAAGACAGTCCTTCCTGTTATACCTTACCAAGGACTGTATAATGAATCTTTAAAATGAAAATGAAGGAAAACAATTTTTTATATTCCCTTCTTTTTAATATCACTTCGTTGCTATCATCAGCAGCAAAGAGACAAATTATAGTATAAACTTCAGTTATTTCCATGAAGATATTTTTCCAAATATAAATAGCAGAAGCTATCTCTGATATGTATTCTTTTTTCTTTCCTAATTCCTTCTAGGTTTGCAGTACTTTGTCTTTCTACATAGCCTCTAGTTAGTAAAATGAACTACCTCAGTCTCCCAGCTGAGTCCATCTTCATCTAAATGGATACAAAGTTGAGACTTAAAGAGCCTCTGCTAGTTCATTTCATTGTCCTGAGATGATAAAAAAAGATCAGAAGAACTATATTAAGTTTCTCTACAACCGAGTGATAACCTAAAATTAAGAGTCTATAGTGGCAATGGAGGCTCTGAAATTCTCAAAGTACTTTGTTTTACTATAGACTCATGTTCCTATTCACAGACTCTTAATAGAAAAGAAAATCCAGAAAAAACCCAATGTTATCTAGGCAGGATTTTTTATACTGCTTCTAGAGCCAGTCCATGCCATGATAAGACAAATTCAGAAAACTCTAACTGACAGGTACATCTCATTGAAGTCCTCCTACCATGTTAATATCTTAATGTGTTTGAAACTCATTATGTGAAGTATAAGATTAATATGCATTAAAGCACACTTTATTTCATCATAAGGTGTGCTAAACACTGATCACAAAACTTTCAGTATTGAATTTCTTTACAATGTATGTAATAGGTACAATAGGTACATATATAAGAGGCTATTTAAACAGACACATCCGATATCAATATAGTAGGGCCACAGGATGTCAATATATTTTTACCATATGCTACTTCTTCCTTGGTCTCAAGTAAAGGTAATCCCCTAAATGTGTTAAATGAATGACATAAACATTACTGACCACACTGTTTTTCCTTCTGTTCTTCCTTAAGCTGATAAATTGAAGCTTAAAAATATGTCCACACAAAACACTGTTTCATGCATACACTTTCTGCCTCCTTTCAATACAAAATGTCTATCTAAACTTCCTTTTTAGCAGCCACAAAATCGGTTGTGTTTTTTTTTTTTTTTTCATTAGGAAGAGAGAATAAAATATTTCCCATGAGAGTTTTATTCACCAACAACTACATAAAATAACATTAAGCCCCTACCACAGTATCTCTTTTCATTTCTCTTACATATGAATGCTCAACAAATACATCTAAATAACAACTCTGAGTTACTTACACTGCACGTCTTTCCTTGCCATCTTGGCTGGGATGCAGTAAAGCCCACAGAATGATTATTAATGGATTTTTGGATCTATTTCTCTTCATTTGAGCAGGGCTCATGAAAGAAGTGTGAAACAGACAGATCTTCTTCAATGGCCAAACTTTTTTCTTTCCCCAACACATGCTTCTTTTGCCTCCTTCTGCACTTACTAATACAAACACAAAAGTACTAGACTTGTCCTGAATGTAGAGGAGGTTCTTTTGTAGATATTTAAATAGGTAAATAAATAAATTAATTAAATCACGTTCTTACTAGAATGTAAGAAATATAAGAAGACAGAAGAGACAGTTTGGAGAAAATCTTAGGCTTCTGTTGAAAGAAGCAAAAAGTAAGGCAAGTTTCTGGCCTCTCATTAGCTGTGCTAATGCAGGCAACACACCTTTTAGGCTATTAAAGTATCAATATCAGCAGAGAGCTATATCAAGACAGATCTTCTTAAAAGAATTGTCTCTTATGAGAACTGAAGAAAAAGAGTGCAAAGAAAATTAAGTGACATACCACAACAGAGCAAACTATAGTGCTTACAAACTCTTAAACCTTAATCAATGCCTCTATTGAAGGCTAAGAAATACATCAGATTTTCCTTTAACAACAGACCTGATCTTCTCTGCCAAAAGATACAATAGTAATTTATTACTTTAAAAAGCCTTAAGTTATGTCTGGCTTAAATGCTATTCATTGATCTTGCCAATTGTAATATTTTTGACCAGATATGGCAATATTCCAAGCAGTGTGGGATTACTAGTGTCTGTTCAGTGAATCCAGAATGTTTCCTTGCTGATACAGATCTCACAATGAACATTTAAAGTATGCAACATAAACAAGTATAAGAGTAATTGCATGCAAATGAAAAGAGTTTCCCCTGGGGATACAGGGAGGGAACACATTTAAGGCCGCATAAGAAGTGCCCAGGTTGCTTAACAATACTTTTACTTCTTCAGAAGGTAAAAAAGAACATATTTTTGAGAACTCGTCTCAAAAACGTCTTCAAAATCCGTCTCCAGATGACTATGTTGTTAAAACTGTGATGATGTGTCTTTGTATATGAAACCCTTTTTATTTATTTTTTTTTTTAGTTGGATTTAGCAAAATAGGAAAAATAATCAGGAAGAAAAGGAAGGCGGCTCCATCTTCTTCCTCTCAGGCCATGCTACTGTAGGCTTTGCTGAGGTGTTTATATGGCTACAAAATAGCTCCTTAGTTGTCTCCTGGTCCTGAGACTGTCAAACCAAGTACTTCCAAACAATGCCTGAAAGTTCTTTTGTTTTTTCCTTCTTAAGACTGTTTTTCCTCAGTGTCTAGAGTCAGACACAGGAACCAAATGAAACTCGTGTTCAAGTTAACTGCCAGTGTGCTCACAGCAGATGATTTTGGTGGCTTGTTGTGGCACGATTTATGCCATTTCACTACTTTTTCATTCTTCCAGGCTCAAAATGCCTACAATTTTTCATAACAATTATCTTAGGGACACCACAGATCCAGCTGAGCATTTCACTCTGTTATTAGTAGGTATGTTTTCAAAGTGCTGAGCCAGTGACTTATCTGCAACAACTTTGAAAACTGACACTATCACCCCTACCACTCCTCCCCTGCCCTTCTCCTTCCTCCTCTGTTCAGTGCCATGATTCCTGAGAAACATCTATGGACAGATCCTCGGGTCCTTATTATTGCAACTTAAGCCTTTACACCCACCTGTTCAGAGAGTGAATGTAGAAGTACTCTGCATGCATGTACTTCCTTGTAGCTTATTAATGACAGCATTTTTTCTTCTTAATATTCTGCCCATGTTCCTAGTCACAGGAAGGCTGAATGATGTAGATTGTTTCTTGAAATCTTTGCCTTGATGATTTTTGCTTTCTTTATTCATACCAACATGAGGCACAATCAAGAATAAAAGCCTGTTTTTGAGATATTGATAGGAATAGCTTCTCTCCTCACCCCTCCCCTGCAAACTCTCCCTTTTCTTTTTGGAACAAATGATAATTTTTATGTAGGGCTTTCTTTGGGAATCAGAATGATTTTGCCTTCCTATTCAGTGCTCATCTGTAAATCCTACCAAAGGGAAGTCTGTGTACAAGTCATCTTCTGAAAGTTCACTCCTATTCTGAAACCTCATTTCCAGTCTTCATACTTTTTGCAGGTATTTGCTCTACAGCTTCATTTTTCTCTACACCCCCTCCCCAGAAGCTGAAAATTCTGCAGCTTTTTATGTTTCTCTAATGTGGAGCTAGCAGAATACTTGATAATAATGCTACATACATTCAGCCTTCTGCAATGACCCACAATTTTTCTTCTTCTTTTTCACTGAAAAGTGAGATAAGCAGACAGTTAATAATTCTTTCTCTATAACTATTTTGGGATGAGGTTTATAACTTATTATAAAGGATTTGGTGAGTTACCAAGCTTTGCTTAAAGAATTTGTCACTCTGTGATACAGCATGCATGTTTTCTTTTATCCTACAAGCTGTATTAAATCATATAAAATTCTCAAAGAAAGAGTAAATAATTAGTACTAGATTTTCTTCAGTAAAAATCAGATGGTTTATCTGACCTACGCCTCAGATGAAAACTGTGCTTTAAAGAAGTCAAAACTTATTTTCCCCTAATTTTTGCTGGCAATAACCAGATTCATACACCCAGAAACAGGATTTCTACAGAAGTTTATTAATAATTCCATATATTTTATTCTTGATGAGCCACACATAAAGAGGATTTTCTTTGAATGAATATCTTATGTTGTGTCATCAATCCTAGTTTTAAAGGCTCCCAAAAAGAGAACACGGACACAACACTCCAACTATSCACCCAAGCATTCCCAGGAGGCTTTAAGTCTGCCTGCTTGCCAACAAACATATTCTAAAATATAACATTTTAAATACTATCCTTTCTCTCTGAAATAGTGCATGAAAAAGAGAAAGAAAGTATTTGAGAAGATCAAACTGTTACCTGTATCAAAGGGTGAAAATACGAGAAGAACCTTGGGTTCCTTATTCACATGGATACAGGAGAAGCTGGTAAAACAGATGTGCTCTGGATCAGGCTCATGAACAGACATTCAAGTCACCTACCGATTGACAACATTTATTTTTTTCACAGAGGTGCTTACTAGGGCTCCCAAGGATGCTATTCCACTAGAAGGTGTATACATAGAAGGATAAGGAAACCAATTTCTGGCTAATGGCAGATTACAGTACAAATCCCACAATTGCTATCGTAACGGTTTCATGTCTCTGCTAGCATGGCATAGCGTGCACAGAAGACATCCACTGTCAACATCTGTCCATTTTCACTTACCCTCTGCACATAACTACTCCTTTGTTCACAGTGATTAGCAATATTTGGTATCTAGCAGGGTTGATCTAATAGGGGAAACTGATAAAGTGCCTCATACAAAAAAATATACTCGTGAACCTCATTTCCCTAGATAAACAATCATCAGAAGTGGGTACTTCCTTCATTCATGCTTTTGAGTTTATCTCTACAGAATGTTCTGTACTTAGGCAATTCTTCTGTATATTTTCTTCACCTAGTTTACCAAAAGCTCCTAACTCCAATTTTTTTGCAAAGAGGAGACCTCACAACTATCACAATTTCTCTTCTGATCAGGTCTTGCTGGGTAGTGCAAATCTGTGAATGTTAGCCACTGCTATTTTTGTTTGTTATCATCTCCAGTTGCTTCAATACATAAAAGGAGCTAAAATTACTCTTACAACTTAGAAGCAAAACAACTTGACCATTTGCAATTGTCTCTGTAGCACACAACTTTAAACATGCAATATAAATGCAATTTCTTGATGCCTACATTCTTCAAGAGACCTTTAAAAGGTTTAGAAATGTATTTGAGGTCATTGCACTTTCAAGAAAACAGTAGCTTTTTCAAACTGACCAAAAGGGTCATATTAGTATGTTTCATACTCTGTGTACCTTGTGGAAATTAACTCAGAGTACACACCTTCCTTTCTTATGCAAAGTATTCAAAACAGGCACGTTGTTGTATTTTTTATATTACAACATGCAGAGCTCATGTACGTAAGCAGTAACTTAAAACATTATGTAAACACAAATTTGATATCAAGCTACTACGGAATATGCTCTTTTGSGATGCTAAACCAATAAGACAGTTAAACCATGGCAGAGAACCAAGAAAAGCAATTATAGACAACAGTGTCATACAAGTGCATAACCCTCTATCTTAACTCTTGTATGTATTTAGAAAGAAAACACAGCACATACATTTCATTTGGGTTTTTTTATGCACGTGTATATGCATACCAAAATTGCTATGCGATGTGGGGACAAGGAAGACAACTCCTGTTCGCAATCTATAATCACCTTGCTGAGAAATATAAGCTAGAAGAGCAAAATATGAGTGACACAATAAGGCATCACTAGTGAACAGAACTCTTTCCTCAAAACGTGAGTTTTCAAAAACTGTCTGTAGAGGTTCCTGATAGTTAATCTCATTGAAAACATGCTCTTCAAAAAAACCTCAACAACAACAACAACAAAAAGGACAAAACCCAATGACCCTGCCAATTTTAAGGAGTGTGTGGATAGCACTGGTAGAAAATGCAAAACCATCCTAGACTTTTTGAAAGAATTTGAGGAAACACTACGAAGGAGACAAACAGGTTGTTATATTCTTCTTTAGTACATTGGGCAGCACAGAATCATGGTCTGTATAGGAAAGCAAACAAAAAATATTCCTAAGCCCTTCTAACTCCCTGTGATAGGGTAAATAGAATATATTTTACTGTAAATCATAGCTAAATGGGCGGGCTCTTCCCTCCAACTCCTCCAATCATTCCCCTGAATTTCCACAGTGTATTCCTGCTTCTTTGGATGCACGTGGACAATTCATAGTGAAGACATCAATTTAGTGGGATTTTTCCTTTGGATGTGGACAGTTAATTGTGGTGGCCGATTGGCCTGTGGCACAGGGAACAGAGAGAGTACTTGGTAAGACAGTTTCTGGTGCCAGAGACTTACAGTCAAGATGAGGGAAAGAAGCTTCCCTCAGGATGCATGGTTCTGTTATGTTAACCTACTCCAGGTTGGCTGTTAGCCTCTACCCCTTCTAAGTCCCCCAGGGCTTCCCCATTGGTCTCTGTTCCCTAGTCCCGCCTTTTCCCTGCCCCCAGAAAAAACTTGGAGTTTTGGGATCATCTTTGTATTTGCCTCTGCAACCTTCGACAACGTAGAAGTGATAAATGTTGGTGCTGGAACGCACGCAAGTATCCTTCTCTTTGCTACCGACTATATTACTGAACCCACCCGTGCATCTGTGGGTGCACGCGGGACCCCACAGAGCTGGGACAGGGACAGTATTAGTTAATTATTCTTTGAAAACAACAGAAAGGGAGTTCTATCATAGAATCATAGAATAGGTAAGGTTGGAACGGACCTTAAAGATCATTTAGTTTCAATCCCCCTGCCAAGGACAGGGACACCTTCCACTAGTCCAGGTTGCTCAAAGCCCTGTCCAACCTGGCCTTGAACACGCCCAGGAATGAGGCATTCACGACTTCTTTGGGCAACCTGTTCTATTTCCTCATGACCCTTCCAGTAAAGAGCTTTTTTCTAATGTTTAAACTAAACCTACTCTCAGTTTAAAGCCATTGTCCCTTCTCCCAASCACTTCTCATCCATCTATGAGTCCATCCACTGAATCCCCATTTTTACAATTTAAAGAGGGTGTGCTCTGGGGGACTGTGTCAAAGGCTTTACAGAAGTCCAGAAAAATGACATCTGTAGCTCTTCCCTTGTCCACTGATGTCACTTCGTTGTGTGGCCACTAGATTCATAGGCAGGCCTTGCCCTTGGTGAAACCATGATGGCTGTCTCAAAGCACCTCCCTGTACTCCATGTGCCTTGGTCATAGCTTCCAGTTCCATGATCTTCCCAGGCACAGAGGTGACGCTGGTAAGTTGGTAGCTCCCAGGATTCTTCTTTCTACCCTTTTTAAAATGGGGTACCATGTTTCCCTTTTTGAAGTTAGCTGCGACTTCACCTGACTGCCATGAATTCAAATATCAAGGAGAGTATCTTGGCAACTACATCAACTAATTCTCTCAGGACTCTGAGACTCTCAGGTATCTGTTCACCATCAGGCAGATGAGCACAAGCTGAAATGCTCACTAGAAGGGAAAACTTTTAGTGGACAGAAGAAAGGTACACTAACTGTGGTAAAGCATGGATAGATTTCACAGATGTGTACAGTACTAACAGTCAAAGAGAAATATATAAAGGAAACTTCTACGGCAGGATTAATTTCATATTAAAGTACTTGCTTCAAATGGATGAGAAAATTTTATCCAGGAAAGAAAATGGTGTATTGTGATGAACCAAAACAGCCACTGTAGAGAAGTTTGTCTCAAGCTAAACCTGTCTATATTTAGTTAGTTACGTGCTGGGGGGAAAAAAAAGCTAAATTAAAAGGGATTACTGTAAAACAATATCATGCAGTTCTTTCTCCACTGTCTTGACTCCATTATCCACTTTGTTATTCTTTCAGAAACTAACTCCCTGCTGTGAGGATTTTTCAAGAAATCTGCATTATAGTAATTGTTCACTGTAGTTTTTGCAAAGACAGATACCGCAGAACTCCTTCTTTTCTTTTCTTTTTTTTTTTGTCCAGTTGCCATTGTTAATGTTGCATACTAACACAAGCACTCTGAATTACACATATTTAATAAAACATCACAAAACTCGAATTATGTGACTACTTTATAATTTCATCAAATATTCCCTATGGGTGATTTTAACCAAAACTCAGTCAAGGAAGACTTCTGCTATATTTATACACCCTCAACCTTCAATTACTGTTTGAAACATTTCCAGGATACAGCTATTTTAAATTAGTTACATTTATAATATCTTAGGATTTCTTCTATATATTTTTTATCCTATGGAAATGTCAATTTTTCTTCTAAATAATTTGAGTTTATCCAGTTCCACACCACAAGAACTTTAGTCTTGTTCTGTTTTCCTGCTGGATTTCCCCTACACTCTGGAATTTGATGGTTTTTTAATGTCGAGTAGGAAGTTAATGCCCACATAATTTTTTTACAAAATTTCTAATCATTATTTTACTTGATTCAATGAAAAACAATAATTTCTTTTACTGGCAGCAGGATTTATCTTAGAAGTTTATTAACTGAATGTACTTCATGTATTACTTTTCTGACCTGATGCCTCTTTGTTTTGAATTGAATATACACTTAGACGTATACATATGAATCTGGTAACACTTTGGATCGTACTTGTGAATGTCCATGAGCTTTTACTGACCTAATCCAATATACCCATAATTCTGATTAACTATTATAAACCTCTTCATAGTCTCTCGACGTAGCCTTAATGGATCATGTCAAGCATTATAGGAATGTGGCTATTCTATTTTCCAGATGAGAGGCAGGGCCAGCTCAGATGTCTGCACCATCTTCCAATCTTGCATATCAAGAAGGAGCATAAGATTTTTGGCAACTTTGTATCAGCCAGGCAGGCTGACTAAAAGATTTCTGAAGCTTCCATGTAAATAACTGAGTAAAACCTTTTATATCCATTAGTAAGAGAAGAACTATAGTAATAATTTAGAAATGAAAGTTTTAATTTTTTCTTTTGATGCATATTTTCATATCATCACCTTTGGTTTAAAAAAACGAAGAAAAAAATTGTTATACATAGGTATCAATGTAAACATATAAATAAAATACATATAGGTATTACAGTAAGTGAACATTAAAACAAATTAATGATACCTTTTTTTCTTATTATTATTTCAAATTAGGAAAATATATTGTAGTTTTGCATTACTGTTCCCTTTTTAACTTGAAAAATTATTATAAAGATAATAAAGTTTTCTTTCCTTGAGCCTGAAAGCAAGTCAGAAGGGGGGAAGATGCTCTACCAAGAAGTTTAGCTTGTTAAGAATAAGAAAACAGGGTTAAAAAAAAAAAAAGGTGGGAGTTTTCTCACATTTTGTGCTAGAGATGGCTCTGCTAGAGACCATGCCCTGCTCCTGGATTCCTGAGTGCTTCATGGACAACCTATCTGACTAAAACGAAACACTATTCAGTACTCTGCACTCTACGTATAATGCTAACAGCTAGAAAAGCTAGCTACTATCCATTTGTGCTCTAACTTACATTAGCAAAACTCTGTTGACCTCCTTATAGATGATTCTAAACTCATGGTGGAATTAAATAAATGGGAGACAGATTTGCTTGCTACAAAAATCTTTTTTAGTTCTAGGGGCAAGGTTCTCTCTTGCTTGCTTTGGTAATTTTTTCACTGTGAAAAGTATTGCAGGTTCATAGATAAAATCTTAGGAGACTTACTAAAACCTCAGCTAATTCATATAAATAAATTAATTGTTAACTAACCATAAGATTTAGACATTTAATTCTACAGTTTGGCAGAGATTTTCTTATTAGTATATTTCATAGACTATACTTATGTAAAGATATAATTACTTTAAAAAAAAATAAATGCATGCAAACAAAACACTGAAAAACATACCGCAGCAGGGGAGGAATAACCCCAAATACCATTAYAGGTTGAGGGCTGACCTACTAGAGAGCAGCTCTGCAGAGAAGGACCTGGGAGTCTTGGTGGATGACAAGTTGGCTATGAGCCAGCAGTGTGTCCTTTTGGCCAGAAGAACAAATAGTATCCCGGGATGCATCAGAAAGAGTATGGCCAACTGGCTGGGGGTGGTGATGTTCCCACTCTACCCAGCTCTGGTGAGGCCACATCTGGAGTGCTGTGTCCAGATCTGGGCTCCTCAGGACAGGGGCAAGGAACCTGGTGAAAGGCCTGCAACACAAGTCTTATGAGGAGTTACTGAGGGAGATGGGCTTGTTTAGCCTGGAGAAAAGGAGGCCCAGGGGAAACTTTATTGCTGTCTACATCTGCCTGAAAGGAGGTTTTAGCAAGGTGAGGGTCAGCCTCGTCTGGCATGCTTCAAGTGACAGGATGAGAGGAAATGGCCTCAAGCTGCACCCAATGAGGTTTATATTGGATATCAGGAAATTTTCTTCATGGAAAGGGTTGTCAAACATTGGAGCAGGCTTCCCAGAGAACTGGTTGAATCATCATCCCTGGAGGAATTTAAGATGTCTATAGATGTGGCACTTAGGGACATGGTTAGTGCTGGACTTGGCTGTGCTGCGTTAATGGTTAGACTAGATGATCTTAAAGGTCTTTTCCAACCTAAAAAAATCTGTGATTGTATCATGACCTATGATTAGATACAGAACTAAAGGTATTTTTAAGCTCTTTTGAATTTCAAAATCATAAATCATAAGAACAATTGCAGGCCTATGCAATATTTAATACAACAGGCAAGGACATGAGTGTTGGAGGTGGTAGCGTGTGAGAGACTGAAACGTTAACAGTTAATGACTCACACAATCAACTATTTGCAAAAGCAGGAAGTACTTTGCTGAGCTGAGGTTTGCACCCCACAACCAAAGGGGAGGAGGAGGGTTTTTGGGTGTGTGGTGATCTGCGTAAGACAGGGGATATGCACGCACCACCAGAGTATAACCACAACAAACCGACCTTTGTTTAGCAACAAGCTGTCTTTTGAGCCAGATAAGGGAAAAGGCTGATAAGAAGCAGATCCTGTGAGGTGGAATAATGCTTTTTATCATGTCTCCAAGGAGGTATCACATAAGCCTGAAGATATCATCCCTTCTTATAACACATAACTGGCTCTACTAAACAGAGAATACAGCTGTCAAGTCTTAGAAAGAGTCATGAACCATCAGAGACCCTCAAAACACCCCCAGACTCATTTCTGGGGCCTTCTGCCCGAGAACTGTGCATGATCCGCAGTATTGCATCAGGCAGTGTAAAACTCCCCCCCAGGGGAGGTATCTGGGCATTCCCACTTGAACCTGAACATATATTAACCCATTGAATGTTGTGTTTCACGGGCTTTCTCCTAATGGATCAAGACAGCAACCACCACTTCAACCAGTGGACACTGAAATTGCAACAATCGAGTCTCATCACTGATGAGATATCATGGATGGTGATATCTTTCTGGTATCTACTCTTACCTTTTCTTTCTTTCTTTCTTTCTTTCTTTCTTTCTTTCTTTCTTTCTTTCTTTCTTTCTTTCTTTTTCTTTTTATTTCTTTCCTTTATTTTCTTTCTTTCTTTCTTGATATTTCTATACTTTTGTATTCGTATATTTCTGTAGATAATAACCAAAATGGCTATATATGTCCTTTCCATTGCAACCAAATTGTTCTAAAATAAATCTGCCATGTATATGTATATATGATCTATAAGTCTATATGTCTATGTATCTATACATCTCAACAGAGGTCACGCACTGTAATTTCACTCTAATCCATATATGATCTATAAGTCTATATATCTATGTATCTATATATCTCAACACAGGTCACGCACTGTAATTTCACTCTAATCCACCCCAAGGTGTATATTAACAAAAACCTCAGTTATTCCACCTCAGGGGAAGATTGTAACATAATTTCAGCAGAAAGGAAAATCTCTGTTAATATCTTTGATAATTGCCTATTTTTGGTCTCAGATTTCCAACATCCTTGTAAATCAACAATAACAAGGGAGACCTCTGACCTATCTCCATCTGAACTAATGCCTTCCTCCATCAAAGTTTTCTGATTCACTATCATCACAGAAAATCAGGTATTCCCTTTCAGCCTCCATTTACTAAGCTACAGAAGCCAAATTTGTTCACTCTCACAAGACAGATTTCTTCTTCCCTCACAGTTATCCACATTATATTACCTCTTGATTCCTTGCAATTGTGTGCCATTAGCAAATTCCACCAACATGCTCCTAGCTGTTTTTTTAGGCAAAAGAATTAAACATGATCAACTCTAAAGTGATCCTTGAGGAACCTCTTTACAACACAAAGTCACAAAAGCTGTTTGAATCTTGTCCTCTAAACAATGAACACATGAATAAAAAGTTTCTACTTCTTAATTAGCTACTCTTTTCAAGATGAACTAGTAAATTTTGTGTACCTCCAAATCAGTTATCCTCAAGTCTAGGTTCAGGGTTAATGTCTCTGTGCTAACTTCATCTCAAAAATCAGTCAATTTTGAAGAAATATACCACGTTACAGCTAAATAATTTGCCATTCGTAAAACACTTGGATGGGTAAAATATTTGCTTGTGTGCATTTACATGTATAATTCTTTCTGCAAGAAAATGTTCTAAAGACACTCATATTATCAAGCTCATAAACTTGAGTATTCAAGTACCATCTCTTTCAAAATCCTGACAGGACATTGTCCATTTAATATATTTTGAGCATATGGGATGTTTTCATTCTACTTCACCTGTAATTGTATTTTTTCCCCTTCACGTTAGCAACAGTGCTTGTATCCTGAAAGGTGACAACACTGTTCAATTTTATTTTGGAATTTTACCTAGGTTATCTTTCTCATTTCATAATGCCATGCTCATTCTTTTTTACCTAAATATATGAAGAGTTTATTACTATTTGTTTTTATTCAGTTTGAAAGGCATAAGTCTTTAAACTGTCCTTGTGTCTCCTCTCTGCATTACAACCTTATGCATTAAATTCTATTCAGTATCTATAGACCAATAACTTTATTAAACGTGCAGAGGAAAGTCTGAAGGAAAACCAAAGCACCAGAGGAAACATGCTTACATATTTTTGGCATCTTACCATTACAAAATTAGTATCTTCTATATACTGTAGAAGACTGAACGACCCTGTCTGATGTGATCGGTGTGGTTCTTAAAAGTCTTTGTTGTATTTCAGAGAACCTTGTCCCTGAAAAATCATAGGCTAATCCTTCAGGAAAAAAACATGTAACTTCAGCTTCATTCAGAATTTGCTGTATTAGAAGTCTGTGTATTTGTTGGTTTTGTTTTGGGGGTTCTTGTTGTTTGCTTGCTTGTTTTTAAAATCAAATGCACTTTTGCAATTTCTTAGTTGTCCTGTTTGTAAAAATTATTGAATGATAGCTTCCTGTTTTCCCCAATCAGTCTTCTCACATTGATGGCTGAAAAAAAAATCAAAGAACTATGAAAGAATGGAGAAGTTAAATCCTGACATTTTATTCCATCTTTTAGTCAAGATCAACCTTTCTTGTATCTGTTCATCCGTTCTACCTTGCTCTCTTCAGGAAGTCAGTTCCTTCGTTTAGTCTTTTCTTACGATAAAAGGTAATTATGTGAGCAAGCACAGTGTTTTAGACAATTTTATAGTGATGGACATCAAGAGACAAAACATCACGCATTTCTGAAGGGAAAAGTCCCCAGGAAAAATCCAAATCCCTGTTCCAAAATTCAAGGGCAATTTAGAGAAAGCTGTTAACATAAGCAAAAGATCCACAAAGTAATTATTTTTCGCAGAACATTCCAAAAGAAAATTTAAACTTGAAACAAGTTTATCTGTGGAAAATATCCATCAAAATGGTTAAAATTCAAGATTTCAAAAAATGTTAAGAAACATTATTTCTTCATCTGACATTTTCTAACATGTAATGTAAATTCAGTGGGTCTTCTAATTAACTGGAACTAAAAATAGTTAATGTAGTAGTACTCTGCTTTGTATCAGGTAAATGAAGCTGCTGGAGATTCACTGTCTGCAGTGACGATGTGAAACTTGAGAAAAGCTAACTCTTGGAAGCCAAGAAAAGGTCCTTCTTTCAAGGTAATTTTCAGAAGAGTAACCTATAATAGGTTTAACATATACTTATCTTGGGTAAAAATACGCACCCATTAAAATCTCTGACTTGAAACTTCATTACATGACCTTATTATTATCTCTGTATTTTTCCCACAATCCTACAAATACATACACAAAATAAAACCAAACAAAGTAACACTAGCTGGCTTCCTTTTCTTGTAAAGGACTGCTATAATCACTGAATCAAACTAAGTATTCTAAACAGATGATTACGTTAATTTAAAATTGCTTGGTTGATGTTTATGCAGTGTTTATGCAGCATTTATGCTTGTACTTATTTTATTATGAATGGTTTGTTACACAGCTATAACTGGTCAACCAGCAGCAAAAGTAAATTCGTTTTAAGGATTATTGCCCAATAAATAATTTGCTGAGGCTTATCTAAGCCCTATTTAATAAAATTCCTAACCTCTAAAATACAGCATATTCATTTGTAGCAATTACTGACAGTTTAGACCTGTCATGGGTTCTATGTGTTTTACCATAGAGTTTATGATACCTACAGATAGGTAGCCATTAAAATTAAGTATTTTTATTGTGCAGCTAGGTAATTTCCAAAACGATGCATTTAGTATCTGTAGACAAACAAAGCTTTGAATAATGTGTTAACATTATTCCAAGAAGGCTTGGTAAGGATGTGCTACTTTTCTTTTGGAACAGAAGAAAAAAAAATCAGCAACAGTTAAAATATTCACCAGCAAGAGGTGAGTGAGGCAGTGCCAAGWCTGACTCCTAAAGACTAAATGGCCTTTAGGGTCATGGCAGACCTGAAGATGTACTTCCTAGATGTAAAATAATATAATAGGTAATGAAAGACACAAAAAATAGGTATTAAAATATAACAAAAAGAAAATTCTTCTATGGAAAAGTTGAGGCATTCATAGAATCTAACAATAAGATAAGGAAGGGATATCTGTCCTTCTCAGGAAGAAAAATAAAACACTAGATTTGCACTATGAGAAGTGAACTTCCATGGCAGGTTCTGATTTATTTGCTGTATAAAACAGAGGATCCTGAAATAATTTGGGACAAGCCCTTTGAACTTTCTCTGCCCATGTTTCTTAAAGTTCAAGGTGGGGTTATTAGAAAGACTTCTCTGTTTCAGAAAGGTGGATCAGCGAGTAGGCTTTGTTGGTGAAAAGCCTGGCCACATCCATTTTGGCTAAATGGTACACTTCTTTTCAGGGGGTATTTTGAGACTGGCTAATAAATACCGTCTCTGCCTGGCTCCATGCGTGCACAGGCAGGTTTGGTATTATAGTCAGTAGCAAAGAGGCGGGAAGGAGATTTGCTTTTCTTTCATTCCGAGAGTGTATTACATGTTTTCTCTCAAAGGGCAGGCCGGCAAATCCAAGGAACAATGGCTCACCGAGGGTTTTTCCCGGGGCTGGGGGAAAGGCGGGATCAGGGAACGGGGACCAATGGGAAAGCTCTGGGGGAGTGACGAGGCTGAAAGCCAACCGGGGAATTCAAACCAGGACAGATCATACCAAAGGGCAATGAGTCCCAAGGGGAGCCCACTCCGATCCCCCAACACAAAGGCATGTTCACTGGCTCCCACAACTGGCTTTTACTTAACAAGTTTCTGAACRTAATAACACTGTGATATGTTTGATTGGGGAAAATGGTATTTACTGGCTTGCTTCCACCATGGGCTTGCTGTGTTTTTGAGTAGGTGCTTGATGACTTTTGCAATGTTTGGAATAAACGCTTGATGAATTTGTGTTGTCAGCTGAATATAAAGCCATTTAACTACTTTCTCCTCACTCCCTCTCACTCCCTCTGAGAAGCCTATGATGGTCAAAATTCAGTTTGTATGGCAGTAACAAAGATTTCTGAAATTACAAGGTGAAAACTCTGACTAATGTTACCTGGTTTGGTAGTAAAATCAGAACACCTGTTAAGAAATTATGAGGAATAGTAGATATATCTGTTTGGGGTTTCTTTGAAGTACAAGTCAATTACTACTACAGTTGAAAAAAGAAAACAAAATTGGTTCTAAGTATGTTGTTAGACTATCCTGAATTATTTATGTTTGTTACCTTAGCATGAGTTTCCTAAAATAATACATAATCTTGAAAATAATCAGATGTAAATGCAATACCAGTTTCTGAACTGTCCTGCTTTATTAATTGAAGACATAATTTACATATTGAATTACTACAATTGTAAATATAAATTGCAATTATCTTACTTGGCGACTGCTATTGATCAATATTTTTAATCATTAAAAAAACCTACCTTTTTTTTTTCCTCAAGGGAAACTTATATTAGTTAAAATCTAAAGACTTCACCATTCTGAAGATCTTTTCTTTTCAGGAGAGTCTTATTAATGGCTAAACTTATTTTGTACAGAGAAAATTAAAGTAATACTATTTATTATCTGAAAGTTTGATAATATCTTTTGCCTTAAAACAAAGTCAGAAAACTTTTCTTAGGTTGTTGCTGAAAAGGTAGAGATTTCCAGGCAACTTAAAATTTGACAAGCCCTTATGGTTCTACACTTTGTAATTCCAATATCAATGTGGTAGGTGTAAGGTGTGGTTTTTTCTCCTAATAGAGCAACTTAAGTAGAAGCATTTGGTTTGGACGAAAATAATAGGTTCTTATCACCTTCAAAGTAGATATGGATTGTAAAGGGAAATTTTGAAAATATACTAAAAACATCGCCAGGGAAAGAGGAGCTGATCACCCTAATTTGGAAGTGGTAGAATATATGTGAAAGAATCAGAGCAGAAAAAGTTAGCAGTTTTCAAAGTAAGATAATATTGTGGCTATCATTTAATTTACACTCTTGTGGTGACTGCAAATTCAGGCATTTGCCTATAAAATTATAACAAGTTTTGATCCAAAACACTGTTAAATTTTGTTAATTTTGACAAATTAGAAATATTTTTTGTTAATTATCAAGCATTGAAAAATAGGTTTTTCATATTTAAAGATGTTGATGCCTTTTTTGTTTTTAACTAACAGGTATGAAAGCTATATGAAAATCATCTTCTTTACAGATAATTCAGGGCAGAAGTCTGACACTTATTGCACTTGACCACAGAAATGCAGACTATTTAATTATATTTTTTCCTTTGACCATTTTCAAGAGTGAGTATTTGCCTTTTAAACTTTTGCAGTGTCATAATCATACTATGATCTTAAATATTGGCACTCCATCTGTTAAATTATGTGGGAAATTTCATAAAAGGGAAGAAAATGCTGCAAAAAAAAAAAAAAAAAAAGTGAGATGTCTGTTTGTGGTCTACAAGTGAGTCTACCTTTTGTTGTCCAAATCGACTTAAAGACGTCTGGGAGGCAAAGTGGTAAGATATACAAGCTCTCCGCTGAAATAGTGGCATGTAAGTAAGGAATATTAAGTAACTTTCAGTGTTTCACCTCTAGAGATAAAACTATTCAGGTAGATCTCAGTTCTATGAAACTTTACGTAGTTTTAACATTACAGATGTGATTAGCCTTATTGAACACAAAGTACATGGCTTAAAAAATACCTTGATAATTTCAAGAGTAGAACCACATTTATTAAATAATTCAGAGATCTTTAAAGATGAACAATATTTTATAGACGTTTGTTATAAGCAGGGTATTTTTCTTTCCTCTTACATACAAATTTTCCTTCAGAAAATTGCACAACAAAAATATTCTTACAAAACTCAAACAGCAGAAGCTGATGATTATATTAACCTGTAGACAGAAATGGCTAGGAACCTTCCAAGGTAAGATTTTTTTAGAAAGGATGTAGGGATCAGTCTAAATCAAAACTTCTCTCACAGAAATTTCATCAGGAAAATTTTCTTACACTGAAGGTTTAATTCATAGTCAGAATAAAAAGAGATGGAAGAGACAAAAATGCAGGCAATAGACTTCTAAATCAGTGTTGGATAGAGGAGATTCAGTTCAGTTTGACACAGGTCCTTGCTAGCATTGCTTAATATAGATAACTCACTGTATCACTACTGAAAGCATTCTGTAGATATGCATGACTAATTCAATATGTATTGGAATATATCTAATTTAATTTATCATTTTATCAGAACAGTTGGCTTCATCATTAGGTAATAGATAAACAGGAACATGGATTACTAGGGCTCACATCAGAAGATCACCCACTTTGGTCTTCTGCTTCTGGACATGACTTATATATCTATGTGTTACATGACAGAAGTTTATGCAGCCTCTTCAAAAATGATGGGGACCTTTCTTCAGGCAATCTACTTTAATAATCCACTGCTCCTCTTACCGGAAAGATTTTCTCAAATTAAATAAATCTCCTGACTGTAAATTAAACCTCCYGATCTTTTTTCTCATTATGTTTGCTTATGACAGTAGCCTTTTACATGTTTACATAGTCATCTCATTTTTTTCTTTCCTTCTGTGTCCATCTGTAAACTAAAGAGACATAAGTCCTTAATTTTCTTTTCATAGGCGGTATTTTATAAACCTATGATCATTCTCCCTGCTGTACTCTGGACAACAAATCAGCACCATCTTTATCTTTTGTGAAGTTTGACATGCAGAACTGGACACTTTGCCCTCCAAATTCTTAGTTCTCTTTGACTGGATAAGCAGCCTAGAATCATCTGGGCTTTGTCAGATGAATTCTAGAATTACTGTTTTTCCATTATTCAAAAGATTTGTTAGAGTTCCTAACAAGTCCATGCTGAGTTTCAGTGTATTGCTATTCCTACAAATCAACTGATAACCATTCCAATATTCCTGTTGGAACTAAAGTAAGTCTGAAGACATTTTCTTGGCTCACTATTGCAGCCACCCTTTCTCTGTGGCATAAAACTGGCCACACAATGTCTGCTCTCGATATTCAGGGATGCTATATGTGCATATTGGAATGGAATTCTGTCTAAATTGTCTCTCTGGCTACTATTACATAAGTAAATTAAATTCAATATTCTTTGCTCATTGGCCGAGGTACAGAGACAAGGGGGTGGAGGTTTCAGCACTGTCACTTCAATACCACCTACGACACCACTGGGGATTGTGATTAAAAAGCCAAGGCCAGAAACCACAAGTCTGTCTTTTCTTTTTCTTTTTCTTTTTTTTGGTTTGGGTTTTTTTTTGGTTTTTGGGGATATTTGGGGTTTTTTGGGTTTTTTTTGTTTTGCTGGGCTTGCTCTGGAGAGGGTGTGGGATTGGGACCGCCATTGCTGCTACCACACTGCGGCTGCCCCCAGGGAGAGAGCCCCTGCAGAGGGGCAGAATTGTCATTTTGGCAGCACAGCTCCTCATTTGGATAAACTAGCTTTCCTAGTTCTGTTTTGTCCCTGCTTTCTGTTGTTTTCAGGCTGGGGAATCCGAAAATTAAGCCTCCCTGATATATTGTTTTAATTTTCCTGAATATCATGTGGCCATAGAACAAGGCCAGTGGCCATTTTGCCTTTGTCTGGGTAACCACGCTGGATACCGTCTTTGGAAAGCATTTTTGCTTGTTTGGTGGTGAATACCCTATTGGGGCTGAAACGCTCTCTTTTTTACACTCTTTTATTAATATTGTTGTGGTTATTGTGATTTTTCACTAAATTGTGATTCCAACTTATAATCTGTTCTAGTGTTCCTCCATCATTGGAAGGGGCGAGGAGGAGAAAAGGGAGCAGCTTGAGTGAGTTTAATTCTCTAGCTGGATTTTAAACCAACATACTGGTTAAATGACCAGAGTTGTCTACAATCACCATACACCGTAAGAACAAATTACTATTACTTTATTTGTCTCCGTCCCAACCAAAACTTCTCTAACTCTAGAATCTCACAAATAACAACTCCTCCTCCTGATACAGATCCTCGTGGAAGTCATATTGAAGCATATGGAAGACAGAGAGGTGAGTAGAGATAGTAACGTGGCTTCACCAAAGGCAAATCTGGAGCTGTGCTGCCGGGCTAATCTGGTGGCCTTCTTAGGATGGTGTGACTGCATCAGCAGAGAAAGAAAGAGCAACTGATGTTGTCTACCTGGTAACTTTTTAAGGCCTTTGGTATGGTCTCCCATCATATTCTTGATGGATAATGAGTTTGATGGATATAATGCTAGATGGATAAGGAACTAACTGGATGGTCACATTCAAAGAGTTACAGTCAATGACTCAATGCCCAAGTGGAAACCAGTAACCAGTGGTGTCCCTCAAGAGTCTGCATGGATACCAAAGCTATTTTACATCTTCGTTAATGACACAGACCAATGGGATTGAGTGCACATTCATCAAGTTTTTGGATGACACCAAGATGAATGGTACAGTTGATATATTAGAGGGAAGGAACACCATCCAGATGGACCTTGATAGACTTGAGGAATGGGATTGTATGAATCTCATGAATTTCAACAAGACCAATGCAAGATCCTGCACCTGGGTCATGTCAATCTCTAACATCAGTACAGCCTGGAGGAGGAATGGATTGAGAGCAGCCCAGAGGAGAAGGACTTTATGTCCACCATCTTGGTGGATGAAAAATTAAATGTGATCCAGCAATGTGTGCTTGCAGCCTAGAAATCATATGCTGGGCTGCATTAAAAAAAAAAGTGTAGCCAGCAAGGGAGATGATTTTCCTTCTCTGCGCTGCTCTTATGAATGACACTGCCTGCAGTACTGTGTCCAGCTCTGGGATCCTCAGCACAAGAAAGACGTGAACCTGTTAGAGCAAGTCCAGAGGCAGGACACAAAAATCATCAGAGGGCTGGAACACCTCTCCTATGGACAGGCTCAGAGACCTGGGGTTCTTCATCCAGGAAAAGCGAAGGGAGACCTTATTGCAGCCTTTCTATATTTAAACAGAAGTTATAAGTAACATAGAGAGAGCGTTTTTACCAGGGCCTGTAGGGGCAGAAAAAGAGTCATTGGTTAAAATGGAAAAAAGATTTATATTGGATGGAAGGAAGAAACTTTTTAAAATTACTGCTGTGAGACACTGAAACAGGTTTCCCAAAGATTTGGATGCCTCATCTCTGGAAGTGTCCAAAATCATGTTAGATAAGGCCTTAAGCAATGTGATCTATTGAAAGATGTTCCTTATCCATGTCATGGAGTTTGGACTAGATTATTTTTGAGGGTCCCTTCCTACATAAACCAGTCTATGATTCTAAGACATTATGACTTAGTATTTGAAATACGTAGGTGTTAACCTTCTACTCATAGGAACTCAGAAAACTTTGTAGAGAGACAAAAACAAAGGACAAGATAGGCTGGAAATCATAAGAACAAATAAATCCTGAAGCATTTAAAGGCCTCTTTTGTTAATATTCCAGGTTTTACTATATACTAGACATAGTCCTACAGTCAGGGAAAAAAACTCTTAAAATGCTGGTATTCAGATAGGATAGAAAAGGCCAACTGRTTTATCTGGGAATAGTCACATCATTGACTACAACAATGAGAAAATATATATTTCAGMAATTCATTCTGATACTCCTGAGATTTAACAACTACATAATTATATAGTCCTATGCAAATATATTAAAGTAGAGGGAGATTTAAGTAGGACATGGCTTTATGCTGCTTTTCTGTATATGTGGGAGTTTGTCTACATGCATTTAGAAAATGTGAATTCCTAATGTGCTATTTGAGTTGCTGTATAAGCTGCTTAGAAAAACATAGTTTCATCAGAGCTTTGTCAATGTATCAGATAGAATAACAGAAGTGTAACATCCATGTATTCCTGAATTAAGATAAAATGAAAGCTGTAATTAAGATAGCAGCTTCTTACTACTTTATTAATTTGATTATTTAATTACGATAGAAAGGCATGCCATTTCAAAACAGAATTTGAATATTTAATCCTTTTTGGGTTATTTTAATTTCTTAGGTTGCTGAGCAGCAAAACTCATTATCATGTGAATGTCTTTAAAATACAATTCTTAAAAGATTGCCCTTAAACACCCTTATTCGGAACTTGGCCAGTGTTTGCAATGCTAAGTCATTCTCATGTGAAATATTTTAAAAGGTAAAGACAAATATTCTCAGAAATTGGCCAGATAAAGAAGGAAGTGGTTATCACAGATGTTTGCAATATTTTCCCGTTGATTTTTTTGTTTGTGTCCTCAAAATGGACACTTCTAAAAGTCTGAATAACATATTTTCCCTAGGTTTTATAAAAACCTTGTGCTAAAATCCACAGAAGAATTTGATTTAGACTTTTTTTTTTCAATTTAATCTCTAGGTAAAATCCAGCTCTGTAATTCAGTAAAATGCATTTTTTACTCTACCTTTTTGACTCATGCTAATAATACTAAATGCAAAGYTTGGATTTAAAAATCTTTCTTGCACTTGGGATAAGAAATGACAAACTTATGAATCATGACTTGAAAAGTGTTCAATTAAGATCAGGATTATAAACTTCTATCTAATTTGGGATTGACATTCCAAAAAACATAGCCCTTCAATGTTATGTACCAGTACTCACACAGCAAACCACTTTAAAAAAGCACCTGTTTTTCAGGTGAACCTTCTAACAACACTGTGTGCATAAAATGAGGCAGAAAACCACTTGTAAGGCTGAATTATTTTCTTTGCAACCTGCAGTGTTTTAGAAAGCTGAGTGCATGGAAAACCATCTTAGTATACGATGAATTTTAAACAACACTCTTCTAACCCTCAGTGCATATTCAAGCTGAAGAAATAGGTTTCACCAAATGTCAGGCACAGTGGAGAAACTGTGCTTCTGGCTGTTGCTCAGGTACAGAAATTGTCTGTTGAACAATTCAACTGTCTCAACCACCATGTACCCTGCCTCGAATTATATATGGTCCTGCACTTCTTCCATTCTCTTTGCTCTAAATCTGGGTTAGTACATTAAGGATGCACAACTGTGCCACTGTAGGATCATTTATATTAGGGAAAATAGTCTGTGTCAGGTGCTACCCCTTTCACATAAACCGGAAAGGCATCATAAACTAAAAGTTCTGTAAGTTATTTAGGCACCTGATTTCTTGCTTGTCATTCTCTCTGGGTCACCAAGAGTAGCTGCTCACCTGCTTTAGTCTCAGGTACGAGCACTGTCCAGGGACTTTAGCTGGGATAGGAAAGTACAAAAGTAAAAACTGTGTTGTTTTCATAAGGGTATTAATAAATACGTTGAGTATTTGACGACCTGTACTGATGTCTGAGAATCTGACAGAATCTTTCCTGCCTCTGAGATATTTTATATACTATGAAATACAATGAAACGATATCAGAGGCAGAGTTCTGTTACCACTTTAATATGAATGCAGGTGGCACTGCAAGTGATATTTTCAGAATAAGATGAATGTTCTTGCCTTATTAAATTCAATCTGCTAGGTGAATTTTCTGTCAGAAGAAGGGTTGGAATGGACTGCTAAAACTGTGGTTATAGTCAGAAAAGTGGCTGTCAGTGTGGAGCTTTTTATTTAACATATCAGCTATTCTTTGGGTAAATCATGACTACTTTTTTGTCTAAAGAGGCTTTTACCACAGCTAACACTAAAATACTAATTCAGGTATAGAAGACATTAGATTTCACTCCATTTCATGTAGGTGTTATTTTTGTTGATACTATACTTGATTGGGATTCAAAAATCCTTATTACAGATGAGAGTCCAGGAAAAAGGAGACAAAATAGACCAATTTTCCAACCTCAGTTTGAACTCATAGGTCTGACAAGGAGGAAAAAACTCAAGAAAAAACAAATGTAAAACAAACCAAAAAACCCTAAATCACTCTCACACACTGTAAAGCCTGTCACTATCTTGTTTCACTGTCAAAATCAGTTTAACAATATTTTATCTAAATTCACAGATGTTAAATGTCCTAATTTCTCCTATAGATTATATTTACATTACTAGAAATGATCCAGTCACCTGTTTTCATAAAATCCACTTCATTCTGCCTCTCACCATTCTTCTTAATGAGGAAAAAAGGTTGGTGTCATCCATTCTACCTATTAAGAATAATATTTCGTCCATAATAATACCTTTTCTAGGTACCCTCTGGAACAGAACTCATTGTCATGAGCCAAAACTGTGCCAGAGATTAGATGTGGAGGGGTGAGGTGGGGATCTAGATCTATAGCTTTAACAAATGTAAATTAAAGTAAGTTGAAGCATTTTTGTCTGCAAATTAAATTTTAGTGGCATCAAAAGATTAAAATATGCTGGAAACATCATTTAAAGTTGAAGCAAAAATTCTTATTCAATAAAAAAGTCTACTAGATACCTGAAATAAATAGAGATCAATGTCCATTGGTGCAAAGAATTACAAAGCAAGGCAATAAAAAATACTTTTTGACAAAATGCTCAGCATTTCCTCATCAAAATTAACTCCGACAGGCTAAAGTAAAAATCCTAACCATTAAATTTTTAAAAAATAATATGGCTAAACAAATTTTTGCTCTTTGGGTGAATTTTTAAGTGCAGTGACTAAAGAATAGCATTTTACTGGTTCAGAAGTGCAAGGTATTGTTTTAGGATATGGAGCATGAACTGGCATTGCACATCCAGTGTTTGTACACACTGGTTTCTTCCTCTACCAGTCAGTCATCTGCACCACGTTCTGGTTCACAGTCAGCTGACTTGGTCATAGATAAGCTGCTGACAGCTGGAGTCCACTGCATGGGGTCAAAGACAAATCAAACTGACCTTGGAAAGGTTATAAGAGAAATTTAAACAGTTTAGCATTTGATTCAAACGAAGTTTAACACAGGTGGAGGGCATAAACTTAAGGCATGACTTTGTCAGAAGTCACAAGATATGCTAATTAATTTTGTACAGACAAGATCTTAACTAAAAAGGACTCCTGGAACTTTCTAATCAGTTCTTTTTTGGTCCAGACTAGAAGCTAAATTAATACTGCAGAAATCAGCATGGTTACCTTAATAAAACAATTGTCTTTTTTTTTTTTTTTTTTGATTGCAGCAACATTTGTACCAGTGGTGAAGTGATATATTCATCTAAAAAGAAGCTGAAGTAATTTTCACTTTAATCCATTTTTTTTTGTCATTGTCAGAATTATATCAAAGGACTTTAATGTAAAAAGCAATTGAGTCCTGGTAGTGGTCACTGTTGCAAAGCACACATCAAAATTTCAGTATAAAAAAAATAATATATGGTGTTTTTTCTCAAAAGGCTTTAGTTTTCTAGCAATAAACATGAATGGTTAATCAATGCTTAATTAAAGATATCTGAATTTGAATATAAGAAATAAATAATAATAAAGTAGTATCTGAAATTCATGTGATAAAACATTGTTACAAATCATTTATAGTGTCTTGAAAGCTCCTTTTGTGATGAAGTGATAATATATCCATTGTTTTTCCTGAGATCAGTCAAGGTTCAAGCACTGTCAATAAAACAACATTCACAGTGACTTACCCATCCTTCATGTAGTGGCAGACATCATCAATCATTTCCCCTTCAAGAAAAGTTCAGATCTGTCTACATGAGTTCTATTCAAGTGAACATAACTATCGTATTTGAGTATCTTATAAAAAGGAACATTAAGATGTGGCTGAACAAGTGAACTGTATTTATCCCTACTCTCCAAAAATTTAGTGAGATCCATTTTTCCTTTTTTTTTTTTTTTTTTACTTCAGTCTGTATTTCTGTTTTGAGCTTCTTTAGCTACAGAATAAATAAGTATAATTTAGGTTATGGTCTAATGATCCTATCATCTGGGATTGACACTGTTTTGACTAACATGTTGCTGTTTATTTTTCCAATTTAATAAAATGCAACTCTGTGAGGAAATCAGTATCACTAATCAATAGAGACTTTTAAGTAACTTTGTATTCATAAATAAAGTATCAATACTTTCAATAGCTCAGCATGGAAATTACTAAGAAGTAGACACACAAGCATTAAACATTAAAAAGTAAAATAGCACTAGTGAAAGGAGATTTTTTTTATTCTGTACTGTCCAAAAGCAAAGAACTTCACAAGCTCTCTGGTTAACAGTATTCCTCAGAAAGTACTGCAGTGTAGTCATTAACAACAGATTTCAAGGCTTGTTGTACTACTAGAACCAATCACTGCTTTCTCCTTCTTTAGATTAAAATGTTTTCATTATTTGTCTTCCATTTGTTGATTTCAGACTCCAGTGAAGATTACTAGCTGATAGTGATGCCCTGGCTACAGAGCAACCTGTCTGTTGCCTGCTGGTGAAGAGACTGTTACAGCAGAGACTGAAGAGTCTTCACTATGAGGAGAAGAAATGACTTTGAAGGGGAAGCAACTCATCCTTACTGTTTTTGTGACTGCAAAAGAAGTAATCAGATGAGATATTCATTCAATACATTAATTAAACTGTGCCCTTACCAATTCTAGGCAGTAAATTGTTCATGATCCTGGCTACCATAGACTGCTTAGAAACACTGATGTCCTCCTGTTGGTCATCTAAATGAGGTCATTATCCAGTGTCCCCAGTACTCCTTACTTTCTCTGACATAAACAGAATGTTCCTTGGGAATCATATAGCACAAGAGGGAAGGAAGAAAAACAGCTTAACAATTACTTTGTATAATTTCTTTCCTGGAAAAAACAGTGGATACTCACTAGTTGTAGACACTCCAGACAGTTAACTTATTTTCAAACCACCATTATTTTCTACATGCTATTCTAAAATATGCCTTCACAGTTTCTGTTGGAAAAGTCAGATGTGTCACAGATTTATTCTGCTAACCACAAGGAGTATGTTTCTGAATATCACATGATTTCTGTTGCTCTTGTTACTTTAAAGGCGTTTTGTCTGGAAAGCTTTAAATTTATTCCTCACAGAATGATATTTGGCGATGGGTTTCCCAAAAGGTTAACTCAGATTTTTAGAAGTTTTCCCCGAGAAGCAGGCAGATAGCTTTTCGCAATCTGAAGTAATGATTTTAGATCAGTGGACAAGTATTTAGACTTGTGCACAACTATTTGCATAGCTGAGCTATCAAAACCTCCTGGTAGGTTAGAATAATAGTGCCAGTCAGGATTTGTACAAATAGCACCATACCATGCCATGCCACACTATATATTTATTTGATTTTATTTACATACACAACTCTGCCCTGGAACAGATTCCTGGCAGGACTGGTGAGCCTATGGACAGAGGAGCCAGAGCAGGTTTGCTGGAAGGACTTGTGAACCTGTGGAAAGGATACGAGCTGGAGCAGTTTGTGTAAAAATGCAGCCCCTGGGAAGAGCTGACATTGGAGAAATTAATGGAGGACTGCCTCATGTGGGAGGGACCCCACACCAGAGCAGGGAAAGATAGTGAGGAGTGTTTCCCCTGAAGAGGAAGGAGCATCAAAGACAACTTGCGATGAACAGACTGCAACCCCTGTTTCCTACCCCCCTGCACTGCTGGTGGGGAGAAATTAGAGAATTCATTGGTAAAGTTAAGCCCAAGAAGAACGGTAGGGTTGAGGGAAGGTGTTTTTAAGATTTGGGTTTATTTTCATTCCCCTACTCTGACTTGATTAGCACCAAATTAAATTAATTTCCCCAACTTGAGTCTGTTTTGCCTGTGACAGTAACTTGTGAGTGATGACTTCCTATCCTTATCTTGACCCATGAGCCTTTCGTTATATTTTCTCTCCCCTGTCCAGCTGAGGAGGGAAGTGGCATAGTGGCTTTGGTGACCACCTGACATCCAGCCAGGGTCAATCCACCACACATGGTCTCACCAAGGTAGAGGTGACTCCTTTATTTTGAATCCTAACTAGTACTCTATATAGTGGACAGAGGGGCACCAACTTACCAGGTATGGCAAGAAAATAGAAATGCAGGAAATACAACCAAATTCTTAGAAAACAAAGCTGATATTTTGGAGACAAAAAGGAGGTAGAAATCTTCTCAGGCAACAGAAAAGAAGAATGAGATCAATCTGTGACAACAGATGTCAGACCATGTTTCCAAAAAGTATTTTAATTTAGAAGAAATTTTGCAGTTTCTGAATTCCACTGCTTTCTTTAGCTGAACGATTAGTACAGGAGAAGGCCTCAACCAAACCTGATTGTAATAAACTGAAAATCTTCCACCAGTTATATTAGGCTTTGGAAGAAGCCCAGGTTTTATGATATATGTTCATAATTTGCGAAGTCCAATTTCCCTTTCAGTTATACTATCTCATAAGCCAGATCTTGTAGATAATTATACAGGCCCGAAATTCATAAGCAGTAGTCATAAAACTGTTGAGCCCGACACATAAAAAGACCTCAGAAAAACAACTGCTTGGTGACATTTCTGAGCTGCAGTCAGAACTGAAACCTCCCTCTCGTGCTGAATCAGCCCCAGACAAGTGCAATGCGTCCTTATATCAGCCACTGATGTGAGGCTGTGGGATTAGGGCCATTAATGCACATGTCCATCTCACATTAAATTTTATGCTTAGTATCAGAAACAGTAAAAATATAAATGCGTCAATGACTTAAGTGGAAAATGGATAGAAAGAAGCTTTTCAAATGCACAAGTGGAGCTGGCTACTACCACTAGTGTCTTACACAAATCTTCCATATAATTTCTTTTTGTACTCTTAAATTATGGCTTAGCAGATGAATATCTGCAAGTGAACTGTAGCAAGTAATAGGTTTTTATGTTATCCTCTATCAAATGCCATTTATAAAATGAGTTCTCTAAAGAGTTCTGAAAAAGGGCAAATCCCATTGATTGCTTATGTTTAAAACAGAAAAGCAAGCACCTGAATAACACAGCTTTTCCAAATATAGAATTACTTCTTTTCTAGTTTGAACAATACACTATTTTGCTGTACTGATAATTTCTTACAAGAATAATTAGTGGTCATGTGTTTTATTATATAAATTATGATTAAATTTTTAAAATCACAACATGTGGCCTAGGATATTCTTGCAATATAATTTATGCAGATTTTATTAAAGAGTCAGACTAATATCTTTCTAAAGATATGGAATAGTCAATTACACTATAATTTCTAATGACTACGGGGAACTCTGAATGCTCTATGCTTAAAATTAAAATGATGTGTTGCTGTAGTCATTATGTGAAGATTACCACTTTGATGGGGTGCACTGACCCTGTTTTTATCATTGCTTTCCTTTTATTTAAAGCCATCTCCACTATACATAACACACAGATGTTTTTACAAGAGTTTGGAGATGGGGAACTTATTTTCACAAATAATGAAATTTTTTTCTTTTTTATTCACATATCTTTTGACTCAGTGTGATAATTACAAACTAAACATTTTTTTAAAAGTATCTATTTACTATATAAATTTTGAAACAAGCCTTTCATTGACTCTAACAATGGAATATGTACTGTGTTCTGAGGTAAAACTACAGTCATTTTCTTATCTGTTATGCAGTTTACCTGTGTTTACTGTCATTATCTGATCTATATAAGAGACAAAAAGAATTTTCTGAATTAAATTTTACTTCAGTAAGAATATGTCAGAAAAAAAATATTTATTCATGATATTAAGTTCACCATTGACAGTGGTTGCAGCACACAATCTGATAATGCACCAGTGACAATGTATACCTGCCTTGGTTAATAGCTGTCATTTTTTAAAATCTTCACTGTATTTTAAGTCTGAATCTGTCCTGTTTTAAAATCATAAGAGAAGAGCAACATATGGATATTCAAAAAATAGGTCTTTCAGGATACAATTATTGAAGGTTATAATTCACATTTTATTGTTTTTACATACATATATTTAGGAAAAATACTTAACAAAATTTGCTTATAGGAGTCAAGAAGTTGATGGCAGCAATGTTTCTCAATCTTATTTTTTTTTGAAGGTGGCCTGTTTTTCTTCTTTTTTTCTTTTTTCTTTCTTGCATACAAGATTTAGCCTTTGTCACAGAAGACATACTGAGTTATTTGTCAAGAGAGCTGTGCACCAATACTTCTTTATCTGAATGTAAGCAGACTAATGATATTTTGATACAGAGTCCCTCAAACCAAGACACCTTGACACTTTAAATTAATATAATAAGTAATACCAGGAGGCTACAGTTTATTAGCCCTTGGAGAGTGGACTTTACTGGAACATAGATTAGGGTAACCACTGGGCAAATTTTTAGGCTATTTCAGTTTAGCATAGCATAAGTTCTCAAGCATGAGTCCCAGTGTTTTACTAAATAAAAATGTCTCTTTTATGCAAGCTCTTCCCAGACAGTGATTTCCCAGCCTGCAATCAGTGTATATCAAATATCACCAAGCTTCAGTCCAACTTACCCAAAGCAACCTGATTTCTGCAAGAGTGAAAAACACATTATTTGAAAACCATCATCATCCAAAGTTTTGCCTATTCTTTTTAGATTTTAAATAAGAACAGGTTTAAGAAATGTAAAATAGACCAAATAAATTCATTCAGAACACTGTATCTTCGTGAATTTTGACTGGAAGTCTTTCCTTTTTTTCAGCAATTGTTATTTTTTGAGATGGGTAGCCATTTTCTCCAGATCATCAACCTGTTCCCATGGGTGTAGTGATGGTGAGCTATGATATATAAAGCGCTTTGTAGTCTTAAAGCCAATTGCAAATTTATTAATAATCTTTGCAGATCCACAGTATTGCTAACCTTAAGAGAGGCATAAAAGTTAGTCTGCTTCCTGGGGGTGTGCTGATAAACAGTCATGACATCCCTTTTTCCAAGAAAAATAATGCAATATTGTACAATCACCTCTGTTATGTGAAGGCTCTCTTTCTATCATCAGAGCAAGTGAGGTATAAATCAAGTGTGGTAAATCACATAAAGGAAATGTAAAATGACATCTTTCTAGGCAAATTATTTCAAAGCCCAGTTAAATAAATCTGTGAGTAATATCAAGGACAAGAGGGAAAAAAGGTATCATAAGCACAAATAGATTCAAAACCAATTTAAATGGTTTAAGATTAACATATTCAAGGTTCATTTCTTAGGCTAATTTTTTTAAAATCTTCAAACAAATTGAGATATTACCAGTTTTAAAGACATGGTGAATTAATATTATTTAAAAAACAACAAAAAATCCAGAATGGGTTTAGTTCTGAGAGGAAACTATCAAACAAAGAAACAGTCCCACTCAACTCTTCCCACCCCCCAAAACACAAGGATAAAACCTCCCACATTTTACACTGTGTATTTATAGAGAAATAGCTGTGTAGCTAGTTTTTCAGAGAATTCACCACTTTTCTATAGAGAAATCATATCCTAAATGAACAAAAGTTAAGGGTAGTTGATAGATGATGTAAAAAGATGAAGGAAAGAAGCACATAACTCCAGAAGGACTCCTGGGGACAAATATAGAGAAGCTAAAGCTGAAGGACATGTGATCTGGGATGGGTTGACCCTGGCTGGACACTAGGTGTCCACCAAAGCCACTCTATCACTCCCCTCCTCAACTGGACAGGGAAGAGAAAATATAATGAATAGCTGGTGGGTCAAGATAAGAACAGGGGGAAATCACTCAGCTGTTACTGTCACTGGCAAAACAGGTTTGACTTGGGGAAATTGGCTTAATTTATTGCCAGATAAGGAGTACTTAAGCAATTATGAGTCATATATCACAAGACACAAGCCATATAAAAGCTCATGGGACCTGGAGTGGGCCACTCAGAGTGCTGAGTGGACTGGATAATGATACTGGAAAGCTGTCATCTTTAAAGGCTGGCAATCATGGCAGTCAAGGGCAGTGCTTGGTGACCGGTCACTTCCAGCCTCCATGATTCTGTGAAATGGAGTTCAGCCATTCCTGGCCAAGGAATTTCAGTCTTCAGTCACTGGTAAAGAAAATAGAATGTGAAGGGGTTTGCCAACCCCMTTTTTTTCCCATGGGAAAATTGAGGTTTCCATTTCCATTTTCCACTGGATGAGAGCTAAATATTTTATTGTACAGGAAGAGGTAATAAATGAGTTATGAACAGGGATGGCCGGTCATAGAAAATTCCTGTAAAAAGGTTTAAAGGGAAAAGTAGAAAAGCAAGTAATCAACCGTTTGTCATGCCTTTAAAGATAATTTGTTTTCTGTGTGACAAGAACTCTTGCAGACCCTAAGAAAAAGTAAAAATAGAGATGCTGGACCCAGCATGAAAATAGAAAGAAGCTCTAAAATATATGAAGTTTGTTTTGCCTTCTAAACTTAGAGAAAATACAAATCTTGTGCAGGACTAGATTGCAAATTTAGTTGGTATGCCTATGGAAMAAATTCTCATTTAGAATTTTTTGGAAATTTTTGATGATAATCATTGGTGAAAAAGCTTTTTTTTTTTTTACTTTGCCACTCTCAAGGTGAAGAAAAAATTGTAGAATGCGAGAATATATGCATAAAAACAATGTCAACATAGAAAACTTATAAGAAAATTCAACTATTTTTTTCATGTGGTTATACCTAGAGAGTCAGAAATGTGAAGGTCTTCATGTCCACACTCTTAGAGCAGTCCACAATTTGTTGGTTCTTACCACAATTCCCTGAAGAAATAAGCTAAGAATAGCAGTTACACTGCACAACATTTGCATAGAAAGAATTATATGTGCTTACAAAGACAGTATTTGTTTTCTTCTATGTACCCAAATTTTACAATGGAAAATGAGTAGGCACTGAATCATAAAGTAAAACCTAAAAGCATAGGACAGAGTCAAATGACCATTTTTTTACAAATAGTCTGAAATATTATTTATTGCTGGAGAGACTAACTATTCAAGCACCAGAATCAGCAGACAGAAATCTGACTTGCTTTCAGAAATTTGGTTAAAAATGCATTTTTTTAAAAGTGGTATTTCTGTCATAAGTATGCTCCAATTTGTGCTGSTTTGGGTTTTTTTTTGCTTATAAGGAATAAACCCACCTAAAAACGTTGAAAGATAATCCTAACACTGATGATATTCCCATCTCTGAACCCAGAAAGCCAAAATATTTCCACACAATTTTTCACCCAGAAAAGAAAAATGTCATATATGCCACACACAGATAAGGATATTACTTTTCCTTGGAAGATAAGGCAGTTAGATTGCAACCTGAATTTTCCTTTTTTGCGAACAATGAAGAATTGCCTATTTGTCACAGACTTTTGCTGGATGCATTTTGAGTTACTTTTCTTGGTTTAAACTTCTTGATCCTAAATGCTGACTGAAAAAGCTAAGCAAAACAAAGTCCCAATATTGATTCTGAAGAGAAACCAGSTACTACATCTGGAGTCTTTATTTGGCACTACTTCTAGACATGAAGTATCATGAGGTCTTCAGCCCAAACATGAGGATAACTTCCCACATTGAAGTATTTCTGATTACAACATTCCTCCTGCAGTTGTAAGACAATTTATACAAATAACAAACGTGAAGATGTCTATCCTGAGACTAGGAACCAAATCAAAATATTCTTTACTCATGGTATGACTAGATACAGACCAAACCGAAGAAGTATAAAACTGTGTAGAAAAAATAGTCTTGCTTTGTTTAAGAATTTTACATTTTTTTCTTTAGTGAATTGTTTATTTTTCATGAAGCTGAAGTGTTAACCTGACATTTTCCTAACTTTAACACTGGAATCTGCTGTGAGAGTTGTAAAGTCACTCTCTGTGTCTGATGACCTTGTCTCTTTTATTTCCTTCTTTTCCACATCATTGTCCTCTGTTTAGCCTGTTTGGTTTACGCTTCTTATTAAAAGCAAGCCCTGTTTCTTTTTTAACTTCCTGGCCTTTTTTAATTAGCCATGTAGTCAGCTTTAAAACCTCTGGGAGATGAAAATCCCATATTTGGAGATCAACAACTTCAGCTGAACAATTTTGAATCCAGGAGGAAAAAAAAGGTCCAGAACTAAAATCAATAAAAAAAAACCCACTCCAAAACCAACCAACCAACCAGAAAAACAAGAGCAGTCTGGTAAATTCTTCACCCTATTTTTTGTTGAAGAAAACATATCAAATCCTAATGCCTCAAGCTCAATATTTATTTTCTTTATGTATTTCTGTTATCAATAGCATTGTCACTAAGTAGCCTATTTGGTAGTATCTCAAAAAATGTGATATCATAATAAAGGAAGGAAAACAAAAGGCCACATAGGAAAGCTTATTAAAATGCACATCAGGAGGTGCTTGAGTTTTTTGTGGGTGGATAAATCTATCAACATTTCAGCCTTCTAATGCATATTCTTTACTTTATTGTTAGAATGGAAGATTAGCAGTTTACAGAGTGCTCCATGAAAACTAAATCAGTGTTTCTTTCTCTGATAGATTGTTTTGAGTGAGATTTTATTAACATTTTAATTACATGGATGGAATGAAATGTAAATATATTATGAGCTTTACATACATCTAGGTTCACAAGAAATGAAGTGGTTTTATGGAAGTTATTTTTGAGAATGAAAAGGAAAGAAGCAATTTATTCCTTGRGATGGTGGATGAACAGATGTTATTTAAAGAAGTCTACTGAAGGAAAGTCTGCTAAATATAACATTTTATATGTATTTTATACTAAGTGTTTTTTTGAACAATAAAAAATGTGTACTTTGGCTACTAAATTTAAGGTTTTTGAAAAAGAAAAGCATTAAAAAAATAGATTTAATTTCAATAAAGAATGTGAACACTAGAGAATACAGAAATTATAATTAATAGTTTAGGAAAAGATACTAAAGGCTAAAATGCCCATAATTTCCTTTGAAAATGTAATCCCAACCTGGGAGGATAAACATGCTGTATATATATTAAACATTATGCTTGGTAATTAAGTTTTACATTTGTTAATGCTTGGTAGAAAGAAATTACCACTTTCAGGAACCTATTCTTCTCATCATAAAATATGTGCATATAATCTTGGAGAATTTTTCCATCAATAGTTTTTTAGTTTGTGATGTTGGCTTTAAGTCTAAGGTGATTCTCTAATTTTTTTTAGAAATCTAATGACACAATTAAATAACCCAGTTCTCATAGTTCTTCACTACAAAACTATTTCAGATTAATTTAACAATTTTATTGACACRGACATAAGCCTTTTAAACAAGTTTGTTCATCTCTTCTGTTCCAGATTTGAGACATCTGTGTATTTATCTTAACTCATTTCTAAGATAAATTCAGAAAGCACAGATTAATCATTGGATTTTTAATCCAGCTACAAGACAGAAACCTACTTTAGTCAAAAATATTCAATAGCAATCTTGCCTGTATCTCAGATCTCATTCRCCTCTGGATCAAAATCTTGCATTCTAAGGCTTCAAGTTTTTCCCCGAAACAGTAAGCACATTGACAAAGAAAATCATAAGTAAGCACAAGATCTTTATTTATACTAATATACTTCCAGTTATTTACATGTGTGCATGTTGTGGGAATCAAGACATCTGCAAACCTTTGCAGAAAGAATAGACTRAGGAGAAATAAGAGCTGGACAAAAAGCATCCAGGTCTGTTTGATCTAGTAACAAAAATAGTTCATGCAGGAATACATATGCATTCTAGTTTCCTGTTACGCTTCTTTGTAGAAGCAAATGTCAGAATAGGAAATATAAGAAGGAATTACATCTGTGGAGTTCTCRTTTTGAAATCTGTGCCAGGCTGAAAACAGATATGGCTTTGAACRTGTTTCTTTGCTGAAATGTGAAAATTTCTGGAAGAAATAATTCATCAGATCAAAGTTTTATTTATTGTTACTTGAAATAGGGGTGTACTGACAATCTACTAAACCATAATTGTCAGTACCTCAGGTATTGAACAGATTCATGTGACCAAAGGCTCAGTCAGAGAATTCAAGTGTTTTACTCAAACAATGCAAGATTAGGATGTAATTGCTTCCAAAGCACTCGACAAATGGGGCAAATTTCTACAGGTTGTTCTAGAATAAATTTGAATGCTCTTTGTGCTCCTGCTTTGTTTTTTTGGGGTTTTTTTATGGCTAGAAATTTAAATTAATTCCTSTGTAAAAGGCTAGTATTTGAGTAAAATAATATTAGAAAAATATTCTAGCTGATGGTACTTGGGGAATAAATTAAGATGGTTACTGATTTTGAAATATCTAAAATTACCTGAGGAAATGAAAAACTAAAATTAGTAATGCATTTGAGCTTTTGAAATCAACTAATGTTAAAAATATTTGGAATATAACCTAATAAATCATATAATAGGTAACTTAAAAAAAACAAAAGGATGAAAGAATTCCCCTAAAGTGCTAGAATTAATGTTTTATATAGACTAAGTTTTTTACTCCTGCTCCTTCAAATGATAATTTTCAAAGGTACTAAAAATAGATACAGCTAATAATAAAGGAACAACTACCATCACATTTTCTTCTGAGGGATTCTGTAAGCAGCTCATTCTCTGCCTGCCTGGTGCTCATGCCCAGATCTGGCACCGCCTGCTCATCAGCAGATCTAGCATGGACTTTGCTGCAATTTACACATATGGACCTCCCCACAACTGTTTTTGAGATTATACAGACATTCCCACCAACACCGCGGCCAGCACCAGGCAGTGTCTCAGGCTGTGTCTGCTGTCCTGCTCCAGCGGCCACTGTGGAGACCCTCACTGCCCGTGCTCACTGCAGGCTTTTGACACCCCTTGCCCGGGTACCTGCACCCTCTGGTGCCCTGCTGGTCTCTGACCCAAAATCCACTCACGCTGTGCCCAGCAGCTGGCCTCTCAGGCCTACAGGACTTGCAAGGGACACTGAGTGAGGAGGAGCACAGAGAGGTACCACAGGACTAAAGGAGAAGACAGACCAGCCTGGGGACATGAGGCTCAGGGCTGGGTCAGACAAGCCTGCTGGCTGGCCACAGTCTGCACATGGCCAGACCCTCTTACACACAGCCTTGTCTGCCCCATGCCCTTCTGTTCCTCCCCATCCCCTTCCCCCACACGCTCCCTCCTAAGTTTTGCATAGTACCACTGACACTCCCTTCAGACATCACAGATCCCCATGTTATTTTTTCCTCTTTCTTGTCATAGAATCATAGAATGGCTTGGGTTTGAAGAGAGCTTAAAGATCATCTAGTTTAAACCCCTCTGCCATGGGCAGGGACATCTTCCACTACACCAGAGTACCCAGAGCCCTATCCAACCTGGCCTTGAACACTCCCAGTGATGGGTCATCCACATTCTCTACACATTATCTAAGGGAATTCTTATGACACTTCCTGACACTTTCCGTGCCTTAATTGTGCCTCGCCTGATGGGGGAGAATTTCCAGAGCCCTTGCCTGGACTCTGTAGATGAACGGGACTTTTCCACGCTTCTTGCTTTCAGACAGTTTTTTATTAAGTCTTATCAAAGGAGCTGAGCCACAGGCATGACTCCCCGTAGAGAATGCGAGAGAAAAGGCGAGTTATCAAGATTACACCGTCTTTTAAAGGTAAATTACCCAATCAAAACCCAAAACCCAAAACCCAAATATTTTTACTTTTCTACCAATGTTCAATAAATCTTTCTGTCACGTAAAAGGAACTGCGGAATTTTTCACCCAATCCTCTCAATCCACTTTTGCCACAGAACATGGAGTARTAGAAGAAGTAGAAGGTCTGGAGAACAACAACAATCCTCCATTTTGAAGTTTTTTCTTTTTATCTATTTACTATATTAACAAACCCAACACCTCTAAATTTTCACCCTGTGACAATCTTACATAATGTTCTATCACTTAGTTCACACCAGTGTAGATTCTGCCTCTTCCCAGAGGGCAGGTAATTTTCTCCATGGACAAAGGTCAAAGACAGCATTGTCCAGGGGGGTAGAACTCTTCAAAACAGGCAGGGAAATATTCCCTGCACTTTGGACTCCCACAATGACACTTCCAATCATTTTTATCCCTTATATATACTGTAAAATCCTTGCACATGTAGAAGAATATAGCAATCATAATAGCAGAAAACACATGTGGTATATTTTTACCAGAGTAGTCTAGAAATATGATGAGACRGGAAAACTACCTTTTTATGTCGAGTGACCTATAAACATGACCATACATTTTGCAGTCAAAATTATTTAACTTTTTAATAATCCCCTTCTTTCCCATGTGTGATGAAAACACTGTCTTGGTAATAACAAACTATATGGGAAATAGATATTTGACAATACAGTTATGGAAACAATTCTGTTCTGAATAAGTGATAACAGAAATAGCATATGTGGTTAATATTGCAGATTTCTTTTTTCTACGCTCTGAATTTAATTCAATTTCTTGGAAGTATTTTGTATATGGAGCTGCCTATCCTTGTACATTGGATGTTTTGCTCAGTAGAGAGGAACCCTCTTTTCTTTGTGGTGCTTCAGCTGTTGTGCGACTCCTCATTTGTAACCCAGAGTTCCATGGGCTTTTTTGGCTGATGTTTTATACTCTGCTGCAGCTTCTTCAATATGTATGCTATAGTGTTTTTCACTATCGTAGTTAATTTTGTAGACTCTCTTGCATTTTACATATCTCTCTTTTCATTTTCTCTCCCTTACTGTTTTGCATTTCCCTGGCTAACTCGCACTTTTTTATCTCCTTATATACTCTTCCAATCTCCACAAGTAACCATGCCATTAGTGTAACCTGTTACCTCTATTTTTGCCGTTCGACCAAAAAGTATTGAAACAGCACAGTATATTGAAAATATTTTATGATTTTTGGTATTTCTTCCTCTTCTCTAATTAACATATTAATATTAACATATTAAATAACACTGTGCAAGAACTTAGCCTTGAAAAACAGCAATTTATGTTTTAATTTACTTTTTTTAGTGAAGTCTTATAGTGTGTGTATAATAATAATTAACGCAGCACTGCTGAAAATCTTAGAGGTTGCAAACTGTTATGGGGCTGAGGGCAAAGGGAGGTTCACTGGTCCTTGGCCAAATGTTGCAACTGCTGCAGTTCCGTGTCCCCAAGCCCACAGAGCAGCAATGACAAGCCCAGTCTAACACACACACACACACACACACACACAGAGCAGTAACACAGCTGACCACAAAGCTGATAGAGGCAGAGAACAGCACTTTACAGGCATCTACATATACAGAAGCAGGATAGATGCTATAGTCTTGCTTTTCCTCTCCAGATGGTCAGGAATAAAGTTCACTCTAAGACACGCACATAGTTCTACAGGAGCTGGTCTTTGATACATAGTCCATCTAGCACCTAGCCGCCAGTACCTCTCTCTTCCAGTTGCTGGTACCTGGATCTTCAAGGCAAGGGTATTTCATGGTCCTACTCCAGCAACTGGAGCTCAGACCTTTCTTTCTTTCTTTCTTTCTTTCTCTTTTTCTTTCTTTCTTTCTTTCTTTCTTTCTTTCTTTCTTTCTTTCTTTCTTTCTTTCTTTCTTTCTTTCTTTCTTTCTTTNAGTTGCTGGTACCTGGATCTTCAAGGCAAGGGTATTTCATGGTCCTACTCCAGCAACTGGAGCTCAGACCTTTCTTTCTTTCTTTCTTTCTTTCTTTCTTTCTTTCTTTTTCTTTCTCTTTCTTTTTCTTTCTTTCTCTTTCTTTCTTTCTTTCTTTCTTTCTTTCTTTCTTTCTTTCTTTCTTTCTTTCTTTCTTTCTTTCTTTTTCTTTCTATCTCAAGGTTCATGTGTGTTGACACACGCCAGAACAGACAGGACAGTCACACAGAAGAAAGGTAGGACTAGAATTTGATAAGAAAGTGAGACAGACTGCCCTGACCAGATGCAGGTCTCTCACTCAAGTGTACTGTCCTGAACCAGTTTATACACATCTGGACCCTTTTATCCCTTTTCCCTCTCTTTTTCCACACTTGGTCCTCCCTTATCCACCTTGTTCCCTCCCTTTGCCTGCCTTCGTCCCTTCCCTTAAACATTCCAYAATAAGATTTACTCAATCCCGAAATGCACTTCCCTCTTTTCCCCCGTAATAAATTCTAAATCTCTTTAGGTGTTAACCACCTTCAGTATGGAATGGGTTCTGGGTTTGGGGTTTTTTTGTTGCCACCTCTTGGTTGGTAACTTACAGAGAATTTTTTCCCTTTGGCAGTCTTAGGAACAGCTAAGTGAGCCAAGATTCTTCTGCAGGCCATGGTGAGGACCATGGTGGAGCAGGTTGTCCCCCTGCAGCCCATGGGGATCCACATGGGATGCAGAGATCCACCCACAGCCCTTGGGGGAGGTGCCCGTGCCGGAGCGGGTGGGTGCCTAGAGGAGGCTGTGATCCAGTGGGAGACCCAGTGGAGAGAGAGGGCCCTGCTTCCAGGCTGGAGCAGCGTGTCCCTGGAGGGCTGCACCCCGTGGAAAGAGAGAGCCACAGCGCAGCAGTTTTGGGAGGACTGTTTGCCCATGGGAGGGGCTCATGTTGCAACAGGTGTGGCAGGACTGCTGTTTGTGAGATTGCAGCCACATTGGGGAAGTTCACAGAGAACTGTCTCCTGTGGGAGGGACCCCATGGCCTCACAGGGGGAGGACTCCTCTCCCTGAGTAGTGGAAGAAGATCTTGGGTGACGAACTGACCAAAACCCCCATGCCCTGTCTCCCTGCGCTGTCGGTGGGAAGGAGGGAGGGCTGGGGGAAGAAAAGGTGATTTTAAGGGCTTATTTTACTTCTCATTATCCTCCTCTGGTTCTGTTGGTAATGAATTCATTTTGTACCTCTAAGCCAAGCCTGTTTTGCCCTTGGAGTGTTTTGTCCCAGTCCTTATCTCAACTCATGAGGCCTTCACTAAATTTTTCTCTCTCCTCTGCCCAGCTGTGGCAGGGGAGAGTGAGTGAGTGACTTTCGTGRGTGACTGGCATTTGGCCAGTGTCGAACCACGACAACCTGGAAACTAGACAGTTCATAATGCATAATAAGTCCTATCTTATATGGAAAAGAAGAATGAAAATGAAACAACAGAGAAAATGTCACACCCTTGTTTAGGATAGCCATATCTAAGGATGATTAGKATGTAAAATTCAGTGTTAGTTAACTAAGTACAAAATAATGCACCTCTGACTGTTTATGCACAATGACAGACTGTAAATCAGCTTTTATTGCTTGGGAAAGAGGTTCAGAAGTGAGTACAGAGCACTGGCTACAACAGCTRCATGCTCAGTAATGGAGAGGGGTGGTGGTGAAGGGTAGAGGGGTAGGGAGGGATGGAGAAGAAAAAAATCCTATGAGATTGGAATAGAGAACAAGAACAAAATATAGACATGCCAATTGACATCCACCATGTATGCATGCTTTTAGTTAGGATTTCTGTGTCCCAGGAGGACGTAGGGTAGAACTGATAGTCTTACAAAGGGATAAAAGACATGACTAGATGTTGGCTTCTCAGAAATGGGGAGTTGTTGAAATTTCTAAAACAATGTGTGCAAAAAATTTACAGGAAATGCTCATTTGCTAGTTATAAAATACATTAAGTAGGAGAAATAAATTATCAGGCACATTTTAGATTTTTTAAGGAAACAAAGGCACTGCTTCATTTAGGGCATATCTAATTCATGGCAGTTGTTATTGGGCACTGTGAAGGTGCAAAATAGAGAGAGATTCTCAGAAGGGTTATGAGTTTTAGCAGAGGGTTTATGGCTCCAAAAGCATCTAACATTGTGGATGCTGACATTTATTAATTTGTTATTATGCTCAATATTAGCATTAAATTTGTTTTGAATTCTAGCAAGGAAAAATTTCCTACTAAAAATTTTTCCCTTCCCAAAAAAATGTTTGATTATCAATACACCATGTATACATACACAGATATTTTAGGGAATGCACTCTTACGTATTGCTATGCACACACTCAAGAACTGTATCTAGTACTACTCCCAGGTTGGAACTGTATGTGGTTAGATTGGAAGATATTTTATCAAATTTAAAATAATCCTAATTTAATTAAGGTGGAAAAGCACCAAAATGTACAACTGCAGTTGATGGATTAAAGACATAATCAGAAATGTATCCTTGATACAAATTAGATATAAATGTATTTAGGAGATTGGCACCAGTAGTACATTTGCCACCTTGTTCCTGATATGAATGTCCTGTCAGAAAAAAAAGTTCAGCATGCAGTCAAATGTGTGATTAGACTATCATTTTACTCCCAACCAGTTGCATGACTGTTAGCAGCAGGTGGGAGTTGTTCTCCATTTCTGGCCGAACCTTATTCRAAGTGATATCAAACCAAAAATTACATTTTTTGCTTTCAGAAACCTGTAATACAGACATCATAGGCAACTAAAAGAAACGTTGTTTGACTCATTAGCACCATCATAAAAAGACTAAAGACTGTTAAATAGAATTACTGAAATATAAAGTAATATAAAGTGTCACCTGAGATTTCTTGCCCTGGCAGATATATCTATCCAGTCATAGGTTTATCACAGGAAAATGAAGAAGGTTGTCAGTATTATGAATGAAAAAATGCAGCATCTTAAATTTATCACAGAAAGGGAGGGCACTATAGATATTTTCTGGTTTAACTGTCTAAGACTTGCTTGTCTCCAGCAAGAGTGTGACACCGTTATTTTYTGTATGCTGAAAAATATCACCACTCTTACACTTTTTTCTCAACTCTTTTCTGCTAAAACTCTTTTCAGTTCTTCAGGATCTTCCTGAATGTCCTTATGTCTTCACTGAATTTCTCAGGAAAACCTCACTTTATCCAGTCTTCATGAGCTTATCTAGACAGTTAACTCTTATTGCCTGTAATTAAAAAAATTAATTAGCAATTCAGAACTTGGGGAGGGAAATTAATAGACCACCCGATGTACCTGGAAGGCTAACTTTTTGATCTGCAAAAACCTCCTTAGGTGTTAGTACCTCTATTTTCTCTCTCTCTCTCTCTCTCTCTCTCTCTCTCTCTCTATATATATATATATATATATACAGAGAGAGAGAGAGTTGGGTTGTTTGTTTTTTTTTTTTTTTTTCTATTTTGTACATCATAATGTTTTGGAAGTAACTAAAATAGAGTCTCCACTCTGTAATTTATTTCGTTCAGTGTATGATCTATGAACTTTCAAAACCCTCATCTTTCAAAGCTTAAATTGAAAAATCTTTGAAAGAAGGCACCTTTGAAAGAATCTAAGGAGTCTTTGAGATAAAAATCTTAATGATTGCACATTGACTGAGTATCAGTAATCAAAGAGCATTTTCTTCAAATATCTTACTTCCTCTGATTGTCAGTTTAATAAAAGGCTCTGGGACAGTGATGTTCTTTAGAATAGAATAATAATAAAATGACAAAGATTTCCTTTGCTCTCTTGAACTATCCTAGATAATTTACCAGTTTTGATTGGAAGTAATCCCTGGTTAACCACTTGCCAGCCCCCTCCTTCAAAATGATTACAACTTATTTCACTCTGTTTTGAAATACATATCTTTAGTTTATCATTTGAATAAACAGTGCAAAGTCTTTGGATTACTGCACRTAATAACCTGTAATTAAACAGAGACAGCTTATGGGAACATTTCAAAACAATTCTTTGTTCAGTTCCTGATGATTTACTTGATTGTAGTGATACTTAATGATCTTGATATTAATATTCAAAACCCTTGACTAGCTTCAGCACTAATTATACATGAGACTATTTCTCAGATCTTCAGCCCACAGGCCATATTGCCAAGAGACACTGTGGTAATGGGGTTCAGACCAAAATTCAAGGAGAATCTGAGTGCAGGAAAATATTCAAAGTGTCTTGCTATCAAATCCTTCCTTCAAAAGAAAAGATTGAAACAGAATATCTTCAGACTATAATGGAGAATATGCTTTTCTGTATAGTAAGTTAAGTAGATCTTCAATCCTAAGTGGTGAGTGCTGATTACGTTATATCAGGGCTGTGCCCATGTTTTATTAACAACTGCTTAAAAATACATGAAATAGAAAAAAAAATGAAGCAAGCTGAATGAATAATATCTAAAAAGGACTGGAGTTCATAATTTCTTAAATTGTAAAATGATCGCGAATTAAGAAAATCAAGAGCAAGAAAGCAACAAAAGAACACCTTTAATTTTTCTTCTCTGTGATGTTAGCATAACAATTATTAAAAGATTAGAAAAAGAACTATGAATTATATAAGTACCTTAACGGTCTATGTGGAGGCCAAATAGAGGTAAAGATATTAACATGCCTGGTCCAGTGGTTGGACAAAATTGTTAAGAATTATGAATATAACTAAACTCTTCCTCTGCCTTTAGCTGAAAACTTATAACAGAATTTTCTGTAAGAGTTTGCCTTCATAATTTGCATCTTTTGTGAATTTTATACTTAAGTATGTAACTGTCCTTTGGCATTTTGCAGCTGTTCGGTATTGGCATACAATGCAGTTTGCCACAAAGACAGTCATTTAATAAGAATTGCAACACACACATCATTTGACGATTGCTGCAAGTCACCAGGACAGAAGTGGAAGAGGACATCAGCTTTATATTAGTTTATAATTCACTAACTAGGTGAAGGTGAAAAGAGTTTCTGTGCCATTTCATGCACAACCCCAAGGAAATAATGAACTGTATCATTGAATCATAGGATGGTTTGGGTTGGAAAGGGACTTCAAAGATCATCTAGTCAAATCCCCTTTGTAAGAGCAGAGATATATTTCACTAAACCATGTTGCTCAAAGACCTATCCAGCATGGCCTTGAACACTTTGAGGGAGGGGGTGTGCACCATTTCTCTAGGAAACTTAGTTCAGTGTCTCATCAACCTCACCATAAAAAAATTCTTCCTTATACCTCATAAAACCTTACCCTCTTTCCGTTTAAAACCTTTGCCCCTGTAAAAAAAAAAATCTGCTTCCATTTTATTTTTCAATCCCCTACATATATCAAAAGCCTGCAGCATGGTCTCCACAGAGCCTTCTCTTCTCCAGTCTGAACAACCCCAGCTCAGCCTTTTTTCAGAGGAGAGGTGCTCCAGCTCTCTAATAATTTTCATGGCCCTCTTGTGAACTCGCTCCCACATCTTTCCTGTGCCGAGGAGCCCAGAGTTGAATGCAATACTCCAGGTGGGGTCTTATGGAAGTAAATTTACCTTCCTCAACCTCCTGGCCACAATGCTTCTATGCTRTGGTCACATTTAAGAACGAAAGACCAGATATTTATGGAAAGAATATCAATGAGAGTTAGACAAGGTAGCTTCCAATTCAGAAGGGCTTAGTGTTGATTTTATTGGCCTCATCATAAAGTGAAAGAAGCTTATGTCATACAAAAGGAAACAACATTGTTTAGAACTCTTTAACAGGATTAAGATGTTAAATTAAATAAAGTAAAAGCACAATATGAACAATTGAATCTATCGTAGTCAAATTATATTTGCTATGTCATTTTAGAATCTTTATTCAACATGAACGAAGGAATCCTCTGCTTAATAAGTAAGTTGCACCATTAAATGAGAGCCAGCAATCAATTAGAGGTCTAAAAGAATAATAAACAATTTAACAAAGTTTTGGATATTTTAATTGATTGTGTTTCTCTTTTATAATCACTTTAAAACATAACTTGTCTTTTTCCAAGTGTTTGAATATTGTGTACATTCTCTTGGGAAATCTGAAGCCAAATTAAATTTTCAATTATAAATACAAACATCTGTGTCAGAAGCACTTAAATTATATGATAATAAAAGACTTAGGATTTATTGTTCATGTCTTTTTTGTGTCTAAAAAACAAAGCACATATTCTTTACAAGCTTTCCCCCATCATATACAACAAATAACTTTGCATATTAATTGGTCCTTGTATCCTGAATATAAAATGACAAGTAAAAGTGATATTTTTAAAGACAAACATGACTGCCTGTAAATATTCCAAGATAAAATACCAACTCCCTAGTTTCATTTCTCCTAGGGAACTTTATTTAACATCTCTACCTAGTATTAAAAAACTGAATCATCAAAAATGTCAAAAGGCTCAGTTTTTAAATAGAATAAGCAAAATAGCTTGTGCACTACCCAGACAATTTACAAAAGAAAAGGAAATTATAATTTTGTATTTTAAAAAACAAAATGTTAGGATAAAAGCCATTTAATGCCGGATCACAGTAATGCCAGAGAATCAGCATCTTTCCAGTTCTCTTGTTTTATCTACAGCTTTACAGATTTTATCTACTTTTCAGATATGGTTTACTTTTTGTTTCTTTTTTCTATGTTTTTTTCTTTAATGAGACTAGCACAGTAAAAAGAGTGGCTAGGTGTAGGAAAACAAGAACTGCCTGGAGCTGACAGTTATTCTTTACCTTTTTCTTTCATAGATAGTTCCAAGTTGCAATGTAACATCGTAYGGATGAAGAATTTCCTTCAGCACTGCTCTGTTGTGCTATTTGAGATTTAGGAAAAGAAATCAGTCTGTTACTGACCTGCTAGAATTCAACAGATAACATCAAAAAATGGAGGTGATGGGAATGAAAAAAATAATTCCAGCTTAAAGATCCAAAATTCTCACAGATGCAGTTTCCTAAAAGTGGATAAAAGTATCCTTGTGGAGAGTACTACATCCAATTATGTTGCTGTAGAAAGTACATATTATATAGCCCAGTGCAGTAAGAATTTTGAAATTTTGTATCCAGGTAGAAATAATCTATTTTCTGTGAATCATTGGAGTCTGTGTACCACACTCCCCTGTATCATGTATCAGAACCTGACCACTCTAGGTTTTTATTGTTCCTGAGGTTATGACTACACATAGATGAAATTTACGGTCTGCGGTTTATTCATCAAGTACTATAAGCATTACATTAACCAAATTATGACTTTGTGAATTATAYGTGAATCTAATGAAAAGACCTGGAGGGAAAGGAAATATGAGAAAGTAAAAATAAAAGATGAGACATTCTAATTTTGTTCAAATGTAATGGAATAAATAACATTCTGAAACTTAGAACTTAAGGAAAAAGCCATACAATTTCAAGAATTAATTAAAACCCTCTCTACATACAGTAATATATTTTGTTAAAAGTGAAGCAATTCCAAGGTAGTTTCTTTCATTCTGTCAATGGAAAAAACAAGTTATTTAAACAACTTGAGTTGTAGTATTGCATCTGCACTGCAATCTGTCCAAGAAATTTCTCAGGTTTTTTTAGCAGTTTTTTGGTTGGTTTTTTTTCTGGTTGAGTTTTGCTGTTATTGTTCTTATTGTTGTTTAGTTTAGCTTAGTTTAGTTTAGTTTTGGTTTGGTTTGGTTTTTTTTTAGTGTTGATCTAAACCCCATCATTTGCAGTAGGTAATTTGCATTAAAAATAATATATATAAGAATGTTTTTGCAGAGCTGTAACCAAAAGACTTTTGTCAGGACTCTCAAACATTGGGCAGTGCAATGCAGGCCCAAAAATAGTTCTGGCCTCCATAGACAGCTTCAACTTCTCAGCATCCCAGTGGCATCCATGAAACTTTTAAGGTCACTTGGCAAACATAAAGACTTATCTCTACTTGTTCATATGACAATGGTAATGAACATACACATTCTCTGCTACTGTGTATCCCACTGTGTGACTGTGAACTTCTAAATTAGCAGGAATACCTGCACTTTAGAGGTCTATGATTTTCATGTGTTTTGGATTGCATTACAAGGACGAGCCATTGAGCTCTTGTTTAACCTACCATTTCCCTGGCTATGCTGAGACACAGGTTCTAGCATAATAGGTATTAAAAACACAGAACAGTATCAGCAACAATACCATGATTCAATGCTGAGTGAGAGGAGTCATTGGAACTGGAACAGAAGAATGCTTGCACAGATATTGGCACCAGCAGGTCGTGAGGAAAATACTGGCTGAGAAATATTGCAGAGTAGCTCTGATGTGTACAAAAAAGTGTATTTAACCACATCTTGCATTCAAGTGTAAAATATACTTAAATCCTTTTCCTCTTTCTTTTTTTTTTTTTTTTTACCCAGGACAAGAAGAGACTTCAAATACAGATGAAAGTCACAGCTCCTGCTAAAATCATGGGTGAGAAGATATCTGTGTAGAGGTGTTACCACAGCATGTTGTTAAAACAACAGGCATCATATCCAGCTCTCTTCCCATGAACTTTGAAGGTCTGAGTAGTCATGGAGGGTTGATTACTTGCAGATTCCTGTCTTAAAGTGCTTCCAAGTTGCCTGTGGAGTATGTAGGGTTATACAAGGTCCTTTGAGTCTGAAAACATATGCTCTAGATAGTCCTGTTGCTGTGATTATGGGCTTTAATTCTGCATAATTAACATGCTCTTGAATATGATCTTGTTCTATGTTTATGAGAGAGAAAGGTACAGCCATAATTGCCTTGTATTATCCCTTAGCAATATCTCTATACTGAGTTCAGAGCCTTAGCCATGCCTGAATAATGGAAGATAATACTAAAATAATTAGCCCCCTGATCTTGCATTAAACAGCATAACTTAAAAGCAGTGCATGACCTGCTCCTATCCAGGAGCAACCTGCTTCTATATGTTCCAGTGACTAACAAATAAAACTTAATGTCATTGTGGAAAGAGTTTAGATATAATTTTTCTGCTCATGATACCTTTGTAAAGGTGGTAGGTGAAGATGAGTAGCAGAGGAGAATGTCATCTCTGCAGGATGTCTACCCTCCCCTTTACTTAAGAAGTGCTCTATTTCCAAGTCCCTATCATTATTTCCTGCATTATCTACAGCAGTTGAAACGGGTTTACTCTTTAACTGTATCCTTTTTCATTTTTTTTATTTGTTGACAGGTCATATCAGAATGTAAATAATGACAATAATGACAAAAATATGTTAAAAGAGAATAATTTGATTATGATTTTCCTTTCTGAATTGTCACTAATATTATCTCTGCATGATAAATACAAGTATATCAACAATGCATATGGCTAAGGTTTTTTTCCTCACAGAGCAGGGGGTTAGGGTTCAATCTCCTTTTGAGAAAAGTCTGTGGCATGTGAAATTTCCTGGGCATTCACTTGTGCCCATACTGCAAAGCACTTGGAAGAGTTTCTAGCTGGTTAAATGACTGCAGGTCTTTGTGGCTACTTACACTATGCTCCTAGCACACAATACATAACATATGTTAGGGCACAAGAAATGCTGGAAGAAAGCCTGAAGACTGAGTAAGGTAGAAGGACTGAAATCTGCATGTGGCTGCAGGAACAATTGCTCTGTTTTCTCATAGTTGGAGTTACGTCCTTCCAGAAGGGATCCTGAYAATCATCCAGCACGAAAGCACTGCAGGAAATGATGTGAGAGGACAAGAAAGAGAAATTCTAAGCTGAAAATGTAGAAAACCCTATAAGTAGAAGTAGTTGATGAAGTCATATGTAGGGTAAAAGCTACTTCTTTTCTTCATATTGTTATGTTTCTGTCCATAAAAGCAGTAAGTAAACAGGTGTTTAATGAATAGAAGCACATAAATGGCTGAAAAAAATGCATCCAATTCCTCTCATGTTTTGATTTTTTTCAAATTTAAGGGTGATAAAAACATTGTGGGCTTTAGCTTACACAGGCTTCTGAYGGACATCTCCATGACTACAAACTGTTGTTCAGATCTCATAACTAATGCTTTTTAGAGGAGTATCTGAGGACTGACATCCAAGATAACAGTTTTTATTCTTTTAAAAGAAATTTAGAAAGAGAAAATTGCTGTCTAGCTTCTGTTCCACTTTTTCCTATTTGATGCTAAATAACACTTAGAAAGACCTGAAGGTTGGTTAGTCACATTTGTAAAATGTGCAGGTATCTATTTACAAGAATCGTCTCAAAATGACACAGACACTACTTTTCCTTTCTGATCTATCACCACTATTGGTTATAAAATATAATTTCATGATCACTTTGAGAGGTCTTTACCTGATTAATTTCTTCCTTCTGTAATTTTCTGATTTTTCTGTAGTTAACAGATTGACTAGTCTGAGTTTTATTTTGAATGTACTGTGTTAGAGGGGCAAGTCTTTCTGTGATAAATATGCTCTCCTCCAGGAGGTGAACTGTGATCACAAAGCATCTCAGAGGTTAGGTTGCAACCAGACTCTTTCTAAGACACAGGCTCTGCAGTAGGTGATGACATTTGAACCTTTCACAGTCCTAAGACCAAAAAAAAGTCCTCCTCTGAGGAGGTAAGCATTGGTAAGCATTATCACTAAACCTTTGAACAGGCAATCAGTAAGGCCTTAAAAATTGTGGGTGGAGGATGTAGACATCTTTCATATCCTACTCTTCAACTGATTTAACATTACTAGAGATTTTCCTCTCCAGTAAAAGCTGCTGCATAATATGAAAATTAAGAATTATGACTGTATTTTGGGAGAGTACTGCTCTAAGACAGGACATCCTTCAGCTGTCCAGACGAACATCCCACCTGGTCTCCTTCCAGCCACCTCCTCCAGTTCCACACTGACAGTTCTTATTCAGCATGGCTCTTCCTTTTGGCACCTTACTGGAGAAGATGCCTAGTTCCTAACCTTTTCTTTACTCTCTAGAGGCAAGGGAAAACAATGTACATACAGTAATTCTGTGGCAATTTCCAGAGGAATGGAGGTATATAGAGTATGGAGATTTGTTTCAGAAATGCTTTATTATTATGTTAGTATTATCAACATCATTAACAACATCACCATCCTTATCATCATTATTATTGTTGTCATTGTTGCTGTATCACTTTGGTTATTCATCAATGTGATTTCTATTATTATCATCGTAGGCAATCCCAACCTCATTTTTATTTTGCTGTTAAGTATAATTCTTGAAAGACAGTGTCTTAGGTAACCTACCTAAGAGTAGTAAATACCTGTCTAGTTTTATTTAGAACCTGCAGTAACAACTCTGCCATTCCTCACTTACTTTTCTTGAAAATCTGTAATAGCTTTTAAGGTAAGATCATGGGAAATCACAGGTTGGGTATAAGCCTATGAGGAACCTCAGGATATTTCTCCAATTTTTCTCAGAGGCAACTTTGGTTTTTCAAGGCTGGGAAACAACAGTTCTTCCCTCAACTATAAACACCTTTTCAAAATAACTTTTTTTTTTACATCTTTGTTTGAATTCCTGAAATTAAATATTCATTACATCATTACAATATTAAATAAGAAATTAATTGGCAGTTAAATTACTTCTCAGCTAGCATACACTATAATTCAAATATACACTGTATTGCAAAGAAAAAGAGAAAATAAAAAAAACCACAGAGCCCCAAATAAAATAAAATAATATAAAATGTAAAAAGAAAGCCAAACCAAAACAGTATACAGTTGTCTAATGACTTTTTACATACAGATGAGTTGTATTCTGCAACACACGTTTTGAGACAAGATTTGCAAATATTCTGAAAACCTTATCACTGTAACTGATTGTATTATTTTTTAACAAATAATRAAACCACCAAAAATCTTTCACAAAAAGTACTTGACATGGTGAATGGTACATTAGGATAAGAATTGAGTTAAAAGGAGATTTTTATTCATGAAAACTACTCAAGAACCTAGTACAGTGTTAATATTTATAATCTACCATGAAGCTCCAGAAAACGTCTCCCTAACTTCACTGACTTGCACTTTATAACTTGAATCAACTTTCCTTCTCACCATCTTTCTCCACCGTCCTGTCTCATCTCATGTGAAAACCTTCACTTTGTGTTTAGTTTTATATCTAATAATGTGAATTGACCATTGCCTTTCTGAAGTTGTGCGACGTACTTAAATAATGTGAATTAGCAAAGTTGCAACTCAAGTCCAGTGACCATCTGTAAATGATCATGCAAACAATGGGAATCCAACTCAAGATGTTCAGACTCCTCTTATTTCATTATGACTTTTCTGCAATGTGAAAAACCTAAACAAAAAAATCTCTGAAAAGAATGGGAGTTTCAAAAACACTGAAGGGAATCTCAGTACAACTTTAAATAATGAAAAGATGGATTACTACTGAGACGCTTTGGCTGCACAGAACTTTTTTTTTCTTTTCTGGAGATTAATCAGTTTGCATAAATGTTATTGATAAAAAGCTGAGACCCATCAGCAAATATTGGCTTGTGCATTGTAGGAAACTCACCTGAGTCATTCTTCAAGATTGAGAAGACACTGCCACCAGGCTGGATGCAACAACCAACACTGGTTACACCAGCTGGTCCTATCCCGTTTAGAGAAAGCACCCTTTCCTCTTTCATCCTCCTGTCTGGAAAAATGTGTTCCTGACTGGAAACAAGTGTAGTATGGTCACAGGATCAGGTTGAATTTGTGGCCATGATTTCGATTGGATGGATCAAGAGCAGGATATTCCCAGTGGCTACCCCAGGATTTTACKCATGACTTGATTTGCATTACTTATTATCCCCATTTCTTGACACTTCATTTTGCCACTCTTCTACTTCCCTTTCTCTGCCCTAATTTTCTCCCAAATAAACAACCTGCCAACAATTATTTTTACCACCTTGGTCTTAGTTTTGCTGTGCCCATACCCAGAGTTGTTAAGCCTGACACCATTACCTAGGCAGTCTTGTCATTATGTGGTTTTATTGACAGGGTTAAACTCGTCCCTGCTGGTTCTGCAAGGTTCTGACATCATTGGTCAGCACTGGTCCTGCGTCCTCTCCTCTCCTCTCTTCTCCTCTCCTCTCCTCTCTTCTCCTCTCTTCTCCTCTCCTCTCCTCTCCTCTCTTCTCCTCTCTTCTCCTCTCCTCTCCTCTCCTCTCCTCTCCTCTCCTCTCTTCTCTTCTC